>JAUTXW010003321.1:0-567966 GCA_030620095.1 Kuschelorhynchus macadamiae
TATATCGTACACACGGCTTTAACTACTCATTCAGATGCAGACCATCAAACGAAGTGGACGCTCTCGATATTCAAGTAAGACTGGGTGTGGTATAGTGAATTCTATAATTAATAAACTACCGTTTGAGTTACACCTTCCCGGTTATCAATATTGTGGGCCAGGCACCAAACTTACAAAGCGATTAGCGAGAGGTGATTTGGGAATTAACCCATTAGATGCAGCGTGTAAGAAACACGATATAGCATATTCAAAAACCGAAAATAACCTAAGTTCACGCCATCAAGCTGATTACGATCTTGAACAACGTGCTTGGGAGAGAGTAAAATCAAAAGACGCTAGTGCAGGTGAAAAAATATCTGCTTGGTTGGTAACAAATATTATGAAGGCGAAACAACGTTTCGGTATGGGTGTTTCAACGCATTCAGCTAAAATAAAGAGATCCAAAGGAAAGCGACGACGATTTGTGAAAGGGAAACGTACATGTAAAAACAAAAGAGTGTCCAAGTTTACTTTTGGATCGACATTGCGACAACCCATTCGAGCTGAATTAGCTAAGGCTGGTGGTAAGAAATTTGCTGAAAAAGACATATTTAACGCATCTAGAATAGCAGTGGCTGCGGGAAGGAAATTATTAAAAGCCCGTGGTGGTAAGCGGAAGATACGCATACCTAGAATTATACCTGTTCCAAAGGTTGGTGGCTTATTACCTTTGATACCAATATTTGCTGGGCTCTCAGCATTAGGATCCTTAGCAGGTGGTGTTGCAGGGGTAGTGCGTGCAGTAAAAACAGCAAAAAATGCCACTACCCAAAAAACTGGTGGTGAGTTACAGCTAAAATCGAATGGAGGTGGAATGTATTTGAAACCATATAGGACAGGTTTAGGGCTTTTTATGAACCATTCAAAAAACTAGTAAAATGCCTTCCTCGAAGGCCATTATCGAATATTGATCTAGAAAGGTATGCATTACAGCTACAAGTACCATACTTTAGAGGTGTATTTATGCGAGATTCACTTCCTCGACGAGGTCCTCGACGTTATGAATCTGGTATTCTTAATTTGGACAGTATAATGGAATTTGGAACACATTGGGTGGCGTATCGAAAGAATGATTCAGAAGTTACATATTACGACAGCTTTGGTGATTTACCACCACCAACTGAACTGGTTCGATATCTGCGAATGGGTGGGGAAGCAGCAAAGGAAATTTACTATACATACGATCGACAACAAAAATTTGGGACAGTCTGGTGCGGTCATTTATGCTTAAAGTTTCTCTCTCAATCGTAAAAGTCAATATGTCTTATACCCCCCAAATGGATCGGGATAGTTATAAAAAGATGGCGTCTTCGTTAAAAGCCTATTATCGTTCCGGTAGTTTATTAAAAATGACTTCTAAAGAGTTAGAAAACATACCCAAGGAGGTAATGATTGCTTGTTCCCCAAATGAAATCGCACTTGTTTGGGATAAATTACCAGAACACATGAAATGTGACATAGACATGTTAAAGTATCAGTATTGTACGGACCATCATAATTACCAGAATCTGAATGGAGATGAATGTGATGGACCAGCGCCTTGGAGATTGTTTTGCTGTTCCTGTAAAATAAGTGATGTAAAAATAACAGAAAAAAATTGGTTTAAAATTTCAAAACCAAGTAAACGGTGTACAACCTATAGCAATATAAACTGCTGTCGACAACAATAAAAGCTAAAAACAGTAGATTTTTTATCAGTCATGTCGTACACATTCACATTAACAGGACGCTCGAGCGTGTTAAGTACAGATTTTTACCCACCATTAGAACTCAGTACAGTCAATAAATATGGGCTTGCACTTGTTGGATTTTACACATATAATTCTATTTTTAATATTGATGAAAGCAATAATTCATTTGCATATAAGAAAAAAAATGACAAAACTTCACCATCTATAAAGTTAACAATTCCCCCGGAGTATATGAAGTGCACGAGATTGAAAAAGCAATGAAAACTGCCCTACAACTATCCACGAGAGATAATGATGATAAAATATTTTCATTAACACCCAATAATAACACATTGAAATGTGAAATAAAAACAAAATACATTATGGATTTTACAGGAGAAAACTGCATTGGTCGGATGTTGGGATTTTCGTATATTGTTAACAACGGACAACAAAAAACATGAATCAACCTCTCAAGTAGACATTATGAAAGTACGCATAATACGTGTTGATTGCAATATTATCTCTGGAGCATACCTGAACTCACAAGAATGTCATATTTTATTTGAATTTGATATTGATGTTGAACCTGGTTATAAGATAACGAAAGAACCCACAAACCTTATTTATTTGCCATTGAAGCCTGAAGGACGTCAGTTCATTGACAACATTACTCCACGCATCTTGGACGACAACGGTGATCTTATCGATTTCAACGACGAGAAGATTATTATTAAACTGGAGCTAAAAAAACTAGTCTAACGATGGGTTTTTGTTACAACCGCCGACCGTACATGTTTTCTCCGATATGTCAAACAATAACGAAACCTAATAAAAAGAAACATGTCGCTAAAACAGAGCTCATTCACGATCACGACGTCGGACCAAAAGGATATCAACGTCTCTCTGCCAAAGATCGTAGATTTCTTCAATCCATCGGCTTGAAAGTACGAAGCCAACGAACATGATGACAAGTAGTGAAAAAATTGAGGTTTTTACTGAACCTATTTTCAATAATTCTATCATAAGCCTGCAAGAACATACATATAAACCCTACGGATCACCTAAATTCCAAAATTCCGATGAAATTCGTATCCCAGTTCACTTTCAAGACATAATTTTGGATATATCGGAAAGCTACATATATGTCGAAGGAACATTTAAACCAAAAGACGCTACAAAAAAGTGTTTTTTATCTAATAATTCATTAGCTTTTCTATTTGAGGAAATTCGATATGAGATAGGCGGTGAGAAAGTTGCAGTTGTCAGAAAACCAGGTGTAACTACAGCTCTTAAAACAATGGTTTCCATTGGTAGTACACAGCTGAAACCGCTTCTTACATGCGGATGGGGTCTAAATGAAGAAAACCAACACATTGTGGATACCGCTAGTAATGTATTTTCTGGCAAAGTACCCCTAAAATATCTGATGGGTTTTGCTGAGGATTATACGAAGGGGATTTTTAACATTAAACAGGAATTGATTATAATAATTGCCCGCACTTTTAACAACTGTTATATTGGAGAAGTTGAAGCCGACTTTAAAATTGACAAACTGGAGTGGAAAATACGTCACATTGTTCCCGAGGATAGACAAAAGCTAAAACTATTATCACGTATTAATAAAGGTGGTAATAATGCAAATATCCGAATGGCTTACCGTATGTGGGATCTTTACGAGCTTCCCGCTCTCCGACAAACTTCATCCGATGTTTGGGCTATAAGAACGAGTACAAGTCTAGAGAAACCTCGTTATTTAATTATCGGATTTCAGAATATTGGAAAAGCGGATAGCTATAAAGAAGATGCGACTGAATTTACAAGCAGTTATTATGGTCGAGAATTTAACGATCCAATGATGGATTTTGGCGAATACATGAAAAATCCGCTGTTTGTTATTGACTGCTCGCATCAGGTGGAAGCTGTAAACTCGTCAACTGTGGATGTCAAGATTGAATTTGAAACACGTAACAGTCGGTTTCCTAAAGACACTAAAGTTTTCGCATTAATAATTCACGATTCTATTTTTAGTTATAATATGTTAAATGGTTCTGCATCAAATAAGCTTGTTTAGTCGTTTAGTTATTTATAATTATTATACTTTATATTTGGCATATATGTTAAAGTATATCTTAGTATATCCATATATTGTTATATAGTTTAGTGTTTTGATATAAAACTTAATATATGTGTAATAGATAGTTTAGCAACTAATGTCAACAATTAAATAATAAAACATATTGCACCAGTTATTTTGAATTTTATTTTAGTCTAAGTTCTAAAAGGTAAATTAATATAAAAATTTGGTTTCCACTCGTCGTTGAATTAAGATCCGACCCCGAGAGCATTGCTAATTCCCCGACCTTGATGGTGGGTGACGTCATAGGACTTTTCTATTCGTCCTTGAATTAAGATTCGACCCTCCCTGAGAGCGTTGCTATATTCCCCGACCTTGAGGGTATGCGACGTCATAGGACCTTGGGTGCGCAACGGACTACATAATAAGATACAAAGAGTATATATATAAGGTTGACGTTTAAGATTTCTGTTATATTCCAAATCAGTTTGCAAAACGAACATGTCTTCCAGCTCTTCTAACTCTTGGGTATTTGATGTTGAAACAGTGCGGTTAAATAACCGGTCAGATTCGTCTGATTCCGACGACGACGACGAAACAGTTGAAATGGGCCAGAGATTTGTTGTGCAAAATGAATCTTCGTCTGATGAGGAGGGTCAGGAAGAGGAGTCGGTTGAAGCCAGTCTGCCTGACTCATCAAGTTGGTGGAGTCCACCATCACCACGTGGTGAGTTTGATGGTCCAGCCGACAGTAGTTGGTGGGTAGTGCCTGATGTTTCAGAAGATACGCAGGAAGGGAATGCCGACTCCACTACGTGAAGATGCTACTACGGAATGGTGCAAAATGGATGGTGGCGATGTATAGAATGTCAACATTTAATTGTACCATATATATATATATATATAATTTTATAAATAAATACTGATTTTATTAATGTGTTTGTGTTATTTGTCTAGTTTTTAAAATTATCAATATAAGTATAGAGTATTTTAAAGAAAAAATTAAATATTGATTTTTTTTTCGATTTTCTCGAAAGTCAACTTTTTTTTTATTTGAAACTTTTTTCGTCTCTTGAAAATTTTCAATTTTGGGTGTGCCCGATCGTTCAGGTCCGGCTTAGTGTAGATTAGGTTAGGTTAGGTTAGGTTAGGTTGGGTTAGGTTAGGTTAGGTTAGGTTAGGTTAGGTTATGTTAGGTTAGGTTATTGGATTGACACTAATCGCAGATCAAACCAAATTTTTTTTTTTTTTTTTTTTTTTTTTTGTTTTTAAAAATTTGTCAGGAGGTGCGGGGGACGTAGCTGAGCAAAAAACGCAATTTTTTTGTCAACTTCGCAAATGCGTATCTCGGTAACGGCGAAAGATAGACGAACGATAACTTTACCAAACGATGACTTTTTTTTAGGCGAACAACTTTTACATTTAACCCAAGTCGCTATCTCGCACCCCCGAGGCTCGGGAATCGCTCAAAACAAAAATGTGCACCAGCGCGTTGACAAAGTCAGGAATGCGTCGGACAATATCGTCACCATTTAACTTTTTGTAGAACTAGACGACCTACGTCCGGCAACACCAAGCGCGCTCCCGTCCGAGCTACCGTTCTCGAGATATAGCGGTTCAAAGTTACACGTAAATCGCGATTTTTCAAGAAACGCGTAAATCGCCGACTTCAGAGGTCCGTAACTCTCGAACGGTAACTCCCACGAGGTAGGTCCTGTGGACGTTTTTGTAGAACTCGATTTTAGGAATTTTTTTATCTAAAACTTTTTTCTCTATCTATCACCGTTTTCGATATTATAACGTCCAAAGGTGGTCGGCAAAACGGGCAAAAAACCATTTCGACTTCCTATCTAATTTTTAGGTGCTATTTTAATTGAGCTTAAAGGGAGTTTTCGATGTGTTTATATCTTTTGGGGTCTAAAGAAAACATTTTTAATTATATATTCTAAAAATTATTAAAAATTTTATAATTGTTTATGTACGCATTTTCGCAACATTTAATACATTTTCGTTGGAATAAGAGACATATTGGTTTATTAAAACTTTTATTTTCATAATAGGACACACACACAATTTACTGGGTTATATATAGATATGTGACATAATATATTTTTTTTCAATTCATCTTATTACTTAAGGACTAAATAATTATTATTATTTTCAAATTAATTTCAATACTTATTATTTTTTGTAGTTGTATTGGTTGGTTGTTTTATGATAATTGACTCAATGAATTACCAAATAAAAAAAAACGTCTATTATATAACAACCTTAAGCCCTCCCACCAGCGACAAGGTTCAACTACATCGGAAGGGAAACGCCCGCAGTGATGTTCGGTTAAAAACTTAGTACTAAAACATATTTAAAAACTATCCTATCCTATTAAATATAGAATGGTAAACACAAGACGCCGATTTTACAACTACACATTCAAGTCTATTTTTTTTTTTATTTCTTTTACTTGCGTATGAATGAGAGACGTCGCTCATACTCTCCCAGTCGCTCGCCTCTCTCATATACCGCTCAGCCTCTCTCCTACACCGCACAGCCTCTCTCCTACACTGATCTAATTTATCACCCCAAACCGTCTTCATATTGGTCAATCGTGCCATCACCTCACCGTCTTCATCCTGTGAAAATGGCCCCAGATTATTTGGAACTCCATCTTCGGGTTGGTCGGTAACAATTTTTTTTGGTGTCATCAATTTTGCTTTATTTGTAATCCTTCTTTTTTGTCGGATTATAGGTGACACCGGCCCACCCAACCCGGATGTTGACGGCTGTGGCTCACGCTCCCTCAACCCAGATGTTGACGGTTGTGGCTGACTGCTTTCCACCTTACGTTTTTTCCCTTGTACAAATCTTGAGCCTTTCATAAGGGCTTTCTTCAGTATTGAAGGTTTTGCTGCCTCCTTTATTGTTATATCGCTAATTATATTCACTGCGGGCTGCGGTTCTTCTTGTCGATCTAGTGGAAAGCAGTTTATGTAGCCACCGATGGCATCGTCCAATTTGGTGTTGTTGGCATCATCTAATTTGTAGTTGCTGGCAGCGTCTAATTTGTTGTTGCCGGCATCACCACACTCTCCTTCGAATGCGCCAGGTGTTAGAAAATTAAACTTTTCGATGTCGAAACTATTATCGGCGAGCGAGTCAATACACTCAGCAAGAACAAAACTATTGATTGAACCACCAAATTCACTGAATGAACTCATTTTTATATGTTGCGTAGTAATTTTAACTGAACTTTGAAACTGAACAAATGTCTAAGACTGAAGTTACACAATGTCTACATCTGGTTTTATGCAACCACCCCCACTAACACAACCCCTTAATTTTTACTGCGCAGCCACCCCACCACCCATAACCTTGAATATGCAGCTCCACCCACGGACGGCCTTGCGATGTGTCCTTCAAAATCTTTGCGTCTAAATATACAAGGTTAAATATATATTCTATGAAAAAAACTAAATACAATAAAGTATGGATTTTCCAGCACGTTATATTAAACATTATCATTAGTCAGAAACGTTTCCATCACACTAAGAAGTTGATCTAATTTTTCGTCTTCGGATAAAAACGTTTCGACCACACTCATAACATTTCGAACATTTTCCTCAGGTGTGGTTTGATAGAACTGTATGTCGTTATGACCCCAAGGTAATGTTTTTGTAGAAGATGGAATTACATAACGTTTATCATCACTGTGGGACAGAGCTACTTTGTTTACTATTTCGGTATAAACGTTATGTAATTGACTTCGGAAAGTTTTCATTTTACGAAAAATTAAACCGCCCTGTTCTACAACTTTCCGATAGTCTTCCAGGTTAAGATTATTTTTGATAACCGATTTCTTGATACCTTTGGCTTTTTTTACTTCGTTCTTAATCGATTTTATACAATAAGCCTTAGCCCCGGTACCATAAAAACTGATTATCGGATCACCTGGAAACTCATCTTTCATTTTACCCAAGACTGACATACTCTTTTGAATATTAAATGTATTTCCCTCGACATAATTTGACGTGTCAAATTTATCCGGATATTTAATTTTCAATTGGTTCATATGTATTGCCACGAGATCTTGAGTAAATATGGAACAGCTTTTAAAATTAGGACGAGCTATTAGGGCTCTAGCACCACATTTTCCTCTTGAGTTTTCCCATTGGGTTATTAATTTTATATCCTTGCGATTTTCCACATTTTCCATGGTTTTACCAAAAATTGCATTTATGATCAATTTGAACATATCTTTACCGAATTTTGTTTGCGATTTATTCCGCATATCAGTATTGAAATCAATATATTTTTTCAACCATTTAGATTGATCAAATTTTAAAATTCTGTGTGTTCTCATTACCATTAGGCCGTTGTTAATTGCTTGTTTTAATGTACGGTAGTGTACAATATAGTTTTTCTTATCATTAACATTCGGTATTAATTTCGACATTTTGGATGTTCCCGTTGGAGGTATAATATTTTCTACTAAAAATGGAAGATCGGCATGGTGATCGTGCAATTCTTCCGGATAATGAATATCCACTTCTAAAACATAGCCAACCGGACTGTCATCGGCAACATCCAATATGTTTAAATCCAATATTTCCCGCTCCGACAACCAATTAAAACCTCCAAATGGTAATGCTTGTGACATACTATGACCATACAAATTTGTTGCATCTAAATATGTAATAAACGATTCTGGTTTTGTAGGGTCATAGTCGGGTAAAAATATGTTGTTGGCAATATGCTTCCTTTCTGAACACTGACTTATACCCCCGCGAATTCCCTTTTTAAAAAAATTAATTGTGCTGATATCAGTCAAGAGCTCCAACTTTACCTTGGTCATGCGCAACATACAATCAAATGATAAACTTGGAAGAGTGCAGTAATGCGCAGGATCGAGTTTATAAATATTTAAACACATATCGCGGAATTGTTCAAATACATCGCATAGCAATGTCACGTCTGATTTTAAATATAAATCTGAATAGTCCCCTAAATTCTTACATTTGAACGATGACCACACATCCTTGGCTCTGTCATAGCATTCATCACTTATATGTTCCTCTTTTAGTGTATCATAAAATTGATTTTTTGTTGGAAGATTTGGGATATTCATTTTTTCTAAAGAATCAATGAAACTGTATGGGAAAACACCTTTTTTCCGCATTAGATCGAATTGATACCGATCAGGAAAGTGTTTTCCCGTTTCCCTGAAACTATCAATATCTAAACCACTACCCGTCTTCCAACGAAGCGGATAAAAATTTAAAACTATCAATGAATCGCAACTTTAAATATTTTTTCTTGATCGATAGGGTTTGTTTGTCGACATAATCGTGAACGTAAATGCTCTTTGTAAATGAAACATATTTTTCTTTACTCTGGGCTATGACGTTAATATTATCCCCATGACGACATAATTCTTTAATAAATAGGTGGCAGTCATAACCGCTTAAATTATGGAAAATAATAGGGACGAAATTAGGTAGTTTATAATTTGAATTACAGACGGAATGAGCAGCACCAAATCGTTTCTTCCCCGTTATGTGACAATGATCTCTTACTTTTTTTTCATTGTCGATAAAAGGCTGCTCACATATACAACATGTTTTAGCATTCGCGAATTCATTCTCTTCCTGAGGTGTTAAACGGTTCATTGGTTTAATATCTTTTAGATATGTATTATAAAGGTGCCTTAAATCGCTTTCTATACGAGAAACAAATACTTGGGCTGCATCATTTCCGCGGTACAATTCAAATTTAGAAACAGTATCATCAAAAGAACATTTTATGACGTATGCAAAGGAATATGGTTCGTGTTTAACACTCTGCATTGTGTAAGAATTTTGAGGACTTGGCTCGGCTATTGGTAATGGTTTTAGAACCGATTCGAAGTCGGCAAATACGACAAATGGAACTCGCATTAGCTTTTCTATGCTTTCAAATTTTAAAATATTTTCAGGTACACTCTTTCCAAACTTATCAACCCTAATATCCTCTGAGGGTGTCAATGTGTATAGGTGATTACAATCATTTTTCTGGTGTAAAGTAATAGCTGATAATGAATCAAAATAAACGAGACAACCATCACAAAAATACAATTTACTTTTAACTTTGCTAATTTGACTAGACACTAATTGTGATAAATCTGTGATCCAACAATAATGACTTTTTGTACAACGTGCATCGCAAACATGTGTATCATCATGAGCTTGAATATTACAATCACTGTTTATTAACAATAAATTTACATGATTTAATAATTTTTTGCTCGCATACCTAAGTGGACCAACTATTTCATACTTCATCTTATTATTTTCAAAAGTAGATTCTACACCATACACATTGACTGAAATGTTATTTTGTTTCTCAAATTTACTAATATCACACAATTTTACAGGAAAATCCATACCTGTTACATCCAACACAGTTGAAAAATGGGAATATGATGAAACTTGTGTTGGCATATTGATTGTGGGAAACATCGCTGAAGTTACAGCCCAAGCGAAGCAGCACTCGTCTTGGTTCACCACATTAATCACAGCCTTTTTGCTCTCTATGAATCTCGGTAGTTTGATGTATGATGAGACGCTTACTGGCCTAAACTCGTTGATGTTCACTTCCAGATATAGAATTTTCTCAAGCGCCCACCCTATAAACACACAAAGTATTGTAATTCACAAAACAACACTGTTAAATATTTAAACATACCTGAATCTTTTTCTTGAAATTCCATAGATTGGGTCTTCATTGCATCCACAAACGATTGGTATACAGTTTCCAAATCATCCCCATCCGTGATTACTTGATTGGTTGTATTAAACGATTTGTCGCTGCACACGTCCTGAGATGGTAGCAGATATTGACCAAAAACAACCATGTTTATCTTCAGAGCCCCATGCGATGTCAGCATTCGACGCACCAAATCCAACACTTTCTGCTTAATATCATCGAAGAATGCAGTAAAATCGACATGGATACTGTCGCTGCTCACACGATATGTCGCGATGCGATTTCTGAAGGCACCATCTATCATTTCTACACCTTGTGATAATGGTATACATGCATTATTTCTATGCACCAATGTTCTTTGGTGAGCCCCCATTCGGTTTGCCGAAACAACAACATTACAAACATCGCAGCTTTGCATTTTTGGGGAATTTGATGAAGAGGGTCCTGCAACATCCAATCTTACACGCTTTCCTCCAACACCAAAATCATCATCCGGTCTTCCCCTACACGACTCTCTTTTGTGACGCAACAGACTGTAACTGCGGGTAAATGATGCACCGCACATATCACACACGTAACTCATGTTTAATTTAATTGAAAGTTCAATTACACGTCTCACTTCAGTTATAACACAATATGCTTACACCACCAATTATTTATATGAAATGGTTTGCATGGTCATATGATGATGTCACATCGCTTCAAGGACAAATATTGAAAACGTGGTATGCGCAATTCCCCAAGGTCGTGGGGCGGGGTTTAATCTCATGGTCATTGGGGCGGGGTTTAATCTCATGGTCATGGGGCGGAGCTTAATCTCAAGTTCAGGTGTGCGCTCAAGAAAAAACGTGATGCGCGCTCAAGGTCATATGACGTCACATCGCCTCAAGGCCAAACTACACAGCACACCTGGGCTCTCAAGGTCAGGAGTAGTGGTGGGGGGTGAATCAGTTCCCGTATTTGATATCTACTACTCTCGAACCATAATAAGTTACCACTGTCCTATTCCAAAATTTAAATTTTAACAGTTTAAAAGCTGTGCTTTTAAATTAAAAATACATTATGGAAACAGTGTCACGTACTCAAGACCCTAAATCAAAATTTTAAATCGCTTAAAAGTTGACCTGAAAATTACCTTTTTTATTAATTTTTTTTTATCAAAACATCAAAGATTTTTTTATCACCCAAAATCTCAAATCAATGCTTTAAAATTTAAAAATGATCGAAAATCCCAAATCGATAGAAAACCGATTAGAAGTTAATATAAATAATTCCTTTCGAATACCATAAATCGGTATTTTATACTGTTTAATTTTAATTCAATCAAATAAAACAAAGAAAAGTTACTTGACACTGCCATATATACAGGAGCTATCCGAACGATTTAAACATTTATTCTCTAAATATAACATACAAGTTGCTCATAGAGGGTATAATTTGCTGGATCAACATTATACAAAATTTAAGACAAAAACTTCAAAACTAAAAAAGACACATATTAGTATATCAGGTACCATGCAAAGATTGTGATGGCGTTTATATTGGGCAAACACAACAATATTTACAGTCAAGAATGTATGCCCATAAATACGACAAAAAAAAACAAACTGCATTCTCAAAACACGCACAGCAAAATAATCACACTTTCGATTTTGACCAAACAACAATTTTAAAAACGGAATTACATAAAAAGAAACTGGAAATTTACGAGTCGATACAAATAAAAAAATATGCATGCCATAAATGACAAAAAAGATATAGATCTGTTAAATAAAGTGTACTACGACATAACATAAATAAGCTAAGCGCCACCCGTCCCTTCTATTGCAATGGTGGATAATTTTGTTTAAAAATAATAAAATTTAAATTAATGTACCTGATATCGCCAAAGAGCGAGTTGCAAACAGTATGTTGTCGTGGTCGTCTTTTTTGTTATAGTTCGTGAAATAAGTGAAATTTGTTCTTTATAAAATTTTGTAATAATGATGGATTACGTACGTTTTATAGTGAGTCAAAAGAAATAAGAGTTTTTATTGTAAAATATAGGTGTTCTGTTTTAGCTTTTAGGATGAATTTTTCGATAAAGGCAAGGGTGCCGAAAATTCAAAACATTATTTTGAATTGACAGTATATGTGACATCGCTAATATCTAAGTCACAGATATTTTTTTTCGGACCTATACCCAAGAAAATATAAAAATTAACAATATATATATATATATATATATATATATATATATATATATATATATATATATATATATATATATATATATATATATATATATATATATATATATATATATACAGTGTGTCTCAGATTCGCTTCTGTATACAGGGATCTCCGCTCCTATTATACCTACAGCAAAGGTTAAATGGGGAAAGTTTTAGAGGAAACTTATTTCATCCGATATCCGGCTTCAGATTTACGATCGATCAATTTTTTTTGGAAATATCGGGGAAAAACCGAAAATGGCGGATTTCGTTTTGGCCAGTGTATCCAGAACGGTAATTTTGACAGCTTTAAAAATGTGACATTATTCGGACACATTTTTAAGACAACTAAGATGGCGTATACGACTTCATTGTTTTTGGTTAACCTGCAACCCGCCTCAACTTTCATTTTTCTTATGGCCGTCATATTGGATTTTTCGATTTTTGGAAAGAGCCTAAAATTTCCAGTCTAGTGATATTTCACAAGTGCATTAAAGATTTTAGTATCATCGAAATATTACACTTCGTAAAGTTAGGTTTCAGTTTTTTCTAAGGAGGCTATGATTTAAAGTAATGTTAGCTCTCAATGCTTTTCTAAGGAGGCCATGATTTATCTGTAACAAAATTGGATTTTGACTTTGACGTTAAGTTAAATAGTTGAAAGTATCAAAGCTGTGTTTTAATAAGTAGTAGGTACGCTTTTATCCCAATAAAATCATAAATCTGACACATAAATTGTCAAAACCTATAGAACATGGCCGGCATTCAGTATTCAAATGAAGAAAAGGTTGACATGTTAGCTCTGTACTTTTAATCATACAGAAACGCCGACGTTACCTCAGCAAGGTATTTGGAGATGTACCCCGAACGACGGCAGCCTCATAAAACGCAATTCAGGAAAATCGTAGTTAATTTAATTAACCATGGTGCCTTCGAACAACCTAGAAGCGGATATAATAATAACAATGAAAATCGAGACAGAAACATTTTACAAGCTATCAACGAAAACCCTAGTACATCGGTAGGAACTGTAGAACAGGAAACTAATGTGTCAATATCAACAGTACAGAGAGTTTTAAAAAAGAATAAGTACCATCCATACAAACCCATATTAGTACTAGGACATAAGGAAACTGATTTTCCAAGACGACTATAGTTCTGTGAAAGGTATACTAGGAGATGTAATGAAAATCCTGATTTTGTAAATCATGTTTTGTGGTCCGATAAGAGCAGGTTCACGAATTGTTGAGTCTTTAATAGCCACAACCGTCATCATTGAGCTGTGCAAAATCCTCACCAAGTGGAGAGAGACGTCTACAGATCAGATTTGGAAGTAACGTTTGGTGTGGGATCATTGGTAAGTTAAACTAACCAATCTTTTTTAAATACGCACCAATAAAGATAATTTTCCCTTTATAATTTATAGTTTCTAGTACCACCCGGCCGATCCTGCCGCACTTGACTGTTGGGCACCTATTTATAAATTATTAATCATTTCAGGAAATCGACTTATTGGACCATTTTTGTTTCACTACAACCTAAATGGGCAGAGGTACCTAGAGCTTTTGCGTAACCAGGTTGTACCAGGCTTACGAGCTATTCTAACGAAAGATGAATTAAGAAGAACTGGATTTCAACAAGACGGCTCACAATACCATTCAAGTCAGGAACTTCTTAAGAGAGCAGTTTGACGAAAGAATAATTTCTTTAAATGGTCCAATATCTTGGCCTTCTAGATCCCCTGACCTGTCGCCCTTGGATTTCTACCTCTGGGGTCACACGGAGAATGAAATCTATGAATTTGATCCCCCCGTGACCATAGAAATCCTGAGACAAAGAGTTCTGGACACATTTAGAAATATTAACCGAAATACACTTGCCAGGGTTGTACAAAAAACAGTCACCAATTGTCAAAAATGTCTCGATGCAAATGGACGTCATTTTGCAGATTTGTAAATTAATGTTACCCACTTACAAAAAGTAGTTAACGCTCATTTAGATTTTTTAAGTCGTTATTTACGTTCATGTTGTATTGAAAATTCAATGCGTTCAATACATTACTTACTTATTAATGTAGTCTTGTGACAAATAAATCATGGCCTCCTTTAAAAACATTGAAACCTAATTTACGAAGTGTGATATTTTGATGACACTAAAATCTTTAATGCACTTGTGAAATATCACTAGACTGGAAATTTTAGGTTCTTTCCAACAATCGAAAAATCCAATATGGCGGTCATAAGAAAAATGAAAGTTGAGGCGAGTTGCGGGTTAACAAAAAACAAGACGTGTCGTATACGCCATCTTATTTATCTTAAAAATGTGTCCGAATAATGTTACATTTTGACACCTGTTAAATTTACCGTTCTGAATATACTGGCGAAAAACGAAATCCGCCATTTTCGGTTTTTCGCCGATATGTCCCAAACTTATCGATCGATCGTAAATCTGAAGCCAGATATCGAATGCAATAAGTTTCCTCTAAAACTTTCCCCATTTAACCTTTGCTGTAGGTATAATAGGAGCTGAGATCCCTATATAGAGAAGCGAATCTGGGACACACTGTATATATAAATATATATAAATATATATATATATATATATATATATATACATATACATATATCTATATATATATATATATATATATATATATATACAGGGTGGCCCATCGAAAACGTACCGCAAGGCATAACGGCCAGGGTAATTTTTTTTTCAAAAAATCCAAAAACACGTCAATTTTGTTTGTGAGGGGGACAACTTTTGCTCTTAAAATGATCGCAAAATTTTCAACCCTCTAAGCGGGGGTGTCATCCCCCAAACTTTTTCAAATGGGAAGAGGGGTCAAGTGGTACCGCAATGAAAAGGGCTTTCTATTCTCTATACATTCCCGCTTTGGTTTTGAAAATCGGTCAAGTCATTTAGAAAATATGAAGGATTGAAATTTGAAAAATACATTTTTCAAAAAACGCATACATTGAATTAAATAAAAAAAACTTACCGTATTAATGAAGCAAATGCTGAAAATGTTGCCCGTCGACCTCCATACAGTAATACAAATTAGCTTCAAATCGTTCTCGAACATTCTGAAGAACTTGAGGGGTCACTTCGCGACAAACGTCAATAATTCGTGTTCGCAGATCTTCTAATGAGGTAAGTGGAGTGCTATACACTTTACTTTTTATGTGTCCCCATAGAAAAAAGTCTAAAGGAGTCAAGTCGGGTGACCGGGGAGGCCACTCAATGGCACCCCTTCGTCCTATCCACCGCCCGGGAAAGTTAGTGTTTAAATAATTACGCACATTTTGAGAGTAATGTGGAGGTGCACCGTCTTGTTGAAATATCAGTTCCGCTTCAACGTATCCAGGATTATTTTCGATGATGTCAGTTAGGGCTGGGTCGATGGTATTTTCCAGTAAATCTAAGTACATATCACCTGTTAGAGTTCCAGGAAGAAAAAAAGGACCCACGATAGAATTTCCAAAAATACCAGCCCACACGTTCAATTTCTGAGGATGTTGTGTGTGCACCTCGTGAAATACCCTGGGGTTGTTCTCAGCCCAGTACCGACAGTTATGCCGATTAACTACACCGTTCAAAAAGAAAGTGCACTCATCCGAAAAACACACATTGAATAGAAAATTATTATTATTGGCCACTCGTTCACTAATAGTTTCACAAAATTGCAAGCGGCGATCAAAATCGTCTTCGTTGAGTTCTTGTACCAACTGAATTTTATACGGGTGGAAATGGTGTTTTTTCAATATTCTTTGGACACTTGTACGATTCACGCCGGTCTCATTGGCTAATTTTCTTGTACTCAGCGTACTATCCATAGCAACTTGGCCCAATACAAAGACCTCCATAGCTTCATTTACTACAGGATTTTCCATCTGCCTCTTTTTATTCATAAGGGATCCAGTTTCGCGAAATTTTGCTACTAACTCGCGAACAATTTTGCCGGAAAGGTGTTTTTCAGGATGTCGTTCATTAAATATCTGCGCAACCCGATTGCCACATTCATTATTTTTAAAATAAAGTTCGATTATTTCCACTTTTTCTGCAAGTGAGTACACCATAATTATTGATAAAAAATTTAATGATATTGAGAAATTTAAACGCACAAGTTACAGAACAGCTATCTAGCAACTACCGCACCTGATCGTTGTGGCATGTCAAATCACTAAAATCAGCAGTAAACATCTAAAATAACAGGACAAAAATAGCGAATTGGTCGAAGGAATTTATCCTTATCATTTACTCTGATAATTTGTAAATAAACATTTTAAATTTCAATCCTTCATATTTTCTAAATGACTTGACCGATTTTCAAAACCAAAGCGGGAATGTATAGAGAATAGAAAGCCCTTTTCATTGCGGTACCATTGGGGGGGGGATGACCTCCCCCCATTTGAAAAAGTTTGGGAGATGGTTGAAAATTTTGCGATCATTTTAAGGGCAAAAATTGTCCCCCTCACAAACAAAATTGACGTGTTTTTGGATTTTTTGAAAAAAAAATTACCCTGGCCGTTATGCCTTGCGGTACGTTTTCGATGGGCCACCCTGTATATATATATATATATATATATATATATATATATGGGAAAACCGCTCGGACATGTCAATTTTGACTTCTAAGGGGCCATCTTGTTTACTAAAGCTGTATAATACAGGGTAGTTCAAAAAGAAGATATTGCGTTACACTTTAAATTTTTGTATGGAAACGCCCAAATTTTATTTCATTTTTTGATTCTACATACAGTTTTAATCAAACCGTGTTTAATTAGGTTTATACCTATCTACAACCGCTTTGAAGCTATTTGGGTTTATAATTCTAATAATTTAATTTAATACTGATAATAGATTTGACGGTAATAAATAATAATCCTAGATACCAGTAACAATATTTTGTAGCCACTCTCAAAGTATGTCAAAGGAAGTCGGTTTTTTTCTTGATTTTAAATCGTTAAGTTTGTTGCGATAATTATTATTAACTATGGTTTATTCCATTCAAGAAAGGGTAGAAATAACAAAACTCTTCTATCAAATTGGGAGTTCTGCAGGGGCTACTCACCGATTGTTTAATGAGTTGCATCCAAAAAAAAATGTTAAGTATATGGGTAAGTTAATAAGAAAATTTCAAGAAAATGGATCTGTGTCTAAGCAAGGAACAAAGCTACAGAAATAGAGGTTTTAGGACACGTAGTACTTGACAATAACCAAAACACTTGTCAACTGCCTGTTTTTTTAGGATCGCAATATCCTAAAAAAAATTTGGGCCGGAATATTCAGAAATAATGTTGTACGACCTCTTTTTATTCCTGGAAACTTGACGGGCGAGGTGTACTTGGATATTTTAGCAAACACAATAGAGGCACTAATTATGGAAATAATAGAAAACGAGGATAATCTTAATGAAATGATCTTCACTTCCAACAAAATGGTACACCATCGCACTATGTAGCATCAGTAAGACAGTTTTACACCACTTTCCTGATAAGTGGATTGGCAGACGAGGTCCAATTGAGTAGCCACCAAGGTCCCTGGACTTAAATTCTTTAGATTACTTGCTTTGGGGACATGGAAAGTATAGGTCTGCGTTTAAGGTTTTTACCGCTGTTTTTTTGGCTACGAGAGATCCGACTTAGGTGGCGTTGAATTCGTAATAATCTTCGCTGTCTGATACCTGACTTCATTGGCTTGCTTCACTGATAATCTTCTGATGGCGGCTTCAACGGGGTGTTAACTCTTTGGTCTTTGGAGAGAACGGAATGTGCTGCTTCGGTTAATGGCTTCGACGACAAGTTGATAACTGTATTCTGCGGAGGTTTCACTGGATAACTTCTTGATGGATTTTTTTTTGCCTGTGCATTGATGTTGTTGTCCAACGTCGTATATATCGTTCCTTTAAGTCTAAAAGCTTATTTCAGGTGAACATCTAGTAGTTTATGGGCATTTATATCTAAATCACAGCGTATTGCCTTAATCCTTTTTTTAACTAATACATTGCTAGCATGCTTATAAATACTCTTAGCGGTTCTAGAAGTAACGTGATGTCTCGTCGGTAGTGATTTCGGTACTACTTACTTGCACAAAGCATCTTCAGGGATGTTTACTCCACGAGATCTGAACACTGAACGAGCTCGGAGAGATTCAGGGGCTTTTATAACCGACTTGTGCTTGCCGAACCGTGAATCTGTCGTAATTTAGATACAGATAGTCGTAAGCTACTAGAAATTCACTTGAAATTAGCTTTAGATTTGAAAAAATAATTTTCACAACTTTAAAAAACATCATTAACGCACAGGCAGAAAAAATTCATCAAAAAATTACACTTAAACGACAAAAGAAGTTTGAAAAATTCCTAAACAGAAAAAAAATCCAGTGAAATGTCCTCAGAACTTGTTATCAACTTGTCTTCAAAGCCGTTAACCGAAGCAGAACATTCCATCGTCTCTAAAGGCCAAAATACGCCATAGCACCGAGAAGCATTTCTGTAAAAGACATAGTATCCTGCATTGAATCCGCAATCCGAAAACGATTTAGGTAAATAAAAATAATATTTTTGCCATATTTGTTTTCCTCTTGCAGATGCAGAAGTACTAGTGCTTATATGAAAGGTTTTTACAATATCCCGTTTTCACGTAATTTTTCACTTGATGTTCAAACAATATTTTTTAGTTTATTGTGCGCCCATATTTTCCTGAATATATCTAATTAGGCTATTGCCCGACTTTCCCTTGCCGGCCGCAGCGTTGGGAAACTTCCGCAACAATTCGGCCATATCAGTAGGCACCAGTGAACGTGCGACGTGAAAAAAATATGACAGAAATAGATCAAAGGATTTGTCGAGGAGTGGACCTATTAGTTTATTTCTACCATGATATCATATCGGTAATGGAAACACTATTAATAACTTAATGTCCGACTAGTTTATTCTGGAATTCTTGACAAATAATGACATTTAAAGTCCGTTAAATAAGAAATAACTTATCTAAATTATTTTTAATGCCCTAGGGCATTAAAAATAGTAATTTGGTTTATTATTATTAAAACTAGATTTTTCTCAAAAAAAATATTTTACTTACTCGGTTATTAAACTTTGAAGGCACCATGGGATAACGCTTTCGGTCAACGTATATATCAACATTATGTCGAACTTAAGAGTTATTAGCCTTATAATATTCTTGATACCTTAATAACTAAGGTCGACGCAAGTCTGACAAAAAAATTTTAGTTAGAAATTTTCAATGTCAGTAATTTTCAGAACATATTTTAACACATTAAAAGAGTGTAAATTCCGCCTCTCAACCTTTTCAGGTCAGCAGTTCTTAACCGGAGGCATATTGTGATAGGTGATAAAGCAAAAACATAAAGGCTATTAAAATTTTCTTTTGAAGAACCCCAATTCCTTTGTTTTGCAGACAACTTACATTTAGTTGTTTAAATAATTTGACACACTGAATTATACTTTGTTAGTTGATTTATTAATGGATTATTACAATTTTCCAGTTCAAAGGTAGAGTTGATAATTCCGACTCACAATCAAGAAAAGTTCAGTTATTATATGTATCTTTTTAAACCTTTAAAATTGGTTAACAAAAAAAGTTATACCTGCTATAGCTTATCTAAAAAAAAAACAATTTAAATCTTATAGAAATAAAAGAGGGAGAGCAGAATTTATGAGAAAATCACAATAAATAATAAAATAACCCCAATATTAGAGCTACGATAAAAATATTTTAACCACATCACTTGTGTCGCAGTTCAATTCAAACATACGCCGTAATATGTGGGTCACTTTTGTCAGAAGCGTCTACTTATAGACATACAAATTATGCTTATTTATACACGTATTTAACCAGATTTAAAAAAATGTATGACGTTCGAGCACATAGATCCCGTAATTCCCATAGACACACATACACAACTTATAGGTGTATATATATATATATATATATATATATATATATATATATATATATATATATATATGTTCATAGCAAAAGTAATAAGTATTCCCTTATAAACTGATACTGATAGCTTTAATTGTTAGTTTTATATGGATATGGATAATAATATTATTATTTCTCAGTCCTAAACACTTTTTGTGCAGTTGACCGAAACGTTATTATTATTTAAATGTCTCACGTAATAAAGAATATTGTTTCCTTCATAGTAGCAGGCCAAGGTTACTTTACGTTATTGATTTACCTTGTTTTATATATAGTCCATTCACTCGTCTGTCACGTCGGATAAATAAAACAATGTACCTCTAATGGAATAGAAGATTACATGAAAAAATCAACTTAAGAAATATGCTATACTCCAAAATGTATACGTGAAAACGATAGAAAAATATATAACTTTATAATTACTCATCTTCTAGTAATATATTTAGGTGTTTTTGTTTGCCATAATTTAATAATGATAGAATGAAATACATCGAACTTATAATAAACATCATTTATTTTATATGCTATTTTGTTTTATATTTAAATAAATTAATTAGAATAAAATACTACATATTTTCATCAGATAAAATTAGAACTACTAAACAAATAATATAGTTAAAATTGTAAATTTAGCTACAAAAATTCGTAATGTATATAATATTTTTCAACATTTATATAATGATTTTTCTGCATCTGCATTAAAATAATACGATCCGAAAATGTAGCTTCATGAAATGAATTCCAGGCTAAATAAGCTTCTATAAATGAATCTTAGCTATTTCTTGTTCCTGTGTGCTACGTATTCTTTTTTGCATTATTTCCCCATCCGTTGGGTCACCCGGTTAAAGAAAATATAATATATGTAGGTATAGTTCACTATGAGCAGATTCCAAAAAGCTTTGTCATCGGAAGGATCTCCTCGTAGGATTTGAAAAAAGGAAGACTTCATCGTCGTCGTGTTAAAACGTCCTTTCTACCTTTAGATCTCTGGGAGGATTTCAGACAAACTTTCGAAATTTAATACGTCTTTAGAGCACACTTAATGCTCTCGACGGTATAAACCGATTTTCGTTTCAGTTTCGGTTTTTCGTCTGTTGATAAAAAAATTCCGATTTTCAGAGTGTCGTTTGCTACACGATAACTGTCGAAAAATTTGATATATTAATTTGAAATTCTCAGAATGCGTCCCCTCTGCGGTATTTCAATTCCCATTTAAAATAAAAGAAGTTGTTGAAATGTTTGAAACTTTTTTAGGTTTTTTAACCAGTTGAACACTGGTGCCTACATGGTTTAAGTTTTCGACAAAAGAGAAAACGATTCTGAAAGAGCATGAATACGAGAAAAATTCCTATGAGGTCTTGTCTTTAAAAAGTTTAAGTAAATTACTATTATCGCAGCGTGTTTTAAACATATTTTTTTTATATATTTATTTGTTTTAGTGAACAATACCATAAGATAAAGAAGGTACGAAACTATCTTTAAAGGCTGAGGCTAAATGTTGTACGAAAATACCACTTACGTGCAACTTTATTTCCCGTTTAGAGATTATGCCCGCCACTGACCAACATTAAATTCTATTATAACTTAGCCTTACCTTTGAAATTCTGGAGTATTTTTCTTTTCGAAAAAACATCGATACCTCCAGGTCCTGCCAAAAAAAAACTTACCTTAGCGGATAACAACTAAAAGTCAAATGATTCCCTTACTACTACTATTTACAACTCCAGTTTACTATTTGTTTCTACGAGTTTCCAAAATAATCTAATTAGAATAAAATTTAGATTAAACTGCCATTTTTTGCGAAAACCAAAAATCTCAAAACTATCCATTTGCCTTAGATAAAATGTAGCTATTGCCGGTCAGAGGTAAATGAATATATATTTAAATAAATCTGATTTAATTTTATATTTTCAAAAACGATTTCTTTGATATTTTTGAGATTGACACTCTAAATATGGATATTTACAGTGCCATAGCCGCAATTTGAAGGGCAATAGTTTCTCCAATTCAGCGAGGTGTCCTTAAAAAAACTTGCTGTAATTTCCTATGTTTAGTAAATTCATTTGGATTAGAAGCTACACGAGTACTTTTTTTATGCCAGTTAGAGCCTCGAAGCGCTTGTGTGTAATTGGATCGAGGGTAGATGCATTTTTCAGTATATAGGCCGAGAGATTCGTAAAACATGTCAACTTCAAACTTTAAACACAGTTTTTTACTATTTTGTCTCCTCAATATTTGTGCCTTATGGCATTGTTCAATAAAACTAATTTTTAACGAACGACAGCAAAACAATCACAATTTTTTTAAATTGATTTTTTTAAACACGCTGTGTTAATCGTAATTTACTTACACTTTTTAAAGACAATATTTTTATATCTTTATCACTTTTGTCAAAAACTTGAAGCGTGTGCTTTTAATACAAAAAAAGTTGCAAAAATAAAAAAAGAATAATTTTCAAACTTCGATCCCGCCGATTTTAAATTCTGAGTGAAGAAAGAGTGAAAAAAAAATTAAATACAAAACTAAGTTAAGATCTTTACCAAAAAAAAAAACAAAATTGAATGAAAACGTATTTATTTCAAATTTGTTAAATGTTAGAAAAAAAAGGACACGTAAAATGATTAAAACATCATGCGTGCATAGGATAGTAAGTTAATTTTGCAAATGTTACTTAAGAATGAGAAAAAGCAGATTTTAGATCCTGGAAACGTAAGTAGGCTGATAGACAAATGTACTATTTTTCCATCCCTGTATCCACACTGAAATCGTAAAATAGTCACTGTCATACTGAAATAGTAAAACAATCTATATTTTAAAACAACAGAGTTCTAAAATATTTTAGTTCTAAATAAGGTCAATTTTACAGGGTGGACAACTAAAACATTTTATTATAAATTCTTTTGATACGTACCTAGGTAAACAAAGCTGCATATCAGTAGACTTCATTATTTCAAAAGTTAATTGATTTGCTAGTGAGATTTCTATAAGCAGTTGTACTGTAGTTTAATACTGTCGCCGTCTATCATTGCTACGCTCTTAGTTTTATTGTTGTTGTGAATTTAGTGCTAGTGATAGATTTGTTAAGTTTTAGGTTAATTTATTTGCTATTTGTTATTTTAAATAATTATATTTACCTTAATTTTGGGTCCATGTTACAACAATGTTTATATCATCAATTCTTCCAGAATGTTCTATTTGGCTAAATTTTTTTTACCCTGTAGCGTAAAGATTATTTTAGAATTTTCTAGATCATTCTATCCTTTTCTAAAGATTATTTAACACCGCCGAGAGACATCTTTTTGATTCATTTTAGTTCAAGATTTCAAAGTGTTAACAAATATTTCACAGTTAAAAAAAAACTAATAAAATATTTCTATAGAGGCCGTAACCGACAAAATTCTTCGGTCGTTCTAGTGACAATGTTGACAGCTATTTTAAGAAAACCGTGTTTCCTATATAACCAATTTTTCAGATAACGGGTAAAATATACAGAACACGAGACCGAAACCAAGATTGGATACAGAATATAACCTAAGTGTTACCGTGGGTTACCTACCTGAAACAGTTTGAAGCTGCCGCAAATGGGAATAACTGAGATTCCGCCGAGAAGGCCCGAGCACTCGTTTGTTTCCTACATGGCGAGGCTATTGATATGCTAAGAAATATACTCGAAAATAAACAGAATGACTATGGAGCATTAATATGTCACGTGAAAATGCGGTATGATGCAGCACATTTACAGGAAGTGTATAATGCATCAAAGGCAAACATTAAGAAGTCAATGAAAATTAAGAAGGCTAAATTACATTTCAGTCAACAATTGAAAATGTTTCAAAAACTCTAAAGGAGTTACAAGAAGCCCTTACCAGGCAACCGAAGAATGGAAGCAAGTGTCTATCTTTCAGATAAAGAAAATGGATCCATTGTTGGAAATGTGGGAAAAAGGGGCATGTACAAAGTCGCAGTACCAGCTATGGGATTCTTGAAAATAATCAGGAAAACTCCAATTAGCTAGTTTTAAGGGGCGAAAACCGGCTAGGTACTACATTCCAAGCCCATCAACATCGATTAAAATTAAAGTATCCCAGCCGTAGGATAATGGTGCTAGCTTTGTAGTACCTGGAAAGGTTCGCGGTCGATAATGTGAAATGGTATTGGATATTGGTTCAAGCCACACCATCGTGAAGCCGGATGTTATAGCTGCTTGTAGAATAGAAAATCCATACAAGAATTACATTTTGGAAACAGCTAATGGCGAAAGTATACCTGTAAAAGGAAAACACAAAGCTGAAATTAACCTATGAGCACGACTTTCGTACACATTGTGTTTGTTGCAGATATAATAGATGACGTCATACTCGGTCTTCATGTTATTAATTAACTTAAGTTTGTCCTTGACATACCATAGCCAGTCTTCCGTAGGAAAAATGAAGAAATAGTTATGAATCTGCCACGAAGAAATAATTCCACTATTCAAGAAGTGGTTTTGTTTGAAGGGAATTACCTGGATTTTCGTAATGTGTAGTGAAAGCGACGCTTGATGACTTCGAGCAAGAAGTAATTTTATTCGAACCAGTTGAAGCCTGTTCACTACATGCAAAGGCAATTTTATCAGCAAGAACATTAACTCGATGCAGAGTCAAAATGACGAATCTAAAAGTTCATCCCTAGTAAGCTAAAAAAGGCGTCAATTTGGGAACCTGCCAACCTTACATATTTACCTGTACAACCTTGCTACCCTCGAAACCTTCAAATTCTTTACCGAAGGTAATTCAAGACCTGGTGATATTATCACAAGGTTTACTGAATCAAGTTTGGGTGTTGGAACAACTGCTCGGAAGAAATCAAGACATTTTCTCCTTGTGACAGTGACAGGAAAAACCAACATAGTTCAACTTCAAAGTAATACTGGTGATACCGCGCCGTTAAAACAGCCTCCAAAATTAATACCTTTGCAAAATGCCACGAAGTTAATAAGATGCTTGATCGGATCGGGTTTACAGCTTTTAGTCGACCTTTTCAGTAGACGTCCTCCTCATAATAAGGTAACTAAGACGGATTATGGTTAGTAAAAACCTCAGAGAAATCCATGAAAAGGTCCGCCAGAAATTACAGCTGGAAAGCAATAGAATGAAGTCACGTTATGGCCTGAGAGCCAATTACGCTAGATTTACAGTTGGTTAAAAAGTTTAGTTATAGAATCGGATTCAGATGAACCCTTATTGAAAAAATTGCACTTCCATCAACTAACCCATTAGCAAGCTTCCGAAAATGTTTAATAAGGACGATCAACTCTGAGAAAGAGGTTTTAGGTCAATTTATTTGTTATATGTTATTTT
This sequence comes from Kuschelorhynchus macadamiae, assembly GCA_030620095.1. Lineage (NCBI taxonomy): Eukaryota > Metazoa > Arthropoda > Insecta > Coleoptera > Curculionidae > Kuschelorhynchus > Kuschelorhynchus macadamiae. The sequence continues at coordinate 26,032 of JAUTXW010003321.1, forward strand.
AAATTATTAGACTTGCCTTAGTTTTTGATCCAGGTTACGACAATTTTTATGTCATTTATCTTTTCTGAATGTTCTAGTAGGCTTAATTGTTTCCACCCTGTAACATAAAATTTTTCTGGATCATTCTATTCCTTTCTAAAGACGATACATTGTGTCCGAAATTGGTAGAGAATGTATTGGGATTTTGGAAACTATAAGGGATATAAAGATGGTCAAATGGGGAGAGTTGTAGGGCATTCAATTGTACATTCAACTGAAAAAACTAAAAGTTTGCATTTTGGAAGAAGTGCTACAATTTTTTTATTTCATAATATTTTCAAAATCTGCAAAACATTACTTAGGCTACTTTTTAGGGGCAATGCATGCAATGCAAGAATTTAACGTTTCGGTTTTGAGATACCATCATCAATTTTTTTTCTTATGGCGGTTAATTGGTATTTAAAACGAACTTTCCCTTTAAAATGCTGTATGATACACCAAAAAAATTGTTTTTGTGTATGTGTTTAAAATATTAATTTTCTTCTGTTTCCACGTCTTGCTAGCTTTTGGTGAATTATATTTGCTATTAAATTATGTCTTTTTACATATTATGATGGGGTAATACTTGACATCCTGAAATTAGATACTCTATGGATTTTTGACATATTCGGCAATGGTCAAACGTAGTATTTTCGATGCATTTTTTATATTTTTTTTTGTTGCTATACAACCATCTTGTATGGCCGCGATGAAACCCTCCGTTTCGGCATAGAGTTGCCCTTTGACATGCCGGTTTGTCGTTTAACTTCCAGCTGTTTCCAACGTAGACATGTATTCTCCATGCAACGGTTTACTCAACCACTTTCACTTTTGCCTCTCTAAGTGTTGGTACTGCTTTAAGATCTGGTTTTCTTAATTCCGGGGAGGAGTGTCTATATGATAAACTTATTATAGATGAAAAGTTTATTACTATTTATTTGCTTCTTTTCCACTAGTATGAGGTGAACAAGTCTTCTTCCGCTCCTCGATCTGGAAAGTATAAATTTTCCGTGCATGCCTTGGAAAGATGGATCCTGTTTTCTGTCATCAGTGTCGTTACTTTTCTGTTACGTTTCTAAAACGGTGATAGACCACTTTTGTTATGCCAGATATGAATGCGACCTATATTGATATATAGCCCATGTATTTATAGTTTTTATCATATTTTATTATTATTATCTAAATTTCTTTCTTTCTTTCTAAATCAATTTCTCAACAAATGTTGGGTTTCAAGCCCATCCCAGATGCATGAATCAAAAGGAGTGGGCTGGTTTCTATTAGCTCTATATATTGTTCTGTAAGTATTTTCTCATTATACGGCAAGTACTGAACAGGACTGCCTTCTGGATGTCGATGAAGGTGTTATGATTTTCAGGTCTGTTCGGTATTTTTGGAACTAATCCAGTTGATGATACGATGATCGGTATCTGCTGTATCTCGATGGCCAGTTCCGCATATTTGGCCTTTTTTTCTTGATATTTATTCAACACGTTGTTATTATTGGGTACTGATTATTCGTTACCTGTCTGTCGGTGATAATTGCCTGGTCGTAGTACAGTTTGAAGGCATTATGTTCAAGCACTGAACTTGGTTGGTATTTATAATAGGACACTAAGGTGTTTAAGAGCCCCTATTTATAATAGCAAGCTTCGGTGTATGATGTTACATACCTGTACCTGATTATATCGCTGGAGGTAGTCCGTGTTTGCAGTTTTCATGATGAATTTCGTGTGTTAATTACTTGGTTCTATATTGCCACCACAAATCCTTCTGTCTCTGTTAATAGTTGTCCATCCTTCAGCCACCTGTTGGATGCTTCCTTATCTATGTGTGGCAAATTCAAGTCATTGTGATGTCGGCCGTGCAGTGCCATTTGAGCCCACTATTCTTGTTTGCCGGGGTCTGAAAGTGACTTTAGTATGATGCTGGTATTTGCGAAATTGAGTGGAGAGTATGAGTTGTCACTTAAGGTCACTATGCAGTGGACGCTTGATGCTTGAGCCTTGTTGGTGAAGAAATCTCTCAATTTTTGCAGCTATCGGGTGTGCCAGTTTTTCAAGTCAACAAGAAATCGTCTACTTTCTCTTCGTGGTAAGGTCACTTGGAGAGTTGATGACCAGGGGTGGTGTGACTTGTACTTGGTCATCATTTGGCGAGTAGTTCGTTGTACTCCCTCTAGCTCCGTGTTAGTCCAATTCAAGATTCCGAAACTGTAGGCCAGCACGGGCACAGCATAGGTGTTAATTGCTGTAATGAGATTTCCGGCGTTCAGTTCTGTCTTCAGAAGAGCTCGTACTCTTTGAACGTACTGATCTTTCACCTTGGTTCCTTATCGTGGAGCAGTCTAGCTTGTTGGAATCCTAGGTATTTGTAGGTCTCTCCTTGGTTCATCGCTTGAACTATTTGTCCATTGGGTAGGGCTACATCGCCCTTAATAACTTTTCCTTTTTCGATGTTTAAGACTTTACATTTTTCCATTCCAAATTCCATATGGATGCCTTTCCAGAAGGTATATGTCACGTGAATAAGATTTATTAGTTGGTTATTGTGTCCACTATAGAGCTTTATATTATCCATGGGATGAGATATGGTTCGAGAATCGTCTCTATTGGCTTTAATGTTGAAGCCATGTCCTGTATTATTGAGGAACGTAGAGAGGGGGTTCATCGCTAAGCAGAACCAAAGTGGACTTAACGAGTCTCCTTGGTAAATTCCCCTATTGATGTGTATCCCATCAGTGGTAAGAGATTGATCTCCATTATAGATACTTAGGTTCATTCTCTACTGGTGTTTGATAGTTGCCAGGAATTTGATGATCATAGGGTGAATTTTGTATATTCCTAGTACGTCTATAAGCCATAAATGTGGTACACTGTCAAACGCCTTTTTATAGTCTATAAAAGCAGTGTGTATGTTGCGTTGTCTTTTCTGTGCCTGCTTAAGTACCATAGTCGATGATAAGTTGTTCTTTGCATCCTAGATGGTCTCGATTGCATCCCTTCTGTTCCTCGGCTAATAGGTTATGATTGTCAATATGATGATAAATACGATTTGCAATGTATCCTGTTAGGATCTTGTATATGTTGGGCAAATAGGTGATGAGCCTGTACTGGGACGGGTCTTCTGTCCTATTGCTTTTTGCTATTATTATTATTGTTATTATTATCATTATTATTATCACTATTATTATCATGACTTGTTGTCTCACAGTATTCCTGTAGTTGTATTTTATACTGACGGGATTATAAGTCAGTACAAAAAATAAAAATAAAAAAAAGGAAATGGGAAAAAAACCAACTATTGTGTATTAAGAAATGATCTAACGATGCTACATGTTTTCAAAATGACCGATTTTTGGATGTTCCTGTGAATGTTTGTATTGAGTCCTAATTGAGCCAAATGCGGTGTTAACGTTGTTGGGGTGAGACCTGTTACTGATATGACGAGAGGAACAATGATGACTCGTTCCTGTTTCCACAGCCTTTTTACTTCCATTGCCAAGTCGGTGTATTTGGGGATCTTCTCACTGTATTTCGCTAGGATGTTCTTGTCATTGCGGACAGTCATGTCGATTAAATAAGTGATTTTCTCTTTTTTGGATTGAAAGGTGATATCGGGTCTGTTTGTGGGGATTGTTTTATCTGTGTGGATGTTAATGTCCCAGTAGAGCTTGTAGTCTTCGTTTTCAAGTATGGATGTTGGTGTATAATGGTAGTAAGGGTCTGTGTTCTCCGTTAGTTTGTATGTTTTGGCTAATGCTTGATGAACGACCTTCGCTGCTGAGTTGTGTCTCGCGGTGTATTCAGTTCCGGCCATCATTCTACATCCACTCGTTATGTGATCGATCGTTTCTCTCTGCTGGTGACATCTTCTACACCTCTTGTCTTCAATGACTGTGTGCTTGAAGATGTGCTTTCGGTAGTTTCTGGTTTCTATGACTTTGTCCTGGATGACAAGCAGGACGCCTTTTATTTCGGGGAACAGCTGCCCTTCTTGTAACCACGTATATGAAAACTTTTTATGTATATGGTCTTGCTTTATGTGGTATCTGTGTCTTCCGTGAAGTGTTTTTTCAGACATCAGGTGTTCATCTTTTCTGGCCGTGATTGGATGTGACTGTGTGCGTCTGCTGCGTGGCTCGTTTGAGACAAGTCGAGCGGTGTATAATTCTTGTCTGCCTTCACTATTGCCTTGTGGAGGTTAGTTTGTTTATTGTGGAAGAATTTTCTGAGTTCGTAAATTTGTTTTTTATTTAGCGATTGTATATCTATAATTCCTCTCCCTCCTTCATTTCTCTCGATGGTGAGTCTTTCCTTGCATGCGTTGGGATGTAACTTCCTGTGCTTAGTGAATTCAGAGCGTATGAGAATGTGAATGTTTTCTATGTCTGTGTGTGACCATTTAATGATACCAAACGAATACGTAAGAATAGGTATGGCAAAGGTGTTAATAACTTTCGTTAGATTTCTGGAATTCAGTTTTGTTTTTAGTAGCTTTGTGAGTCTGGTTTTAAATTCCGTCTTGAGCTCCGATTTGATATGAGTATGGTTAATTTTGGTGCTTTGATGGAAGCCTAGGTATCTGCATATTTCTTCTTTGAGCATGTTATCTATAGTTTCATTATTGATTGTTTCCCTCGCAGGGTGGTCTTTCCACTGTCCCTTGTTGATTTGAAGTAGCTTGCATTTACTTATACCAAATTCCATGTTGATGTCCAGGGTAAACGTTTCTGTGATTTTATTGACATTATTGTTATCATTATTATTATTATGGTCATTTTTCGAGTTTTGTAGCTGCAAATAAATAAAATTAATTATTTGTTTCCTTCTTACTTAACATCTATTAAAAATAATATGTTCTAATTCTGTTCCGTTAAATGTAAGCAACATTTCACCCTGTATAATATTACTAAAAATAGACCATTATCCTCCCAACCCGTTTTGAAATTAATTTATGAAATTTGAATCAATATGCTTAAACTGCTTCAATTTTTATAGAATAATACAATAAAAAAATATTCGCAAAAATGTATTTGCTAAGAATTTAGCTTATGTTCTATAAACTAGTAGCAAGGCTAGAAATGGACCGGAACAACATTTCGGTTGGTAAGAAAAATAAATAAATTCGTCCCGGTTAATAGATTATCAATTTTTGCATTCTCGATGCTACCTTTAATATAGTAGAAAGAAAAATCCAAATACAAGCTTGGCGTCCCGGTTAGCAAAAAATCGAATTTCCAGCACTGGTAGTAACAGGTATACCTAACCTTTGTTACATGGTTCGACTTAGGTTAACAAACTCGAGAATATTTTTAAATTCCGTTTAATTAATTTTTGTTAGATACTTTATCTCCTGGTGATAATTATTAATAATAATGGTTAACTGCACCAATTCAGATGCACAGTGTATTTATAGAGAACAATATTCTAATCGTCAATCACCAAATGTTCAGACTGTTAAACTTTGTTTACGGTTTAACGTCTACTCGAAACTAAATAGTTCTTTGCAAGAGCAAGGAAGGCTGACAATCACAACGACCCCTGGAATGGAAGAAGCTATTTAACTTCCAGACAGAAAACAAAACGTCTCTTAAGCACTTTGTTCACTTACCGAAAACTTAACTGTTTTTAGTTTTACCAAAAAAGGCTGGTGGAAATTGTGAAGAATGTCAGGATATACTTGTTAAACTGAGACGACCAAACATCATGTTTTAAACTTTAGTAGAAAACTTTTATAGACATACGAAAGTACTTCCTACAAAGAAAGGCGAAATAAAAAAATTATAGCTCACGGTGAAATACAACGTTTAGAACACGTTGATAGTGTTATAGCTTTAAAAGTATCCATTTTAAGAATGGCTTATATCTAAAATTTAAAATATTTTAAAACCTTTTTTTCTTTTTCAGGTAAGGCAAACTTCCTGAAGGTCCGTATTACATGTAACCGGCAAATCATATTACCATCCTGATTTGACCAGGTAATAAATTTAAATATTAGGCTAAGACGGATCAGACATAAAGATGTTTGTTTGTATAAGATATACACGTAAACAATTAGAGTTTTCTTTAAAAATGCGAAAAATATATTTTTCGCTTTGGACTGAAATGTATTTAACACGTTTTAGGACAAACATTAGCAGCATACTTTAAAAAAGTGGACAATAACTTGATAGCAGCAGAAGAAAACATGAATTAGGAAATAGAGCACCTGCAAAGGAATGATGTTTTAGCTATTTTAATACAATTTCCTTAGTTATTCTTTGTTATAGCCTTTATTCTCTAGGAACGAAAAATTTAAAAATATACTAAATATATTAAAATACTTATTAAAGAAAAATTATAACAAAGTAGCCATTAAAGACATGTTGAAATCACTAAAGAGAATTACACCATGAACTACTTCGTTTTGTATAACTTTTTACAACCAAGAACTACACAGAAATTGAAATTTCTGTTTCTCTTCTATTTTTGCACAGATGTATCGTCTCCAAAGTAAGTCGCATCTAATCAAGGAAACTGCTTGATGAGCTTCGCCGGGGCAGATACCATGGTAGCAGATAGCTCCTTGGCCCTTAAAACAAAGATAGCGTCATGTTTTGGTCGATTCTTGACAAAATGGTGAAGGTGTAATCTCCTTACCGTTAGTTCTTTCGTGTTGTATAACTTTTTATGACCAAGAACCGCACAAAAATTGAAATTTCATTTCTGTTGGCTAACTATAGATACGTGTTTCTGACTTAAGGTCTTCATCAGTACAGTCAACTAGTTGAGAAACGAGTATAACTAGCGCCAAAATGAATACACAAAACTACACCAGAGTCACCAACAGGAGCAAAACCGTCAAGTCAAGAAAATCAGGGGGAATTCGGCGAGGAAAAGTCTTTATTCGCGTTTCATTTTTATTTGACTAAACTTTCGAAATGTTCTTATTTCTTCATCATGGGTCCTTAAAATCTAAACCATTTTTTTAGTTAATTATATTAATAATCTATGTTTCTAGACATATATATATATATATATATATATATATATATATATATATATATATATATATACAATAAAAACGAAAAAGACTTGTAGGAAATTTGAGACAAATGCTTGTTTGTCAAATATTTGTACATACACATATAATATTTTAGTTTCTTGAAAATTGAATGTGTGACCAATTTCAGTTATTTGTTCTGATAGTGCGTAAGATCTTTTGTTTAATCTTGCGTCAGTTTTATGTAATGCATTTCTTTTGGTAATTTTCTTGTGAAGTTTGACAATTATATTTTTTATTGCAATTATTACAAGGACTACATGAGTCTACATACTTCCTGTAATTCTAACATTAGAGTTAGCAAGTTCTCTGCCAAAATAATAACTTATCATGGCTTCAAGAATTTTAATTTGGATGAATTTTATTCGAAGTTCGTATTCATTGATATAAACAAAAATGTGGAATTGTTCACTGCAAAAATGTGTATTTTGTTCGACCGTTTGCACCTATGAGAACTGTACTTGTGAGGAAAGGAAATCTTCTGGATGACGGAGGAATCCCGAATGCCAACGAAGGAATGAGATATGACGTAGGCGAGATTCAAAGCAACTAGGGCTTCTAATGATAAAATTAGTTACAAACAACTTAGAAATTCTACTTTAGTCAATATCAAAAAAGCAAAAAGAACTCATAGAAATGAGCATCAAACGTAGTACTACAATCTCCGTACCTGAACATTTACTTGATGTTGAGACAATAAATACATATTTTTCATCTGTATTTTAGGAAAAAGAATGTATGGAGCTTGTTAGCCACCATCAAACATTGCCTTCATGCATATGGAGATTGGTTATATATTCCTAATAGTAAAACGATCTTTAATTATCTGGTATGTTTAATAAAAATTGGATGTTGCGGCAGGTAGTTCCATGACTTTTTCATTTTTTCTCAAAATAGACTTAAAAAAAATATATATAAAATATTCTTATCACGAGACGTAAACTAAACGGTATGCAAAAAAGCAATTTTAAACGTTCAATTCATTAACATTAGCATCAATTAAAATACACACACAGCACATTGTTATTTCGTCGTACAAACTGTGGGTCAAATACATATAAAGAGCATCTGTTGGAAACTAAACTAGGTACGGTGTAGGTATTCATTTTTATCAAAATACTTTTTAGTGGTTGTCAGGGAGTTTTTTTTATTTAGATTTCCTATTTGTTTTAAATGGTTTGGGAAACTTAAATGATTTTCTTTACCAAACTAATATTTTTTTGCTACTGATTGAATTTTTATGAGTTTCCGTTTTTAAAATTCTTGTTTCGGTGAAATAATACTTTTATTAATATTTAATAAATATGTATAATGTAATAATATAAAATGACAGGTAAAAATTACTTTAGATTACGAATAGAAACGTAATCTAAAGTAACTTTTTCCTGTCGTTTTTAATATAAACTAAAGTCTAAAGCAACGGTTTTATACTAGTGATATCTGACACAATAAATATTATATTATACGTGTTTAATCAATATTAATAAAAGTAAGATTTCACCAAAACAAGAATTTTAAAAACTGAAACTCACAAAAATTCAATCAGTAGCAAAAAAATATTATTTTGGTAAACAAAATCATCTAAGTTTCCCAAACCACTCAAAACAAATAGGAAATCTAAATCATATAAATTCCACGACAACCACTAAAAAGTATTATGATAAAAATGAATACCTACACCGCACCTATTAGTTTAGTTTCCAACAGATGCTCTTTGTATGTATTTGTCCCATAGTTTGTACGACGAAATAACAATGTGCTGTTTGTGTATTTTAACTGATGCTAATGTTAATGAATTGAACGTTCAAATTTGCTATTTTGGATAATGTTTAATTTACGTCTCGTGATAAGAAAATTTTATATATATTTTTTTAAGTCTTTATTTTCGAAAATAATGAAAAAGGTATGGAACTACCTTCCAAAACATCAAATTTTAGTTAAACATAACAGATAATTAAAGATATTTTTAGGAACACATAACCAAACTGCATATGTGTGGAGGTAATGTTTGATGGTGGCTAACAAGCTCCATAATTTTTTTTCCTAAAATACAGATGCAAAATATGTATTATGTTGTCTCAACATCAAGTAAATGTTCAGATACGGAGGTTGTAGTACTACGTTTGATGCTCATTTCTATAAGTTCTCTTTGCTCTTTTGATATTGACTAAAGTAGAATTTCTAAGTTGTTTGTAACTAGTTTAATCGTCAGAAGCTCTAGTTGCTTTGAATCTCGCCTGCGCCATATTTCTTTTCTTCACTGACATTCGGGATTCCTCCGCCATCCAGAAAAGATTTCGTTTTCTCATAGGTGCAAACGGTCGAACAAAATGCGCCGGTTTGCAGTGAGCAATTCCACATTTTTGTTTATATCAGGGAAACAATACGAACTACGAATAAAATTCATCCAAACCGAAATTTTTGAAGCCATGGTAAGTTATTATTTTGGCCGTGAACTTGTTAACTCTAATGTTAAAATTTCAGGAAGTGAGTTTGTGATAGGATATGATGTCTGCGTCTATCTCACACCAGAGCTCTCAATAAGATGTGAATCAGAAATAAAAATTCGGTCCGATAGAGTGGCGATAGTGCCTGTTATTCTAGTGGATGATTTGTTAAAAACTATAGCATTAAAAATATTCCAACACCGGATTATTTAAATCACGAAGATAAACCACATAGTCAAGAGGGGAAAGAACGAATAACAGCACCTCATCAAGGTGCTGAATTGCAGTAGCGATATTTGTGTATTGCATGTAAAATATGTTACAAAAGCACGGTTTTATGTATTATATCTTGTTCATAGTTGCTGTATAAATATCTGGCAGGCTTAAAGTGCTGACACAAAAGCAACACCTTCACCTCGTTCCAATCCATTCTAATGAATAATGGCATAACCCAAGATTTTAAAGACAACAGTAGGCGTTTCATGCGACAGCCATGTTTCTGAGAGTGCAAAAATGTCGAAGCCCCTCGTCTCTATTAAATGAGTCATATCATCAAAACATGTGTACGCCGATCTTTAATTAAGATAACCTATTAAGATTTTTCTCTCATTAGAGAAATGCATACACCTATACTACTTCTAATAAAATACTATAGCAAATCAACAATGCAAATATGAAATCCTAGAAAAACATTTAATATTCTAATTTGTAAAAAGCGAAAAGGCCTTGAACAAACACAACAATAAAAAAATAAAAGATCTTTTTCCACCAGATTAGACTACTCGATTAAATTATTAGCAAGGAGGTTACTAAAAAATAATAAAACAGAGAAAAGTCTAAACGATATTAAAACCTCATCGTCTTATCCTGTATCCGTGCTGAGGATCTCTATGACGCTAACAACTACTAGCTCGGCTTTTTTGATCTTGCTACACTGTACCTTTGGCTTTGTTGGACTAAATTGAGTTTCGTCGAAGTGGTCCTTGAAGTCAAAGCAGAGGTACTTAGTACTTCAAGAATAGCGTTAATTTTATTTCGTAGGTGCCTCGAAGTTTTTGCTGTCTCAATTTCTCAAGAGGTTTATTGTTCAGTCTCCTCGACAACAGTAGGAGCCAGAGTACCTAGAGCACTCACGGGTTGACGTGGTGGTGGAAGGGATTGAAACTCTAGGAATTCTTTTTGGTTGATTATATGAATACTTAACTTCACATATATGCAAAAAGTTATTTTTTAAATAAGCAAATGAACTTTAAACATTCTTAATTAGAAAGCGGGTGAATTCAATCATCAGAAGTCTATTTGCCTATTGTTTAGACTATGTTATGTCCTTAGGTTTTAGTTGAATTCCAAGAAGGAACTGAATTTGGGCAATGGCCCAATTTAGTAAATCTACCCCCACCCAATTACTATTACTCAGTTCAAACATTTTTATATTAATTTTTTTTTGATATATTCTCGATCAATTCAAATTCTTCACTCAACCTACTGTTGTCCTGTCCTAACTTGTCAATAAGATTACCGTGTTTTGGAACATGCGATGTAAACTCACTTTGAAGTGTTTCAAGTGTTTCCCTTAATGCGTCATTATTTTGCACAAACATTTTTTTAATTGCTTCAAGGTCAACACTTTTTGTTATATCATTAGCCATGTCAACAGTATTTATGAAAAATATGTAGACGTACAGATTGCACAAACTCATTTCGATCGTAACAAAAAACCAAGATGGCAGTAAAGTGTTGTTAGTCCATTTAAACACATTTAACTATTATCTCGAAAATACTTGCGTTTATTAAACCTTTAACGCACCCAAGTGGTAGTCAAGGTTTTGCTTAAATACCTCAAATAATTTTTACTTTTTAAACGTTTTAAAATTTCTCTTATTTTAAGCATAGCTACACGGAGCACTAATAATGAAATATTTCGGGCATAGACCACTTACACACATCTGCATTTCATACAGGTCAGTGCCAGTTCTGCTTAGTAATGTAATGTTACTTAATGGTTTTTGGCTTTTATTAAAAGCCAAAGCTCTATGTTGTCAGAGGTTTAATTTTCGTTACTTAACAAATTTAATTAATTTAAATTCAGTGTGCTATTACGTAATTAAATCTATACAGTCTTCTGATCTCTTCAATCTTGAGCTAGGATAACCTTAATTATTCTACATTCTTTTTGGTTATTCGAGCTGGATTCAGCTTTTTTTTTAAATTAAATTTAAATTTAAATTTTTATTGTTAATCTTTTATTCATTTGATATGTTATCGTTATCGAAGTGTATGTTTTCGAATACATGCCTAAGATGCACATTTTGTTTTTTTTGTTAAAAATATTGATTGATTATTGTTGTTAATTAATAGTTTTCGCATATTGAATTCATATAGGTTTTGTTCTTGGTAGTTATTGATTAATTACAGATTCGCATTTCAGTATTACATTTAATTTTTATTTAACAGTTTACGTTTAAATAAGCTTTTGTTTTCCATACTTCTCAGCAGGAATCGATAGTTTTCAAATACCGTAATGCATGAAATTATTTTGTTATTTTTGAACTGGTCCGGTGAAAATGCTATTTTGCATGCTTTTGAACAACTTTATTTGAATATCTTGAAAAAATAATTTTCTAGAAATAGCGCTTTGTGTGATATTTCTTGTTTACGTAATATCAATATAATATATTGATAATAACCGAGATTAATTTTCTGTGCAAGATCAAGCGTTTTTACAACTGTTATCAAGAGACGATGACTCAAAGTTGGACATTACTTTCGGATATTCAACGTTTTAATTATGGCAACCTTGGACGTTAATTCTAATCTTCAACCAATGATAATTACATAATACCGTACGATACAATTGTTTAAAGGTAAAGGAAAATCTCGCATTGCCTCGCAGTCTATTAGACACATTTTCTAAAATTTTCTCAGCGCTTAAGACATTGCTCTTTCCTACTCACCAATGGGATTTCATCACTGTCATGATGCTATTTAGAAAACTAGATAAATCTTTTATTACAAAATTTGAATTGAAACAGGCTTATTTCGAAGTTCGAAAAAAAGATTTGACACATTTTTTTGAAAAAATTTGTCTTACTATAGCACAATTAATATTACTTCGAGTTTTGATAAAAAAAAACCCATAAATTTTCTCAAAGCAATACTGTCAATGTATCCCTAAATAAAAGTTCTTCCGTGTCGTCGTATCATTGAACGTTTTAACTTTTGTAAAAGCTGGCATTTATATTTTAATCGGTAAATAATATACGACGTTAGATCCTGTCTATGCACTATGTGCACTCATATGACAACGATTCTTGATTTTAAAATACATTTAAATCGCATCATAGATCAGCCCATTCTAACATGAACAAATATATAACATTTTCATATTAATAGATTCAGTATTAAATGATCGACCTTTAGTCGTTATGAGTTCTAACTCTGAGGATGTTAATGTGCTAAAACCTAGTCATTTTTAACGATGATACTCTCGCCAGGCTGCTTGCCAAGCTATAACTCTTGAAACTTAAGAAATAAGCCTTACTAGCTTTTGTTATTTTTTTTTTTCATATAACTAATTTTAGTGGGTTAAATCTATTTCTTCATTATATATATATATATATATATATATATATATATATATATATATATATATATATATTTATATATGTGTCAGGAAGAGGAGGAAACTCCGCTTCACTTCCTGTGCAGATGTGAAGCGCGAGCGAGTCTGCGACGAGATATTTTCGGCACTACGGTCTTGCATAGGGACGAAGTTAGGGATCTTGCATGGAAGGATATACAGATTACATAGTAAGGACAGGCAGATTCTAAGATGTACACCTGGTGGCGGGTGGTGGTTGAGGAAGGAGCTGGGGTAGACTGAAAGGGCCTTATAGGCCTACCAGTCAGGTCTCTAGACCTCCCCTTAACTACTACTATATATATATATATATATATATATATATATATATATATATATATATATATATATATATATATATATATATATATATATATATATATATATATATATATATATATATAATAAAGACTATGAGACATGTAATAAGTAACCCTGGTCATTAAAAAATTTTTATATGATATTTTAAGTTAAAAAAATTATTTTTAAGGTAGCTTTTATTGAAAAAAAAACATTACAACGTTAAAAGTACTTGCATATACTTTCTTATTAAATACTTCGGTTCACGAAGAACTTAAGAGTATAAAAACGTAAAACAAAACATTATTATGTAAACTTAATAAAGTTTTTGAACAACTCTGTCATTTTTTATCTAACATAGGAACTATAAAAACTAATGCAAAATATTATTTAAAGTAAACAAAGTTCTTTTATTTAAACATCTCAGGCACAACGAAACTAGTTCTTGATGTACTGGTCGCTGATGTCTTAATCTTGAAATATATCGGTCAATTGTTACTCTTTTCCTGTCCTAATAATTTTTCACTAACATTCTAAGTTCTAGTTTGTCAATAGGACAACCGAACTCCGACATAATGTTAATATATTTGCTACTATCACACTTTGCTCGTCCTTAGACAAAACGGTTTGCCGTCCTTGCTTTTTCTTCTGAGGCTCTAACTTCAAATTTAGTTGCAGTGTGCTTCTGTGAATTTTATAGACTCTTGATGCCTCTCTTTGACCCATAGTCTTAGCTCTTATTTCTGCTAGAGCTCTTTGAAGCGTATCCTCACTATAATTTTGATAGGGCCTGAAGCCCAGTACTCTTTTGAATTTCCTTAGCATGTTCTAAAACAAGTTAGTTCTAAGTTCTAAGCTAGACATGTTCTAAAACAATATTAAATAGGTAAGTAACTACAATTGCGTTTTCAATTAACAAACATTTTAGAAAGGAGCAAGACGTCATAAGTTATTATCAAGCGGCTTACTAAGTATGATAAAACCCTTAAACTATAAAAACAAGAGAGACCCAACTATTTACATTAACACTGGATCATAGATTAAATGTTTTCCCGCTCTACTACATCGATATGTGTACGTTTTAAAAAATGTCAAATATTTTAATCCAAGTTTTATAGAATTACTCCAATATATTTTTAAATTTTCATAACACAGTTATAAGTATATCAAAAAACTACACACAATAATTAACCTTAGACTTTAAAATAATGTTTTATGTTCTAAGTAATTAACTAATGTCTTTAAAGAATTACAAAATTGTAACAATAAAAATATTACCAAATAGAGCTGGTAACGACGCTACCCCAGATTCATGTCCCTTACGAGTAGTAGCTTTACAACTATTCATTCATAGCAATCGTCATAGCACTCTTGTTTTATAGTCTAAGTACAAAACAGACGCTGTATTGTTATCATTTTTGGTACCGCGTTCGATCGTCGTTATTTATATATATTTTATAATGATTTGGTAAGTTCTGTATGTTGTAGCGCTTAGGTAAATGAAAAACTATGGTGAGGAAGTGTGTTGTTTGTGTAAATACAGACTATTTAAGTCCGGAAATATTATATCACAAGTAAGTCTTGACGTAATTAAGGTAAGATATCAGTGGTGTCCGAACCGTAAGGACTTAGCATTTACACATATTAATTTGATATTTAAATCATTCGAGTATGATAATTGGCATGAAAAACAAGAAGAAAATGGTACTAATTGAACTAAAATCAATATTTTGGCAATTTTGGGTTGGGTTTTACATAACGTAAACATTAAAATACATACTAATTCTCCAAATGCTTAAGTGTGTTATTTACAATATACTATTTTGTATGTGAATAAGTTCTATGGCTAAATGCTTTTATTTAAAAAGAAACGTATTTTTGCGGATTTGTAAAATGCCTCTTGATTATAAAACATTTTGTTAAAATCGTACTGTAGTTTTAATCTTCAGATACCTACGAGGACGTAGCCACACGTTATTCCTCCATATACCAAATTCCAAACTACTTAGTTCCTCGGGTTTTATCTAATATATAATTAAAATATAGTTGAAGTTAGTAAAACTGTTTTAGAGACATGTAGGGCAGCTGGGAAGTTTTTTACGTTGCTCCATAAAACTAATAGTATTTTTAATAAAAACATCAAAGATTTAGTTACCTTAGTAATTGTTAACACTATGAAATACTTGCCATATTCAATGTATGATCTATTTCGGGATGACATGTATGACGACGAAGTCATAAGCGAGTATCCCATTCATTTGCTAAAATTAATTTTAAAAAAGTATTTCAAAATTAGAATACATAAAGAAACCGTGAAGCATTTAGACATAACCAAGACACTTAGATCTAGGAGTATCAATACAAAATCTACCCTATTTAGAAACGAGTAATTATTTCTAAATATGGAAGTTAGTTTCATTTTAGTTAGTCAACATTATCCAACATTATTCACTAAAAAGATTTAGACCAGGTCTAGATGATTGGGTATTTAAAACACATAGTTCGCCAATTATGTTTCGCTTATGTTACTGTCATTATCTAATTGTGACATTTAGAAAAAAAATGTTCAATTCTTAAAAATGTCATCTTAAACCTATAAGTGTCAAGTTACACCTGATCTAAATTTAAACCTCTTTAGTGAAGTGTATGAGTAGTATGGGTTTAGAAGAGGCAGGTATACTTAAAAAAAAAAAAAAAATATATATATATATATATATATATATATATATATATATATATATATATATATATATATATATATATATATATATATATATATATATATATATATATATATATATATATATATATATATATATATATATATATATATATATATATATATATTTATGTCGATTTTTACTTCTTCAGGGATACAAAATGAACAACAATGTGTTTTCATTCCGGGTGTACATCCGTTCACTACTGTCGTTCTGAAAAGAACAGTTTTGCTGACGTTTCGCCAAAATTACATTTGGCATTTTCGAAGCTTTCTTTCTCGCGTCCGAATAGAGACTGAAGTGTTGGTGACTGCGACGCTTCCTTTTATACCCCCACTCGGGGCCGAAGGTTATATATGCGCAGGCGTTGGTCGTTATTTATGTTTTCCGGATGGTGCTGTTGTTGTTGCGCTAATTGCGCTTGAGTTTTTGCGATTTTAGATTTGTCGATAATTGTCTTCCATACTGTTGGTAGTTTTAATGATTCGTCCCTTTTATTCAAATCACCTTGTTTTTCAATTTCTATGGCTTCTCGGATTATTCTGGTCTTATAATGTTCTATATTGGCAATCTCCCTACACCCATCGAAATTTATTTTATGGCCGGTTTCCTGATGATGTAGGAATAAAGCTGAAGTTGTTTGTTTATTTCTGATGCTGAGTTTATGCTCTTCCACTCTTGCTGATATTCGCCTGTTAGTTTGCCCCACATACAACTTTTCACAGTCCTGGCACGGAATACTGTATACTCCGTGGTTTTCCAGTTTGATTTTATCTTTTGGGTTGCCAAGTAGTTTACCTATAGTTGTTTGTGGCTTGTGTATTGTTTGTATGTTGTATTTCTTAAGAATTCTTCCGATTCTGTCTGTTGTGCCTTTTATACTCCTTATAAAATCACCGATCGAATCTTGTACCAGCGCCCCCTATCTCCGGAACCTCAAGTACAAGAGGTAATAGTTTACTTGTAGTAAGTAATTACTGTAATTCTTACTTCTAAGTTTCAACAGAAGAATAACGACTGGTATTAGCCACTTTAAAGTAGCAGTGGACGATAACTTTTTCTACTCAGCAACGACTCGTTTTACTTTATAGTAATACGTTATAGGAGTACATTTGAACGTAATGGAGTGGTCTCTGCAAAGTTCAAGAAGGTCCTCATAGTTAAAAGTTGTAATTTAGTAAACAGATTAGAAATAGTAACTTTAAATAATTACTATTATGTCACGGAAAAGAAAAGACAACCTTGGAGTCAATTCCTTAAGTAGTTGCTTGGCAGTAGTTATTATATAAAAACTTTACATGAAAAATTACTATAAGGTATTATTCGCAGTAACAAGTACATATATAATACTTAAAAACGTGTTACCCAAAGTTTTGTTATATAGTAGGATTATTAGTAATAAATACGTAAAAACTCTTAAAGAGTAGTAGTGGTAACAGTTGTAGCTACTTTAGTGCTGAACATACAAATATATAGAGCATATCTGAATTTTTTGTTTTATTTATCGGTATTATTTTATAATAACTTATGTATAAACAAATCAATTATGTTTATTATTTTCCTCCATAAAAAAAGAATTTTTTGTAAGAAATGGAATTTTATTCATTCATTTAAAAGATAATGTTTTTTTTAAATATAGCGCACAAAATAGAAAAGATATTATAAAATACTCGTTTCATAAGACATTTAATCACACTGCCCTCATTAACAATTTTTTTCATCGGCTGGGAATTATAAAAAAAAGAAAATTTCCGTATTTTTTAAATAACTTGAAATTGAGTTCTAAATATTTTTTCGTATAAAATTTCTCGAAATCTCGTTACTTAACCCAACTTTTACAATTTCGAAACTTGTGGTAAATATCAAAATCGATTTATAAGTTAGACCAAAAAAAGCGGTCGCGCCTAGTAGTTACTCGAAATGTTAATAATAAAAATGTTTCCCATATGTAGCGAACATTATAGGGGACCCTACGTATTATTCGGTTTTAATTACAAAATATTTGTAGTATTAATATAATAAAATTCTGCTAATACTTTACAATTGAAATTAACTCAATAATGTAAGAAAATTGTTTTGACAAAATGTTTAAAGACAAATATAAACATATTTAAAATAATTAAAAAAACAGTATTTTTTGCTTTGGCAAAATAAATATAAATCTGAAACAAAATAGTTTAAGTAAAATATCCCAACCATTTTCGTTGGCAGCAAATATTATCTTTATCTACCTTATTAAATTGAATCGCCCCAGTAAAAATACCAACGTATCAACAGGAAAAACGAATTCCTAAAAAATTTAATTTCCTCCGAGCAAATTTTTTTTTTCATCTTAACACTGATTTATTTCTCTTCCTTCGTTGCTGAATTACAATTTCAAATAATATTGAGAGGCTGTTTGTAGGTAAGTAAATACAAATTTGTAACAGAGAGAGAATACTTTGTATTAAATAACAGGTTCAGCTGGTGTAGTTTTTTTTATTGCCGCATATTTAATTAAATCGTTTATTTAGAATGATTACTTAAAATAAAGTAGAATTTTCTTTGTGTTTCCCTTTGGTCTTTAAAGTTAATGTTTTAATATGAAAAAAATTCTTTCTCCAAACTTCGCTTTTCTTCTATAAAGGAAAATTAGCATAACTTACATAGATATGTATATAGTGGTTACGAAATAACCATATAAATATAGAGATTTTCTTTGAGCTAACCTTCACCTTCTCTGCTAAAAAGAAGTATATCCTACGAAATTAGATCCGGGAAGTGGCAAAATTAACAATTTTTGAAATTTGTTACTAAGAAAGTCCGCGGTTGCGCGCCTACAAATTTCCGAATCTATAGTAAAACGAGTTTTTTTTAATAAAACCGATACTGTTAAGTGGATATATCCCGTTAGCGTTCGGTTAGACCAGGTTCGTCGATAAAACCATCATTAAAGCTATAAGTGACGTGGTTGGCGGGTCCCAAGGATGATTTCGGGTTTTGTTATTGCTGCGCTGTCAGATATATGGTGAGTACCCAGGTTATGCAATGAATTTACAAAAGCTCAAACTTTTTAAGCAGGTTATATATTACATATAACGTGGAATTATGATAGTCAGTTGGACTCTGAGACAGGATTGGTCAGTAAGACCCGAAGTATCATCAAAATAGTTCTTTTTTTATTTTATACATGTATTTTCGACTTTTATTTTTAAGATATTTACTAAATTTTGACGTGGACTGCCTTTTAGTAGTATTACAACAAACAGAAAAGCATCTGAAATCTTCGAAAATTACGCATCGTATGTTTTTTTAAATATGACATTTTATTTTTTATGACAGTTAAAATC
Organism: Kuschelorhynchus macadamiae; assembly: GCA_030620095.1. NCBI lineage: Eukaryota > Metazoa > Arthropoda > Insecta > Coleoptera > Curculionidae > Kuschelorhynchus > Kuschelorhynchus macadamiae. Next base: position 45,527 of record JAUTXW010003321.1, read on the forward strand.
ATTTCTTCTTCCTGATCATAATATATATATATATATATATATATATATATATATATATATATATATATATATATATATATATATATATATATATATATATATATATATATATATATATATATATATATATATATATATATATATATATATATATATATATATATATATATATATATATATATATATATATATATATATATATATATATATATATATATATATATATATATATATATATATACATATACATATATGTTGATAGTGATGACATTTGCGTTAACCGTTTTGAAGCACTAAGTTTTAAAAATTGGTAAAAAGGACTATAATAAAAATTGAACTAGCCACTGATCATATTTTAAATAAGGAAAATAGATATATATTGACATATAATTTATGAAGTAATAAAACAAGTCCATTTTGTTTTTTTAACATTATCCATGGCTACTTTGATTTGTATTATATTAATTTTTACCTTACTTAAGTTTTAAAGCTTAGATGTTTCAACCCTTATAAAAAATATGTCACGTTAAAATCTACAATTTTTTTTATTTATTCTTTTGATAAAGATGATTGATTGAAGATGAAAAGCAAAAATGCATATCAAAACATAAAAACTGTATAGGGTGATCTAGATACCTTTGAACAGGCCTTATATCTCCGTTATTTATAGAGATAAGAATAAACTTTAAATAGGCAACCACTGGAAATTTTAGTGATGTTTTTAAAAATCTAATTAAAAAACAACTGTATCGAAATAAAAAATTAAAAAAGAGATTAGAAATTAATCAAAACAGCGTTAATATAATTGCAACAAAGTTTATTAATATCTCTACGTATACTGGATATATAAAGCCTCTTCAAAGATGCGTCTGACTAACCATCCCCGTTCTCTCCTACAACTGACTGATTAAGATTAATTATTTTTTATATGTTGTATACAGGGTGTTAACTAAATACATAGCCAATCTTTCAGTGCTAATAGCCGGACTCATTCTAAGAAAAAATCTTCATATATATACATAAAGCATAAAAGGCTCCGTTCTCGAGATACAGGGTGTTAATTTTTTTTGAAAGCAAGGATTATTATTAATATTTGGAAAACACCTTAACGTTTTATACTGAAACCTGGTTTTATAAAATAAGTGTTAAATGTTTTTCTCCAAGTGAAAGAAAATCGACTGAGCTACAGACGTGCGCATGGGCAGCCATTACAATTTTTATATTAATAAATTAATGGGACACTACTGTCCATTCCGAAAACTGATTGCGATTTCACAATTAGTAACCAAAGTACTAACAAGTTCTTTTTTATGTTTGTTGTCGAGAAAAATAGAAAATTCTCAGCATGTTATCATATTAAACTTTTTAAAAAAATAAAGATTTTTATAATATTTACAAATCCCTTAAAGTATTTTTTTTGACCAGGAGTAAATCGAGTAGTAGCTCACTCGTGGCATGAGCAACAGAAAGATTTTTATTTTTGTAAATTTATAGTACACCACTGTTTATTTTAAAATCTGACTGTATTTTACCAATAATACTAATAAAACACAAAGTTGTTTTTTATGCTTTTTAGGTAGAATGAAACACTCTCAAAAATCAAGGAGTCTGAGCAATTATCTTATTTGGAAAAATTAAAACATGCTACGGCTGTGGATAAAAACATATAAAAGTCATATAATATATGTTTCCGTAAAACCAGAAAAACATTATTTATGAAAGGTTCCAGTTTAAAGAATACTAGTTCACAAAATAAGTATTAATTGTACATTTTACAACATAAAAAGAGAAAGTAAAAATTAGTTATTATTTTAGTTAGTTGGATTAGTGAATTTCATTTAATAAAATGGTAAAAAGTTCATTTTATAATAAGTCTAATGAAACCGAAGACAAAGTTAGAATAACTTAGGGTAACTGTTTAGAGCACTGTTGAAAATGACCACTCCGACCATAATGCATGGGTTTAGGTTTCTTAACATCAATTGACGGAAATCCAAAAGATTCATATAAGGCGAACTAGGGGCCATGATTTTGATTCATTCATTCAGTCCAATCCAGCTATAAGGAACAAAATGAAGTCCAATTAGAAAATCTCATGCATTTCCAATGCATACGTTTACATAAATTTGCACTTGAAAGTGGTTTGCCATTATTACGTGAGGATTGTATTTAGCCCATACCTAATTATTGTAAAAGTTCATGATTGATTTATGAAAAAAACATCCTGTGCTCATAATTAACTTATTTTGTATCCATCTGTAAAAGTATAACACAACTAGTTACTAGGTAAAAGAGAACATTACTAGGTATAAAAGAGTAAATGGGTAAAGTTGCTAAATAGAGAAGTAAAAAAAGAGCATCTCAAAAAATTGAATTACAATGAACGCATTCTAGGTACAAATAATTTTTTCACCTTATTTAAACAATAAACATAACACCCTTAATTTGGTATTTAATGACATTCTGTCAGAGATTTACCATTTCAGCAACATTTATGATTGTAAGATTTTACTGCTGTTAGTAATTTTATTTTTAGTGGCTGAATACGGGGGTAGACTTTCCCCCGAAACGTCCAGAAAACAATTTTTTTAGTCTTCTTCCTCGTGTTTGTTCGCAGTGGACCCAGAACTTAAGGCTACAGATAGGAGTATACAGGTATTTCCTCTATGTTATATATTGTGGTGAGATACACATAATAATTTTTTCCTTTAATCATGGATTCACCACTACAATTTCGAAATTAATTATAGCTTTAAACTGAAGTTACATTTAAAAAATTAAACTTACCTATTTATATTCTAAAAAAAGCGGGTATCATGACATCATTGCAAATATTATCTCCAACTGAGACATAACTAGTAAAACCTGTGTACAATATTTAGTCTAAGTTTAGGGGGTAACAAAAATGTAACCGTTTAAATATTTTTACAGAAATGCTGTGATTTTGGCAATATTGTCAATACCATTATAAAACTAAATTTGGAATATCTTGGTGTAGCAGGTTCTGAGATATTTGGCTGTTTCCATTATTTTGAAATACCCTTTATATCTATCTATTATTTTGAAATAATAATGATATTATGCACTTAATTCTAATTCGATGCAATCTTACATCAACTAATATTGGATATATGGAAAAATATTTGTTTTTTTTTAGATATTTTATATATGGAGGAGAACTACTTACGTATGCAGAACCTATAGTGGACCAGAGCAACGTCGTGGTCGTCTCCTAGGCTAGATGTGTCGTATGCGGGTCCTTTGAGTTCAAACCCTATTTAAGACATCCCCGTTAATTTACAAATAGTATTAAATTGTATAAAAACAAATTAGTGCTGAATCTTTTTATATAAATAAAATACAAAGTAGATATACGTTAGAATTCTGATAGGCATTTATGAAATAAAAAGAACAAACAGTTTTAGATTTGCATATAAAATGAGGAAATCTCCATATATGCTCACCCGAATATTTGACAAAGGGCTCATATCCATATTTTAACGTAAGTAAATATTTTCCTTGAATGTTCATATTCTCTTTTCCGATGTTTCTGACTGTAGCTTTTTGACCTAAAGGAAAAACTTTAAATAAAATCACGTATTTTTATGTCGATTTTATATATATTATACAGGCTTATTCAAAAAATAACCTTATTTAAGAAAAAAAAATTAGGATATTAAGCCACACAAGTTGGGGTATTAAGCTACACAAGATAATAATGACAATAAAAATAATAGATAAAAATACCTTAAAATTTTAAATTTTAGTCTTGAGGCCTGGATCCATTGTGAAAGTACTCGAGGAAACAGACATATCTTTTCCGGATATCTCGAAGGAAAGTTTACAGCAACTAAAAAGTCGTCAAGTCAAAATATTACTTTTTGTATCAGAAATTCAACCGACATGATATCTACATGTTTTTCATTAATTTTAATTTTATAAAATTTATTATTTGGTACATTTTTAGATAGGAATATAGAAGAAAATTTGGTACTGTTTGAAACTCCGCTTGAACCATAAAAAAGATAAATGTATGTTTTATTTACTGTCTCGTACCCAACTCTCTTTCTCGAGGCACCGCTTTCGACGAAATAATTTTTTTAACTCTAAACGGAAATTCCAAACCTAATTATTGAAATACTATTGTCTACAGGGTGTTACAAATTCGAAAACCCGTAAGAGATATGAGGTTCGTTAAATTAAGGCGAAGGTGCTCAATTAAATGAATAATACGCCGTTAACAAACTTGGGAAATTCCGACTACTTCCGAAGATATCCGTAAAAAACCAACAATCGTCATTTTTCTTTTTTGTTCTTTTCAGGTTGCATTAGAAGAGATAGTACAAAATAAATTTTATATCTTTATATCCACTTTTCTTTCTCTACAAGATGGTGTACTCATATTTAAAATCCGATATTTCATCTTCGAGGTCTCATCATCAATTTAATTTTTTTAAATACGGACCTGGATTTTTTATTTCATTTTTGGCCTCTGAAAACCAATATTGTCATTTATTCATGCACTAGAGTTTTTAAAAATTCACAAAGAATTTGGCAAGATTCTGGCTTTCCGTGTTTTTTCTATAAAGCATTGTCATTTATGGGGAAATATTAAATCTTTTTTTCAAAAAATAAAAATCCAGATCAATATTTAAAAAAAAAATAAGTTGATGATGAGAGGAGAAAAAGTGGTTATAAAATGTATTTTTTATATACCTCCGCAATTTTGGGTAATGCAAGTGGTATATAAAGTTTCCAAATACATTCCTATACATTCCTAACATATTTAGTTTGATTTAAATATTGAATAACTTCCCGAATCCGATCTTTAAGCTCCTGCGCAGTTGATGGTTTGTGTTTGTATACAAGATCTTTAAAGGTAATACACAGAAAGAAATCTAGGTGAGTTAGGTCGGGACTCCTCGAGGACCAATCCATTTTTCCGAATTTATTCTCTATAATATGCATTCTAAAAATTTGTTATTCCTTGACTTCTGTAATACGAAGCACCATCATGCTGCCAAATTAAATTTGCTCGTTCTCTTATCCCACAAGGCTTTGGATGTTATTTAAAAGCTGGGACTTTAAACTCTAGTAAAACAATTCTGGACTTATAAATGCTGCACCTAACCTTTACTGAACTTCTTCCTGATCTTGTAACTTCCATAACTTTTTTTTTATTCTGACTGCTCCAGTAATGGGTATTTTTCGGTTAGAGATTTTAGTTGAGATTGTAAATATGATGTATCTATCAGTCCAAATAATATTAAGAAATACATTTTATAAGAAATGTCTCTTCTGGACAATGTTTATAGGGTTTTTATTTATTTATTCCGTTGTTTTTCTGACGTCCAATTGAAATATGTACGCTTGCTTGAATTTTTTGGAGTCTCTTCAAAATACAACAAAATGTTCAGTTGCTCGTCACCAGTCAAAACTTGACGACATCCTCTTTTCTCTTTCTGCAAGTTTACATTTATTCTAAATTATCAGTAATTCTAGTCAAACATATTTTACTTTCGTTATTAAAAAATTATTAGTAAAAAACTACTTACCCAAATTTACCTCAAATTTTGTACAAAAATCTAGTATTAGGAGAAAGTTAGCTAGTAGATTTTTGGTACGAATCCAAGATAACGAAATAAAATGGCGGCTTGATAAGATATTTAAAAATTCAGCCTGAAAAAACGAATTAATAGATTGATTTTAAAAATTTGTGCAATAATAAAATATGGTATAGAGATAAGTCTACTTAGTAATCAACTTTTGTATTCTACTTTCCGCTATATGTATATATACACGGTATAAAATTGTCTGGAAATGGAGGTAATTCCGTAAGTAAACACGATATGGAAATGCTAATATTCCATAACAGTCGTAGAAAATTATATTTTTTATATTTCCAGTTCAGAAATATACATACACAAGTGAGGTATTATAATTTTTATTTGATTTTAAGACAATTTAAAAATTCTGTATTGATGTATGTTTTTTGTTCAATTTTATATAATATTAAAAGAAATAAGAAAACTGTTGTAAGTTCCTGCAAAGCTTGGTATCATATTACGAAATTATCGACATTAGCGAAATTAGCAATATCTAACCACTTACCAAAGCAATAGAGCTTTGGTAAGAACTAAAGTTCTTGTTTTAGGTTTGGTTCCAAAAGAATCAAGAATGTCACATTCTACAGAAAAAAAATTGGTATCCTGTATATTAAAAACTAATAACTTAGTGAATAATAATATATATAATGTCTCTATATATTTACTTCTTTTTTGTACGTTCATTTTTTTCAGCTTAACCGTTGTTTTTAAACAATTCAAGCACTACAAATCAATTCTTTTTGGTACTCAAAACATAATAAGTATTATTCGAACAAGTTTTATTATCGTTTTAAAACGAAAATCACGAATTCCTATATAGAAAGTTATTTTATTCACTTTGCTTCTGCTTTGAAATTCTTATCCTGTAGATCAATATCGTTACGTATTCATGAAAGTTCGGTGTTTTACGCGGATTTTATTGTTGGATTTGCTGTTACAATGTAAATTTTTAGAAATTTTAAAGTAAAAAATAGACAATGCGTTCTTACGATCTACAACATATAACACTTTTTTTATGGAATTATTTTTTAATTTTTGATATCCTACGACGATATATATATATATATATATACATATATATATATATATATATATATATATATATATATATATATATATATATATATATATATATATATATATATATATATATATATATATATATATATATATATATATATATATATATATATATATATATATATATATATATATATATATATATATATATATATATATATATATACATAGAATAGCAGAAATATATAATTTCTGCAAGTGCAAAACGGCCTACAAGAAGAATTGCTTTCGATCATGTCACAGGGTACCCTCCTGCGATCATGATTTCTGGGCCTTTACCCTCATCATGCAGGCTTGTACCCAGGGAGATCTGAAATAACAGATTGCTCGATATGACAAAATCGAAAACGAAACGTCTATCATCCTGGATCAAGCTGTGCATTCTAATATAGCAATAAATACCAAGCAGTGAAAATGACTGAAACGAATATATTGAAACCTTTAAAGTTATTCCCATATAACCGAATAATAAAATAATGTAAATGCTAAATATAAAAATGTAAAAATATCCCTTATATCAAAATTTTATTCATTTTCTGTACACGGCGCCGGCGTTGTAGGATATCAAAAATTAAAAAATAATTCCATAAAATAAGTGTTATGTGTAGTAGATCGTAAGAACGCATTGTCTATATTTTACTTTAAAATTTCTAAAAATTTACATTGTAACAGCAATTTTTAAAATCCGCATAAAACACCGAATATATATATATATATTGTTTTATACTTAAAGTCTTATTGTGTCAAGTGAAATAAATGTATGTAGACAGTAAAATATCGATTAAATGTATGTCACGTGCAACTATAAACTGTCAATGTGCTTTATTTACGAAAAGAAAAAAACAATATTTCAAAGCACACAACATTTTTTTCGGCGCCCATTTTAATAAAAAAGAATTATTAACAAATCAGTGATAAAAAGTAGAAAATTTTTGGGGATAAAAGGTGAGCACGGGGGGGTTTTTCGGGTCTTAGATTTTAACTAAAAGGTTAAAAAAATATAGGAAGGACTTATTAAAGATACTATAGTCTAGCAACAAATTAAGAACACAAAAACAAAAAAAGCAGCAACAAATCCATTTTAAACTCAAAAAAAGTTTTTTAAGTCTGATTCTTTTTATATCTAGATTTCTAATAATCTTAAAACAAACCGGCTTTAAAAAAAGGAAATGTGGATATATGTGTATCACAGGGGGCAACATTTTAAAATTATTTTAAGATACACGGGGTGCAGCAAAAAATGTGGTGTATAACAGTTACATTTTGTTAAAGTGGAATATCCTGTATTTTATAACATATTTGAAGTTTCTATACCTAATTGTGTTTTTAAAATATTTTTTTTATAAATATCGATTTTTTCCGAAGAATGAAGGCTACCCAAAAGAATTATCATAATCAATTGAATAATAAACTGCAATTTTTGGAAGCTCTAATCTTTCTGTATTAAGGTCTCCTGTCATTCAATGTTATACAGGAGTGTACCAAAATCCGGGATATTTTTTCCTAAATTTCCATCAGCTTGTATTAGATATGCCTAGATATTAAAATTATTGGAATTTTTCAGCAATAAGCCTTTTGTACGAAGTTCAAATAATTTCAATATATGCAATTAAGTATCTTAAGTATTAACAATATAGAAAAGCCCTATTTACTGACAAACTACAAAAGTAAGGTATAGGTAAATCCAGTACAGTTTAATAGATAATTATATTTTATTTGGGATCATTTTATATGGTATTAAATAAGTTTTTTTAATTAAATTTAGGAAAAGCATATTGAAATTCTTATCCCATATAATACAGACAGACTTTACATCTTAAACTTCCGGTTTATAGTTTTATCGATTACGTTGATTATTTTTTCATTTTATCTGGAAAAAAAATTACACTTTTCATAAAGTTGATTTTTTTCCAAAACCTCCCCTGCTGAATCTGACATAAAAAATAACTTTTCTATGGCACCTATTTTTGATGCACCTGGTATATTTTCAAAATATTTTAATTAAATTCTGGCTCTGGCTGACTCGCACATATTCTTTAAGTTATTTAAAAGGAACATTCCGTTTACCAGCTAGAGACCGACGCATATGGGATGCCCGAATTTGGTAACAATGTATCGTGTATTTATTCCTATTTTAGTACTTTTCAGTAACTATTTTGTTAATTTGTTCCTGTTTTTTTGCTATTGTGTTGTTAATTTATGTCGCGTCACGCAATTCAACATAAAATAGTCGCTGTTCAGAGTATGATTCATAGACTAATATCCCTGCCTTTAAGTAATATTAATTTTAGACCGAGTTAAACTTCATTAAATAGATCGCAATAAACATATATATTAAATAAATATGATTGATAAAATTCTACAAAAAAAGTTATATAAATAACTGTAAATATAATTTATTTTAATATCAATCGAAAAAGATCTGCCTACAATATTACATCCTATAAAGGCAATTCTAGCACCAAAATAGGTAAATTTCTAAACGGTTAAATACTAAAAAACAAATAATTCTTTAACTAAGTTCGTTAAAAACGATAAAACAAAATCTGATAAACTTAAATAATCAGGTGTAAGATAACAACTGACTCTGGAGATTATCACAAATCGTATATAGGTCAAACAGCAAGATATTTTGGTAAAATAATAGACAAACGATGTAAATGGTTCATCAAGGGAGAAACCGAATCCAGTTATGCAAATTACTTAATTGAGACGGGTCACACTTTAATTTACACAAAGAAAATAAGGGTCATAAATTGAATATATTGGAGCCTCTAGAAATAAATAAGCTCAAACGTTCCAATTGTTTGTTAAACGATCAGGTAGAACTCAATAATTCACTTCTGTTAAATATATTTTTATAATTTTAGGTATTTTTAGTTTATCACTAATACTTAAAAGATCCCAGACTTTTATCTTAAAACTTACTAATCTTTGTCACACCTAGTTATATAAATAGTCATTTACTTTTCACGTCACGTGTTCTTAAACACATATCTATATTACATTTCATTTCGGTGCAAAATAAACAGTATTTTTACATTGATTTTTAATCAATTTCTTCAGCCATAATGCATTCGTACTAAAGTCTCACTAGTTTCTTTGTAAATCAGAGTTGATTTATGTACTAAATATTAAATCAATTCGAATAAAGAGCTTTTCAAATTGATTTTTTTTGCATTATATTAAGCCACTCTTTTGTTCCGCCATATTGAATTCGTACCAAAATATCACCAATTTATCCCTATACAACAGTTGATTTTTTGCAAAATTCATAGTCATTTCTTATATATTTCATTCGCTTTCCGTAATGATAACTACCCATGTTGCATAATAGGTAGAAACACTAACTTGACGAGAAATTGGTACTTGGATACTCGTCCGGCGTAAACTAGACGTAAACAACCTATTCAAAGTCTATTTAGTTTCCCGAAATTAACACATTTTTTTTCGTTCAATCCTTAACACACTCCCTAAAAATCGTTAAAGCTATCGTTTCCGATTAAAAAAGTCAACAATTTTTTAACAGTTCTCTTTGATGTACCAAAAACCATATTTTTACAAAATATGACCTAAATTAAATCAAAGGCGTAAATGAAAAACTCTTTGAAAATCCCTTTTTGAATATCTTTTTACTTAAGTTAATTGCTTTAAGTGTTTTGGCAGGAATTGTTACCTAGGGCTTGAAGCGTTTTTCAAAAGAATATAACATTCATCCACCTCGCTTGTGCGCGAAACCCGAGAAATATCAAATGAGGTTTACAAATGAAAGCTTTATTTGTTTCCACAGAATAATACGAAAATCTTCATTTGAAATATTACCGTTGACGGTTTTTTGAGTATGAAGTGTGCTAAGCCGTCATTCATTAACTAATTTTGCTATTTTATGCGAATATTTTATAACGAATATTCTTGTGCAATTATTTTTAATTTACTGTATCCATATATTCACAAACGTTGGTGGATAAGTATTTAAAGGTGATTCAGGCTACATTCAGAAATTATTCTTAGTATTTGCTATATGAGTCAAATATTCGCAAATGAATTAATATTATTTAATCCACACTTGCGTTAAATATTGGCAAGCACCGAATATACATGTATAAAACCAGCTTTAAAAGAAAATATCCGAGTGAATTAAATTCTGCTTCACGGGCAGAAACTCTATTAGTCTAGCGAACGAGCCGGATGTTCAGTCAAATACAATACAAAATACGGTGGAATTTGGCAAACGCGTCGTTTTTTAGTAAAAAATTGCTATTTGTTTTGAAAAAAAGTGCCAAATAAAATATATTTAATAACAAGCCTACAGCTTTTTAATACAAAAAAAAATGTTTTTTTGAAACAGAATAAAGAATTCTGACTTTCCGATAATATTAATGGAAAAATATCATTCTTTTACTCGGGACATTTTTTTCTTCGTCGCTTAATAAGACATTGAAAAGTCAACATATTTTAGAGTTATCCCGATATCCCATTGAGTGGCTTTTTAAGCTAATATTTTTTTGTCTGCCTGATTTATTTCGATTCGGCAGTATAGGACATGGACAAACAATTCAAATACTGCTTTACTGGAGGTATTTAAAATTAGAAGGAAAAAAGCTTTAAATTCTATTAAAACATATTAATAGCAAACATTGTTTTGAACGCGTTGACACGACCAGTTTAATATAGCACCTATTTAGAGCATATGTACAGTATATATACAAATTATGCCACCATTCATTCCCTTAATAAATGGAAGGATAAATATTGACACTTTTCTCGGAAGTTCCCTCGTAATGAATTCTTCCGTTGATTTAGGGAATTAAAGATAGCATAATTTGTCTACTATACAGGATGGCGCTTTTCCGACGTACATGCAGGGTTTTGGCGAAACTATAACCCTTGTATATTTTTCAACATTGATTAGAAATGTATTTAACTTCCTATCAATATTATATACTTTCTATTTTCTGTAGACAAATATAATAAAAATAGTATTTTATCTGAGAAATTTGTTGGCATTATTAGTTAACAATAATTAGAATTGAGAACACAGGATCATAATAAAACTAAAAGGAGAACTATTTTTAATATGTACCTACAACTAAGGATCCAACACACCAAATATTATATAAAAATTAAACACCTTTCTTCCCTAGATGTCCACATAATATCTAAATTGAATTATATATTAAAATTTATTGTAAATTAAAATTATTAATAAAGTTGTAAACAATTATTATCCAGACATTTTCTGCATCTTTTTTTCACAGCTCTTAAAGCACTATATATTTGAATGTATGTAACCTTTCCTAGCTAGCCTAGAGAGAGCCAAAATTGCCGCTGAAGCTCAATAAATCTGTGGGGTTTAACTTTATACGATTTTTTAGAAACCCCCCAAAAAAGAAATCTAACGAGGAGGTTACTACTCAACCACTTTTCTCCAAGATGACCATTCAACATCTCTCTAACTCTTATTGCAATGTGACTTGTAGCAACGTCCTGTTGAAACTACATATCATCATATCTTCTCTACAGCAAAAATGATGTTTTTCTCCAAAATATCAACGTATCGATCGATCGTTAAATTCCCTTCAAAAATGCAGTAGCATAAGATCAGTTATATAACGCGCACCACACATTAAACCCAAATTTGCAATTGTGTTTTACAAAATAGCTTTAAGAATTTTTTGGAAGCAGTTCAATATTATTGCTTATTTGTCGCGTCGAAACCTTAGGACTGATTTCGACACATGCACATGTATTTTTCGTTTCTTTGTATTCATTTTTGGATCGAGGTTTAGAAGCGAACCAATGCTTCTAAATTCCGCTTTCGAAATAAACGAATATTCGGTTGATGTCGTTGGGGATATTTCTCAAAATACAAATTGGATGAAGCGACACTATTTTTTCGACATTCAAAGCAACATACCTATGTGACTTAAATAAATTATCTTACGCCATAGCCAAAATTTATTATTCACTAATGGGTTCGCGTAAATATCATTTAAGCATGTCATAAATAAATATGTATTATCAAAAACTATTATTTGGTTTCGGATTTTAATTAGGGATATAATATTATTTTATTCATTATTAGTGAGAAAATTCTTTTTTGTTATCGATTATATATTCATTCATTTATGTAATAAATATTAATAAAGTATTAAATAATCGATTTTCATTTTTTTCAAGTTTTTTTATACCGAATTATTGTTAGGAAAAGTTAAAATATAAAACATTAACTTCATTTAAAAAAAATAAGTGTATGTTTTTGATGAATAGGTAGGTGCACAAACATTAAATGGTACATAGGAATGAACTGGTTCGAATCCAATGTAGTAAAATGGCAGCTTAATAAATTGTTTAAAAAATCAGCCTGAAAAACTACTTCTTAGGTTAATTTCAAATTTTGTGCAGGTATTAAGAGTGAAGTATAGATACATTGGTAAAATTGTGGTACGAAATTCAAGACGGCACCGCGGCGGAACAAAATAGCGACATATAAAATGTTTAAAAAATCAACTTAAAAGAAAACACTAACTTAAAATTTTGCAGAATAATGACATATATTACAGGGTAACCTAAAATTAGTGTAAAACCAACCTATTCAATTTATTTTAAACTATACCTTATTCAAGTGTACCAAAGGTAAAAACTGGTGAAATATTGGTACGAATCCAATATGTTGGAACAAAGTAACGCCCATTAAAAATGTTTCAAAAGAATATTGTATTACTAAATTATTACGAACTAAATTGGGTCACACATCACTATTCCTAATAAATGGAAAAAAATGTTCCCTCGTAAAAGGAAAGTATTGTAATCGTGGAAAAAATCACCCTCCGAAATTTTTACAGATCTTCACGTTTTTGGGTCCCTAGATGTCGAAAAACATGTTTTCTCAATTCCCTTGGACTGTCTATCCCCTTCATAGCTAAAAAATATTAACTGATTGACATCAAATTTTGATAAAAAATTAAAGGTCATATGGGATGACTGGTAACATTTTTGTAAAATTCCAATATGGCGGAACAAAATAGCGCGATAGTGAAATGTTAAAAAAGTTATTACTAAACAACTAATTATCCAATTTACTTTAAATTGCACAAGTATTACGAAGGAATTAATTGCTAAAATTTTGGTACAAACCTAAGGTGGCGAAACAAAATGACGGCCTAATATACTATTTAAAAACTCAGCCTGAAAAGAAACACTTATTAGATTGTTTCAAATTTTGCGCAAGAATTAAGTATGATATATACATGAACTGGTAAAATTGTGATACGAATTAAAGATGGTGAAAGAAAATGGAGGTAAAATAAAATATTTGTAGTCGTGAAAAAAAAAACACCCTCCCAGGTTTTACATATCAGATTTTAGCGTGCCAAAAAACATGTTTTCTTAGTTCTGTCTCTCTATCTGTCTTTCTTGCGGTCAATTCACGGCATAAGCTAAGAAACTACTTCTCCGATAGACTTTAAATTGTGTTAAAAAATTAAGTGTGATATATGGATGAGCTGGTAACATTTTGGTAAAAATGGCAATCAAGTGAAATAATAAAAAAATATATTAAAACTAATTATTTAATTTACCTCAACTTTTGCACAAAAGTGAAGTTTTACATAGAAATGAACTGGTAACATTTTCGTACGAATCCAAAATAGCAAAACGAAATACCGACTTATTAAGATATTTAAAAAATCAGGATGAAAAAAACACTTATTAGATTGATTTCAAATTTTGTGCAAATATTAAGAGTGATATAGAGATAAACTGGTAATTGTGTTACGAATTCAAGATAGCGGAACAAAATGGCAGGCAAATAAGAGTTTTAAAAAAATTAGTGTAAAAACTACTTATTTTTTTTTATAATTTTTGGAAACTTAAAGGACTGTGTAGGCGTGCGAAAGTAATGAAACAAAAAGGCCTGTCTGTATAACGTGTATATTATCCAAATCCAAAATTATAGCAGAGCGCTTTCGACTAACTACTCATCATCAATGCTACCTACAAGTAAGTACATTGAGTAATTAAATCCTTCAAATATAAAATATACGGGTTTTTAAAATCAATGCACTTAAAAAAAATTACATGCAGCAACGACAAAACAAACGCTGACGAATACCGAATTATATTTAAAAAAATGCATCGCTTAAGATGCACCCATATGCTACGTAAGCATGATGGAATATAGAAATGGATGAATTTGTTTAACAAAAGGCAAAAATTGACAGTCAACGAAGTCGCCAAATTGACACGGGATTAAAAGTATCTATAACTGTTCAAAGAGTTATGATAATATTGAAATCTTTGTGTATAACAGATGTTATTGAAATTTGAAAATTTTTCCTAATCCGTTTAACCAAACAGAAATTTAAATATAAGATACATTATAAACTTGTGAAAACACTAATAGAAAATGACAAGTTTAATGGGAAGCCCCGTTGCCGGAAGAGAAAGACGCTGTTCAAAGTAATTAAAGAGTGACTTGGCAACTTTGGTTAAAGGGCCTGTTAATTGATAATAATTAAATACATTGGAAATAAATTATAGAAAAGTACAAACACTTACAAGTGTTATGTCAATAAACTATACCAATTGTAAGATGCAACATAAATGTTTAAATGTAATACAAAAATAAGAATAATTGATGCATTTTACTGTTTAAGCAAAAAAGGCTGGTAAAGGGTTTATTTAGAAGAAAACAAAATACAAAAACCATGAAGACCGATTAGGAGAGCCGAGAAAATTAAATCAATAAAAAGTAGCTTTCAAGCAATTGGCGAGTAGTGACAAAAACAAATGGGTTGTTACTAACCCTAACATCAATTTTATGTGAAGTGCAAAGCAAACTAGAACTATCAGAAACCCAGAACAAGTCCTTTCTGAAAGGTAGACAAAGGAAATAGTTGATCAAAAAATATGTGCTATAATTTAATGTATACCTATATAAAATTATTAAAGGTCAATACAATACTTTGAAAGATGTTTCGCTAGCAATTTGTATTCAAAAAGGTCTGAAAATCACTAACATAGATAAGTAGTGATGTGTAAAGCTAACTGACCTTCCATACAAAAACAATTTGTGGTCAATAACTATAATTAGATATAACTAATAGCCATATTTATAATAAAAAAGGGGGTAAAGTATTTTTATCTTTTTAAGAACTGAGAAATTATTAACAAAATATTTTTTTGCTAGTAATGATTAGTTAACACATATAAAAGAGAATAAATATTTTAATTAGCTGTTAAACAAAAGATTTGTACTATTGTCATCAGTAAGTTTTCAAAAAGATGTAGAAAAATCAAAAACCATAATACTGTATTTTTTGTTCAGTTTAGAAAAAATGATAAATACTCTTTAAAAACGAGGTGAGGAGAATTTCAAAAGCAAGTGATTCTAAGAGAAAACAATCTTTTGTAAATCGGTACGAAAGTTCTCTTGAGGTTAACTTGTATGTTGAGACAATTTGGATTTTGCTTAAGTTCATTATTGATCTCAAGATCTTCAAGAATTATTAGGATTATTAACATGTTCACTAATGAGAATTGACAGAGTCTGCAGGTTCTATCTATGTAAATTTTTTGATTTGTTCGGTTAAATTTTTATATGAAAAAGGAATTGAGACAAACTTACCTACATCAAGTTCAGGTAATGGAAAAAGAGATTTCTTCGAAAGTTTAGTTTTCACCTTGTTGATCCCATATATATATATATATATATATATATATATATATATATATATATATATATATATATATATATATATATATATATATATATATATATATATATATATATATATATACTACAGTGTGAATATACCTACGCTTTTGCTCTTTCTCAGGATTTTTAATAAAATGTTTTATCAACAAACTGAAGGCCTTACCACGAAAAGCAGTTTATCTTCTTGCCTCACAGATCTGTTTATGGGAAATTTTAATAATACAGAAATAAAATAATATTACAGATGCGTTGACGATTGTTTTCTATTGATAGAGAGTAATTATGACTCTGCTAATCTCTTATTAAACCAAATTACTTAATTAATTAAATTAATTAATCAAATACATAGTAACATCAAATTCGTTCTAGAAATTAAATAGGATAAGTAATAAAATTCCAAATTTACAGAAAACCAGTTGAAATTGACCATTTCATTCATAAAATGTCTAACCATTCATGTCAACATAAAGTTGCCGTTTTTAATTTTTATATTTATGCCAAACTATACAGAAGAAATTAACATTTTATTAAAGCAGATTGCTTATGCTAAAAGTTACTAAGATCAACAAGGTGAAAACTAAACTTTCGAAGATATCTCTTTTTCCGTTACCTGAACTTGATGAAGGTAAGTTTGTCTCAATTCCTTTTTCATATAAAAATTTAACCGAACAAATAAAAAAATTTACATAGATAGAACCTGCAGACTCTGTCAATTCGCATTAGTGAACATGTTAATAATCCTAATAATTCTTGAAGATCTTGAGATCACTAATGAACTTAAGCAAAATCCAAATTGTCTCAACATACAAGTTAACCTCAAGAGAACTTTCGTACCGATTTACAGAAGGTTGTTTTCCCTTAGAATCATTTGCTTTTGAAATTCTCCTCACCTCGTTTTTAAAGAGTATTTATCATTTTTTGTAAACTAAACAAAAAATATAGTATTATGGTTTTTGATTTTTCTACTTCTTTTTGAAAACTATTGATATTGATATATATATATATATATATATATATATATATATATATATATATATATATATATATATATATATATATATATATATATATATATATATATATATATATATATATATATATATATATATATATATATATATATATATATATATATATATATATATATATATATATATATATATATATATATATATATATATAGTGACGATTGTCTTTTCTATTTACCCTGTATCTATTTATTTATTAAACATAACGCATCATATGACACACGTTAGTACCGTCACGGTCACCCCACCTCTTATTTCTGCATTCCTATTATTATCAAAGCAGTGTAGATCGGAATGGAATACATGTAGGTACGTCTATAGGGAAATAAAATAATACACGTAATATTCGGAGTTTCCTTTTCCCATAGGACGTTACAAGTGGCGACGAGGATTTTGGATAATTATTGAACTCGCGATTTAATATTTAGTGTTTATAAAGACAGTAAAGTAGTGTGTTAAAGCAGTAAGTGTGTATAGTGTGTGTCAAAAATGGCGGCGACCGTTGGTTGCAGTTGGAATTTGACCCAAAAATACATGACTGGACTGTGCACATAAATCGCTTGGAACAATTTTTTGTGGCAAATACTATAACTGACGAATCCATAAAAAGAGCTATTTTGCTAAATGGACTCGCTCAAGATGCCTTCATTTTGTTACAAAACCTGTGTCTTCCTACAAAGCCTTCTGAGGCTAATTACAAAGATCTCCTGCAACATTTAAATGGCTATTATAGTGGAAAAACCATTGTTTTTGCCGAAAGGTGTAAATTTTATTCCGCGTATAAGTCACCGAATGAAAGTATTCAAGATTGGGCCGTCAGACTTCGTAGTTTATGTGTAAAATGTGAATTTGGAGAACAATTGAAAAATATTCTCCGTGATCGATTTATTTGTGGATTAAATTCCGGAAGAGTTTTGGAGAAAATGTTGGAACAAAAATCCAGTATTACCTTCGATGCAGCTATAAATATAGCATTGACAGCTGAAACCAGTGCTATCAACCTAAATATGGGGAATAATTCTTTCGTGAAGCAAGAACCTCACGAAATTTTCCGACTTCAAGGTTTCCAAAGAAGTCGGGGCAGAAGTAGGTCACAGCAAGGTCACCATCAGGGAGGCAGCGCGCGCTTTTCAGGCGGTACGACTGCTGGTACCTCAGGTTCATCCGGCAACGTTGGAAATAACAAAACAGGTGATAGTGAATTGTGTTCTATTTGTCGGAAAGGTAAGCATTTAGAAAGCAAGTGTTTTTATCGTAACTCGAATAAATATTGTAGATATTGTCGTACAAAAACTCACAATACAGCAAATTGTAAACATAAAAATATAAATAGCTTAAATATTGAAAATGTTACTGATAATCACAATGTTTTGAACTCCGGTTTGAATTTGAATGATTTTCCGGTCTATACTCTTCAAAATAATGTTTCTAAACCAATAACAATTGATATATTTATAAACAATAGGTTGTTTAATTTTGAATTAGATTCGGGGGCAGCACTTTCTTGTATCCCTGGCGTGATGTATGAGAAATGTTTTAAAAATGTTCCGTTGATTAAAACAGATGTAACTTTGGTAAATTTTACAGGCGGGAGAATTTCTCCAATTGGCCAAATTGAATTATCTGTTCAATACAATAACAAAATATCTAATTTGAAATTTTATATTATCAAAGAGAGTAATATTGCCTTACTTGGCAGAGATTTTATTTGTAAGTTTAACCTGGAATTTAAGCAAATTAATTACGTCTCTAACGATCAGTATATACACAAATTAGCAGCAAAATATCCAAAAGTATTTTCTAATAAAATAGGATGTTTTAACAAACTTGAATTAAAATTATATTTAAAAGAAAATTCGGTGCCTAAATTTTTTAAACCCAGACCCTTGCCATATGCACTTAAATCTAAGGTTGAAACTGAGCTAGATAGGTTAGCGGATTCAGGAATAATTACGCTTATAGAACATTGTGAGTGGGGCACCCCAATCGTTCCTGTTTTAAAGGAAGATGGCTCTGTTCGCCTTTGTGGGGATTATAAAATCACTTTAAACCCATTTTTAGTGGCGGACAAGTACCCTATTCCGCGAATTGATGATTTGTATGCTAAACTAAGTAGGGGTGAGCAGTTTTCAAAAATTGATCTGAGTTCTGCATACCAACAAATTGTTCTTGAAAAGGAATCCGCGAAATTAACCACTATTTCTACGCACAAAGGGCTATTTTTTTATAATAGATTACATTATGGGGTTAGTTGTGCTCCAGGGCAATTTCAACGAATAATGGATCAACTTTTCCGAGATGTAGTGGGCGTATCTGTCTTTCTGGATGACATTTTAATTACCGGAAAAGATCGCGCTGCACATGAGCAAAATTTGGAAAAAGTTTTACATATTTTAGAAGATTGTGGTCTTACGGTAAAAATAGAGAAATGCAATTTTTTCGCAAATTCTGTTTCTTATTTGGGATTTGATATAAGTGCAAATGGATTGCATAAGTCCAAAACGAAATTAGAAGCTATTGAAAAAATTGCAGTACCACAAAATGTATCGCAACTAAGATCTTTTATTGGGGCAATAAATTACTATAATCGATTCATACCTAACATTCCTTCTATTTTACATCCCTTATATAATTTAATAAAAAAAGATGTGCCATGGAATTGGACAAACGAATGTCTAGAGTCCTTCGAAAAAGTTAAAGGTATTTTGCAATCGAATAATTTCCTAGTTCATTTTAATCCTTAACTTCCATTAAGATTAACTGTCGACGCCTCTCACTATGGTGTGGGGGCAGTCTTATCTCACGTTTTTGAAAACGGTGTGGAGCGACCAATTTGTTTTGCATCCAAAACATTAAATGATCAAAAAAAACGTTGGAGTCAAATCGATAAGGAAGCCTTCAGCATTATTTTTGGCATAAAAAGATATTATCAATTTTTATTTGGAAATAAATTTACTTTAATTACAGATAATAAAGCACTAGTATCCATTTTTGGACCAAAAAAAGCGGTTTTAATTTTGATATAAAATACGTTAGCTCTAGTAAAAATATTGCCGATTTCCTTTCAAGAATGCCAATAAAAATTTCTGAAAATAATGATATCGATAATTTTGATTCCCTACATATAAATTATTTAAACGAATGTTCTGATTTAAAGATTGACTTGTTTAAAATTGAAAATGCAATGCAAAAAGATAAAATTTTGTCTAAGATTTTTACTTTTGTTTTGTCAGGTTGGCCAGAAAAAATAAATAATCCGATTTTAAAACCATATTTTCACAAACGCGACGAACTATCAATCACAAATAATGTTCTTGTATGGGGACAAAGGGTAATTATACCAGAATCCTTACAGACTTCAGTTTTGGAAATGTTACATAACACCCATATGGGCATTGCTAAAATGAAGTCATTAGCCCGTTCCTACGTTTGGTGGCCTAGTTTAAATAGTAAAATTGAAGAGTTATGTAAGTCTTGCGTTGTCTGTCAAATTTATCAGAAAAATCCTAACAAGGGAATTTTGCATTCTTGGCCAATTGCAGAAAATCCCTGGGATCGTATACATATAGATTTTTTCGGACCTATAAATGGAAAATTCTGTTTAGTTGTTTTAGATGCGTTTTCTAAATGGCTAGAAGTTTTTGTTATGTCCAGTATTACGTCAACACAAACCATTGATAGACTTAGAGGGCTATTTGCTAGGTATGGATTACCTAAAACTCTTTGCTCGGACAATGGTCGGCAGTTGACATCAGAGGAATTTACACTATTTTTGTCAGAAAATAATATTAAACATATAACTTCACCAACATATCATGCAGCATCCAACGGAGCTGCAGAAAATAGTGTAAAAACTGTGAAGAATTTTTTGATTAAGGAATTAAGCATGTATAATAATGAAATTAATTTTAATCGTTCATTAGATAGATTTTTAATGACCTACCGAATAACAGAACATTGCTCAACTGGGGAAACTCCATCTCGCTTATTTTTAGGTAGACAAATTCGTTCTCGATTTGATTTATTAAACCCTTGTAATATTAATGAAAAACCACCTAAAAATGCTTCTGAAATTATTGAAAACCTCAAGAATGCTCAAGATAAAAATAAGAAGTATTTTAAGGGGGAGAGAGAGGAGAAATTTTCAGTTGGTCAATGTGTATATGCAAAGGATTATCGTAATATCGTAAAACCAACTTGGACAATATGTCATATTGACAAAATACTAGGTAAAAATGTGTACTTGGTGAAAGTGTATAAAAATGAAAAATTAGTGTGGAAAAGACATCAAAATCAGTTACGGAAATGTGAAATGCGTAACCTTAATGAAATTATTGAGGTAAATGACGATGAGAGCGATCTAATAACAGAAAATAAATTAAATTCTCCTACTGAAACAAATAATCCATTTTCCTTGCTTATTGAAAATAAACCGAGCACTTCATCGTCACGGACTTCATTATTAATAGAAAATAGACCTAAGCGTATTCGAAAATCGCCAGATAGATTAAAATATTAAATATTGTGTAAAAAAAACTGGTATACTTACCTATAATAAAATTAAAATATTTTGCATTTACATGTTTAGATTAACTAAATAATATTATTATAAATTGGAAATGCAAAGAAATTAAGGAGGAGAGAGTGTGACGATTGTCTTTTCTATTTACCCTGTATCTATTTATTTATTAAACATAACGCATCATATGACACACGTTAGTACCGTCACGGTCACCCCACCTCTTATTTCTGCATTCCTATTATTAGCAAAGCAGTGTAGATCGGAATGGAATACATGTAGGTACGTCTATAGGGAAATAAAATAATACACGTAATATTCGGAGTTTCCTTTTCCCATAGGACGTTACATATATATATATATATATATATATATATATATATATATATATATATTTATATATATATATATATATATATATATATATATATATATATATATATATATATATATATATATATATATATATATATATATATATATATATATATATATATATATATATATATATATATATATATATATATATATATATATATATATATATATATATATATATATATATATATATATATATATATATATATATATATATATATATATATATATATATATATATATATATATATATATATATATATATATATATATATATATATATATATATATATATATATATATATATATATATATATATATATATATATATATATATATATATATATATATATATATATTATATATATATATATATATAAATCTATATATATATATATATATATATATATGTATATATATAGATTTATATATATATATATATATATATATATATATATATATATATATATATATATATATATATATATATATATATATATATATATATATATATATATATATATATATATATATATATATATATATATATATATATATATATATATATATATATATATATATATATATATATATATATATATATATATATATATATATATATATATATATATATATATATATATATATATATATATATATATATATATATATATATATATATATATATATATATATATATATATATATATATATATATATATATATATATATATATATATATATATATATATATATATATATATATATATATATATATATATATATATATATATATATATATATATATATATATATATATATATATATATATATATATATATATATAAGGCATAAGCAGAATTTAATCCCGGGGAACAAACTAAATAATAACGCATTTATGAAGTTTTATAGAGGTATTTAACATTTTAATGAAACATAACTTTTAAAGTATGAATGTTTCACACTTTTTTGCGTATCAGTTTTGTAACGGATTCCGAATTTTAATGTGGCTGTAACGTGTTCAAAGCCGAGAGTTTTCTTGGTCCAAAGACCGAAACCAAGCAATATCGTATTTTTCCGACACTGGCGTTTGATTAATAACTCTTTTCAGCCTTTAGCTACATAAGCACGTAACCACGTTTCCTATTTATTGTATGCCTTTCTTCAGTTGTTGATTTTTGTTTCTCTGCAATACTGAAATTATTTTAAATTTCTGTTATACTGAAGTCATTTTAAACTCTAAATAAACATGTTAACATGGTTAAACATGGAGGGGACGTACTATTTTTTACATTTTTGGTTGCTTTCCTTTTTTCTATTTCCAAAATCACTTTTTGCTATTACTTATGACCAAAAAATTAACTGCTGCACTTTTAAATGTACGTTCGCTTTTTACAGGTTTTCAAGAATTTAGGACTTTAGTAGAGGAACGTGATTTTGATATTGTTTCTTTATCTGAGATTTGGCTCTCTGATGGTGACGATTCTAATTTATTCTATATACCTAATTACCACTTTGTTCGGAAGGATAGTGTTACCAGGGGAGGAGGCGTTGCTTACTATATTAAAAATAATCTAAACTCAGAATAACTTACCTTTGATTTTTACAGCAATCAGTCTTTGGAGTTTATTATTAGTGTAAATATTAGAATTGGAAATAAAAAATACGCTTTCATTGTATTTTAAAGTTCGCCACATATGAATTTTAATATGTTTGTTCCGAATTTATTAAATCTCAATAATCCTCTTTGTAACTTGTTTGAAAATTATAACCTATTTCAAATTGTGAGTGAACCAACAAGAGTTACTTCATGACCATATACCCTCTTAGATGCTATCTTCGTTAGCGATGTTACTTTGGTGAGTGAATCGGGTGTTATTTCGGCTGATTTGATTTCAGATCATAAATTGGTGTAGTACGTTTTAAATCTAGAAGGTAAGTGCACACATACAAGGATAATTACCTATCGATGTTTTAGAAATTTCGGCATTAGTCATTTTTAGCACGATTTATATAATCTACCTTGGAACGATTTATTATATGAAAATAACATTTAAACTAAAATTCTTAACCTTAATCAATTAATTGTCTCCTTGTTTAATAAACATGCGCCAATTCGTGAAGCTAGAATGACTATGCCCAAAGTCCCTTGGCTAACTACAAATCTAAAAACATTTCTGAAACAAAAAAAGTCGGCCTAGTTTAAAAGAACAAAAAATATTAATGACTGGAATCATTAAAAATTCTTACGTAATTTTACTTTATCTATGGTTAGAAGAGAAAAAAAAAGCTTATATAGATTTTCTGCAAATGGACTTAGACCCCCGAAAGACTTGGCCAGTTTTAAAAAATCTAAATATATGTCCTACAAAAACATGTCTGTCTCAAGTAATTTAAACGATCCCAACAAAATAAACAATTTTATTCGTACCAATGTTCAAGATGTCTCTGATTGTACAAATAAAATAAATTTATTATTTTATTATTTATTTTATTATAAAATAATTCATTTAAAAATAACTTAAATTTTTCGTTTGCTTTAGCTGACATTTCAGAAACTAATAAAATATTAAATAATATTAAAAGAAATGCTTGTGGTCACGATGGAATTACTCCATTAATGATAAAATACCGCAGTCCGTTTATTGACAAGTACTTAGCTCACGTCATTAACTGCTGTATTGAGGCACATTTCCAAGTCAATGGATCTTAGGATTATAAGTATTTGTCGCTTTGTCGAAAATTCTTGAGAAGGTTTTACATAACCAGATGTTTACATATTGTACAGCTAATGGAATTCTTCCAGATTATCAGTATGGTTTCCGAAAGGACTTCTCTACAGCTGTTACTTTAACCGATGTTATTGATGGTGTTTTGCGTGCATCGGATAAAAAACTTATTGCTCTGGTCTTATTAGATTTTCCTAAAGCATTTGATTCAATTAACCACCAGCTCGTATGTAAATTGAGATATTACGGTTTTGATGATTTCATTTTCCTAATTTCATCTTTTTTATCGGGTCGTTTTCAGAGAGTGTTTTCCAACGGCAAATTTTCTGATCAAGTGCAAGTATTATCAGGAGTACTACAGTGCTCAATTCCGGGTCCTTTGCTTTTTTTGATCTATACAGCTGACATTCTTCTATCTGTAAAAATTGTAAAGTTCAAGTATATGCAGATGACACACAAATTTATTTTTGCTGTAATTCGCATGAAACATCTACTAAATCTACTGCTTTTTGGCAGTAAAGATCAAACTACTGCATTAAATATTAATACTGATGGAAACAGAATATCAGAAGTTGGCTATGCGAAAAATCTTGGTGTTGTTTTAGATACCGATTTGAGATTTAAAAAACATTTAAAGAAAAAAGCATATTCGTCTTTAACACACTCACTCACAGACATGTTTTGAATTTAAGAATGAAGAAAATTTTGTGCGAAACCTTAGTCTTATCTAATTTTAATTATTGTGACTTTGTGTATGGTTGGTTTTTGACTGGTGCGTTTGCATGTGCGAGGCTGCAGAATGCTTGTGTTCGCTTTATATATGGTCTTAGAAAATATGATCATATATCCCATAATTTTCGTGATGTGATTTGGCTAAGAATGGATTCTAGAAGAAAATATCATTTCTGTACATTTTTAATAAATATTATTAGTGAAAGAAATTCACCCAACTCCATTAAAGAATGTCTCATTTTTCGTAGGGATGTGCATTCCCTTAATATTAGTGCTGGAAGGAGGGATTAACAAGGCCACATCCATCAGAGTGCCATGTTCTGGAGGTCCTTTAGTTTTAATGCTGTGCAATGTTACAGTGCTCTTCCTGATAACTTTTTAGCTCTTAACGTTAATACATTTAAACAAAAATATAAAAAAGATCTCTTAAACGAACAAAATTTATTATTAAATTAACGTTGGTTAAACATTCTTATTTTACAGATTATTATTGCAACTCATATATCTAATTTTTCTTACATAATAACTCTTTTTTCAATTTTCTTTTCGATCTTCGAAAGGTTCGATGGGAAAGGATTTTTCAAAACTCAAATTTCAAGGGGGTGAAACCGACTCTTAAATATTAACATATTTTTTATTTAAAAAACCGTTGGTTTTTCGGAAAAAAACGCTTAAATATGTATATCTTATATTATTATTTTACATAGGTAGTTTAAAAATTTTTTGAACATTTATACAGGGTGTTTAAAAGAATTGGGTCACTGATTAATTACTATTCTGCTCAAATAGCTTGACGTAAAAATCTGAATTTTGGCATACAAGTTGATTGTAGGGTGTAGAGGTTTGATAAGAAGGATTTTTCAAAATCCAAATTTCAAGGGGGTGAAACCGCCCTTAAATATTACCATAATTTTTGTTTAAAAAACGGTTGGTTTTTCAAATAAACGCTTGAACAGGTACATCCTATTTAATTTTTTTACATATTTTTAAAAAAAATTATATAAGGTGTTCCAAAAAATCGGACAATAAGTAATTTATAAACAAAAATGTCCCAGGTCCTTGCTGACAAAAAGTTGAAAGAAAATACAACAAAAAACGTGGTTTGTAGATAGGTACTTACTTAAATAAAGCGATCTATGTAGCTCTTTATATCATTTCATTATCGCCATACGCGAACGAAGTTGCGGGTACTCGCTAGTAGTTATTTATTACGTAAGTGACTTATGATACATAACAGTCTTGCAAGATAAAATTAAGGCATTAACCCAGAGAAAGATCAATTTGTTCAAAGACTAAAATTCTGATTAATATGTTAAGCCATTTTAGACTAAATGTTTGGTAATAACATCACTTTTATGTCGTAGAATAGGTGCCGGATTGCAATGAAAGTAATATGGCTTCATATCCATCCAAACGTTGGAAAGCAAAGCCTAAAAACAGAAAAATACTTAATTTAATGCCTATTATTTATTAACCATTAGAGCAATGTTATTTAAAGAAGATGAAGATTTGACTTGACCCCTCAAAAAACCAAACTCAAATTTCTTTAAAATATTACTATATAAATATATTATTCATTATTGACATAATGCTAAAACAAATCCGCCAAATGGCATTTGGGGTTTCACGGAACTGAAATACAACAGTACATTTTATCGAAAAATTAAATAATAAATGGGTTTCTTTGGTGATACTTAACAATGACCAGTAGAATCAGTTTTACGGGAAAATGCAACTTTAGGCTTTTTGCCGCGACATAATCTTGATGGTTTATGTTTTCTTGCCTTTGCTGTGACAAAAAGTAACTTAGGGGAAGTTGTTATGACATGTAATGGCATCAACGTTTTTGACATTTTGGTTAAAGATTATTGCGGTTTATGGTGAGGCGGGTTTTATAAAAGAAATGGAAATCCACGTTTTCTAGAAATATCGTATTCTGCATAGATAAGAATGATACCGGGATTGAACATTTTAATTTAAAAGAATAATAACCAAACCAGTAGTTACAATAGGATTGTAGTCCTTTCCGACATGCAACTAAATAACTTAGATTTGTGTGAAGAGATATTATTGTCAGCTTAACCTAGCTTAAATAAACAGTCGAATTATATTCACGGCAAAAAGTCAGTATACGATAATATACCGCCAACCTCCCATCTTGTAATATCAAAATACTTAGGGTATTTATCGAAAGAAGATTAAACAAAAATAATATTCTTATTCATAGTTTTAAGAATTTTGAGTTTTTAGTAAGGTTAAATTAATATTTGTATTGTATGTATAATCTTTTCTTCTTTTTATGTACCATGCTTAAAACAAGTCGCAAGTCCAGCGATCCTTCATTATATTCAAAATTAGTTTTCAATCGACTGTCGATATAAAAATTCAAAATAGATTTTTATATCTGACAGATAGTTTAAAAAAGAATAGCAAAATAATATATTTACCAATAAAGTGGCCTTGGAAACTACATTTTGTTGTCAGGATGTCCTATATTTGATTAAACTTGTCATGCAAATATTGTAAATGAAGAATAATATAAGACAGCCATTAATTTGGTGATATGCCATTTTGCTTATTTTAATAATAAGTAAGGTTTATAAACCTTACACAGTCAAAAACTACATTGAAATACATAAAATGTATTATTTGGTTGTTACAGCTAAATTATTATAGTTAATTATAGTTTCTACCCAATATAGCCATCAGCAATATGGCTTGAAATTATTATTATGCCGAAAAATATTGTACCATTTTGGTTTCCATATCATTATTACAATTCTTAAAGAGAGCGTTATTATTTAAATCTAATACCAAAAGAAAAAAATTGGTAAATCTCCTTTACCCGGAACTTCCCTCGTTATAATTCGTTCATTTTATTAGGAATAGTGAAGGGTGACCGAATTAAGTTCAGTAGGTAGTCATTTAGTAACACATAGATACTGTCTTTTCAAATATTTTTATTGAGCGCCATTTTGTTCCATCATTCCTACCAATATTTTATCAATTTATCTGGGCGACACTTGATTTTTGGGAGTATTTTAAAAGAAATTCAATAAGTAGTTTTTACATTGACACCCACCGCCATTTTGTTACGTCATATTGAATTCGTACCAGTTTATCTCTATATCACACTTAAGGCTTGCACAAAATTTGAAATTAATCTGATAAGTAGATTTTTCAGACTTTATTAAACATTTTATGTTGCTATTTTATGTTCATACCAATTTATTACCACTTCGTTCCACTTGATGTTTGTGCAAAATTTGAGGTAAATTGGATAATTACTTTTTTTAGTAATAATTTTTTTAACGTTTCACTAGGCCGCCATTTTGTTCCCGTATATTGAATTTTTACCAAAGTATTACCAGGTCAACTGCATGTGATCCCTAATTTTTGGCTAAAATTTGAAGTCAATCTGATAAGTACCTAGTTTTTAAGCTATACCATAAACTGATAGACAGACAGACAAACCGCCAGACGGAGTGACGGAATTAATAAAACAATTTTTGGCATCTAGGAATGCTAAACTGTGAAAATATGTAGTCCCTGAAAGGGTGTTTTTTTCACGGTTACAAACAATGGGCCGCCATTTTGTTCCGGCATCTTGAATTGGTACCATAATTTTACATGTTCATTTCTATACCACAATTAGTCATGGCACACAATTTGAAATCGGTTTATTAAGCGTTTTTTTCAGGCTGATGTTTTAAAATGTTTTATTAAGGCCCCATTTTGTTCCACCATCACAAAATTTGAGATAAATTGGATATGTAGTTTTTTATTAATATTTTTTGTCACATTTCACTAGGCCGCCATCTTGTTTTGCAATATTCAAATTCTTACCAAAATGTTAACAGGTCTTCCCCATATGACCCCTAATTTTTGACCAAAATTTGAAATCAATCGGGTAAGCAGTTTTTAAGTTATGTCGCGAACATTCAGATCGATAGAATTGAGAAAAACATGCTTTTCGGCGTCTAGGGACCCCTCAAGCGTAATGATCTGAAAAAATCAATTAGAATACTTCGCTTTTACGAGCGAGGTAAAAACAAATTCACCTTTACCCACAACTTCCCTCGTACCGAATTCCACTTCTTACAATAAACATTCTATATATATGTATAATAATTATTATTATTTGGTAATATCTTTATTCAAATTTTATATATATTCGGCAAAAAATTAATTGTTCTTCTTCAATTATCAATGAAAAAAATAAAATCTGTAATTATTCAGAAAGCCTGCTTACCTTAAAAAACGATTTGAAAAAATCTTCTTATATACAGTTAGTACCACATCATGCTTTTTTCTTTTTTCATTTTAATTCAATATATTTTGTTACGCGTTTCCATTTTACATTTCTTCTTTACTTTTCCACTCTCTTTTTTTCTTTCTTTTCTCTTTTTATCTCTAAAAATACATTTAACTATTTTTATTTATCTTTTGATAATTTCAAGGATATAAGGCTTCAACAGTCTCTAAATTTTGGTTAGAAAGCTGACGCAAAGGCGCTTTGATCTTAGAACAATTTAATATATTTTTTTTCTAATATTTATGTATTTGTTTTTTTTTGTGATTAATAAACGTCTGATAACTATTCTTATTATTCGTATTATAATTGTATATCTTACTTTGTATAAGTGGTATATATCAATCAAGAACTATGACAAAAACTATAATTAAAGTTCTGATAATAAACAATAATAATAACGTTTAGCTTCTAAAATTGAATTAAACTTTTAAATAATCGTTTTAGATTACTGGCCGTCTAATGAGTTTGGATTAAGTTTAAATTAGTGTTAAATCTTATTTTCGAATATAACAAAACGTTGCCGCTGTTTTACCCCCATATTGTCAGAAAATATTTACTTCACTTTAATTATTCTTGGTTTACATACATTATTCCTCCATGCTAGCAGATTCTAGACGTCAGATTTAATTACATTTGAACGCCCTTTAAAATCTTATTAAAATTCTATATTCTTAAAACCTGAGCATTGCAACATTTAGTAAATACCTAATATATTTTCAAAGGTTTTGGATACTTTAAAATTTACACCATAACTTAAAAACACATATTATTAAAAATAAATTAGACTAAACCGCTTTTAAGTTATTTTGTGATCCACTATGTTATTCAGTTTACAACACCCTATTTTTACTTATATAAAGTGTTTTGGTAAATCTTTACAAACAGTAATATACTGCTCCCCTTCCCCCTCCCTCTCTTTCGCTGCCTCGCTTTAAAATATTGCCTCTTATTACAGGATTTTTTCAATTTTCTCAGACACATATAACAGAGTTTATATATCCATATATTTATTTGGTAATAAATTTTCACATTAAATCAACATGTGTCAATTTTATTAATTACCAGGAAGTTCTGTTAAACGGGCTTTACCTATTTTTTGTACCAAAGTACAGGTTTTACCTTATAAGAAATTACAAAACACAATCAACATCTATAAAATTTGTATTGGTATATATATGTTATCTATATGTTCGGCCTAAAGGACAATTTACCGAAATTTTTTCATGTTTATTTTAAAAAAATTTTTTACTGTTTTTGCTACATTTATAAATTGTGTTTGTCAAGCCGAAAGTCACTGTTCTCTTGAAAAGTTGTATGGTGCAAACATCTGTTTTACTTATATATTTGATAATCATTCAATGCAGTACATTCAAAGAGAAACATATATTTACTTATCACCTCCACATTTACATATGTATATATATATATATATATATATATATATAAATAAATATATGTATATATATATATATATAGATATATGTATATATATATATATATATATATATATATAGAGAGAGAGAGAGAGAGAGAGAGAAGGGTAGTCTTGACCGACTAGTTGAACAACAAGTAACCTAATTATTGGGGTATCGGTCCTAATTTAGGGCTAGATTTAAATTGCTTTTAAGCTACGCCAAGCTTTCGGTAATGATTATTACCTTCTTCAGGGCTGCAATATGAGAAGAAATTTGTTTTTTATCTCTGTATGCACATTAATTAGAAATTGAGGATTTTTAGAAAAAAAAAGTAGAAAATTGTACTCACTGCTTTGCAATTAGTATCGATAACTTCTTGCGAAAAACAAACACACTTTGACCTTAACATTAAAATTGGATTTTACATACTGGCAGGAATTCCTGTTCTCCATATATTTTTATATTGAAATACGAAGCAAGTAAATTAGGACCGATACCCCAATAATTAGGTTACTTGTTGTTCAACTAGTCGGTCAAGACTACCCTTCTCTTTAATTTATTAGAAATGGGGTTTTACCAAACTATTCAGCAGGGAATGAAGTAGTTAGACTGCTTAAACTTTGGGCACAAACTAACAACAAGATTGCTTCGATGAAAAACAGACGTATTTTTCTTCTAAGATGCAGAAAAAATGGAATAACACCTAAACATATTCATGATGGAAGAAAGAACGTCCACAATTTGATAGAGTTTAGTGAGGGAAATACAGGACAGATGGTTCTCGAATTCAATGACAGGTTGAACAGCAAACTAATTAATTTAGAGATACGTATAACAATTAGCAATTTAAGACAATTAGAATTCTCTCTAACACATATAAAAAATAAATTAAAAGAAACTGTCTCTGATAATATAATTAATGACTTCAATAACAGACAAACTCTTTCTTATGAAAAATATTTAAAAAAAATTAGAATTGACAATGTTAAGAAATTTAATCAACTGAAAAATCAACAACATATTTTCAATTTCCACATCGAACCTAATTGGGTTAAAAATATTTCAGGAATAGAGATCCCTGAGGATGTAAAAAACTTTTTAGGGTTGGGATTTAAATTTAGCTTACCTTTAAATAAAAATGAAATATCAATAAAACACTTATTAGCTGATCTAGAAAACATAATAAAATATTACCCTAACAATACAACAAAAAATATCACAAGGGCTAAGTTTACAAATATACTTACTAACTTCTTGAGAAGACCAGTTAATCAAAGTTATCTTAATGTTCTATTTTATAAATCAAAACAATTTTTTAAGAGCCATGATGAGCTTATTGTAACTAGGGCAGATAAAGGAAATGTCACTGTTATTATGTCTAAACTAACATATATAAATAAATCCGAAGAGATTTTACATAATCAGACCTACTACAAGCAGCTCACCAGGGATCCCACATCAACTAATCAACAAAAAGCAAACAGACTAGTAAAAAAACTTAAAGATCAAGGGCAATTGAGTGATGAAATTTCTAAAAGTCTCACAATTTACGATCAGACTTCCCCAAAATTTTATGGGCTTCCCAAAATTCACAAACCAGAATTATCTTTGAGACCAATAATTTCTTCACTTAATGACCCAAATAGTAAATTAGCACAATTTCTCACAGATATTTTAACTATTGCATACAATAAAAACAACGAATACTATATCACAGATTCATTTCAATTTTCAGAATTAATAAACGAAAAACAAATTCCACATAATTATGTCCTAATAAGCCTAGATGTCATTTCTCTCTTTAGTAATATTCCCTATACATTAGCAAAAAATAGCATAACAAAAAATTGGGAGTCTATAAGCCAATACACAGATCTCAACTTGAACAACTTTTTAGAAATATTAAAATTTATTTTTGACAGTACATATTGCATGTTTAATCAAAAGTATTATAAACAAATTTTAGGCACCCCCATGGGGGCCACTCTTTCTCTCATCATTTCTCAATACGTAATGGATGATTTGTTGGATGACTGCATTCCTAAACTGTCTTTTCAACTACCGTTTTTAAAAAAATACGTGGATGATTTAATCACTTCTGTACCTGGAGAAGGGGTAGAGGTCTTACAAGTGTTTAATAGCTATAATCAACACATTCAGTTTATAGTAGAAAGGGAAACTGACAATAGTGTTCCGTTTTTGGACACCAGACTAATTAGGAATGACAACAACCAGATTTTACTAGACTGGTACATAAAACCTACCAGTTCTGGTAGATATCTTAATTTCCATTCCAACCACCCCAAAAAAATAAAGATCAATCTAGTATTGGCTTTAAAAACACGTATTGAAAGGATTTCTCACCCTAGTCTACTTAGAAAAAACTTAAAAAGATTGTATGATATTCTCGTCTCGAATTCATATCCACAAAAGTTATTAAAAAAACTATTATATAACACAGCTCCAATAATCAACCCTGGAGAGAGAAATGATGGAATAAGCCCCAACATCAGTGCCTTCGATTCTCAAAATAGACCGAGGTACTATTTTTCGTTACCTTACATAAAAGAAATCTCAACAAAAATAACTAAGTTGTTCAAGTATGATCCTTCAATTAAATTCGCCTTTAAACATAATAAAATAGTAGGCAACACTTTTACAAAATTAAAAGATAGGGATGAAATACAAAAAACATCAAACATTGTATACAGTATTCCTTGTTCAGAGTGTAAGGGTATTTACATTGGAGAAACCTCTAGGGTCCTAAAAGACAGAATAACTTCGCATAAAAGCGACTGTAGATGTAAATACTTGTGCACTTTCAGAACACACAAATCAATCAGGGCACTTATTCAACTTTAATGATACCCAAATATTATGTAAGGAAACTAATTATAACAAGAGACTGTTTCTAGAAATGGTGGAAATATTTCTGAATCCTAATTCGTTAAATAAGAGAGCTGATATCGAAGACCTTAGTTCTATTTATTCAAATTTACTTAATCTGAACAATTATACGTACAACAATAATAGTTTAAATAACACAGAATTTTCCTTTTAAAAAATATAAGTATTTGTACGTATTATATCCATATACCTTTCTATAGTCAGTCTCTTCAATTCGAGTAGTTTGTCGTAGGCATAAATTCGACGTTTAATTCATACTTGTTCTGGTTTGATTAAGATATTTCTCAGCTACTGATTTTTCTTTGTATCTGGATGTATATCGATGTGATTACATAGCTAAATCCTAGATCTGTGTTTCAATCATCCTGACAGAACGTACTATAACATTCTTTACATGTCAAAAAAAACCTACATAAGAAATTTACTTGCTTCGTATTTCAATATAAAAATATATGGAGAACAGGAATTCCTGCCAGTATGTAAAATCTAATTTTAAAGTTAAGGTCAAAGTGTGTTTGTTTTTCGCAAGAAGTTATCGATACTAATTGCAAAGCAGTGAGTACAATTTTCTACTTTTTTTTTTTCTAAAAATCCTCAATTTCTAATTAATGTGCATACAGAGATAAAAAACAAATTTCTTCTCATATTGCAGCCCTGAAGAAGGTAATAATCATTACCGAAAGCTTGGCGTAGCTTAAAAGCAATTTAAATCTAGCCCTAAATTAGGACCGATACCCCAATAATTAGGTTACTTGTTATATATATATATATATATATATATATATATATATATATCATCATCATTTTTCTTCTTTGTATCTCCTGTGTTTAATTTTCTTTTCTCAATGATGTCATGTGTCCTAGGTAGACATAGTTTGGTACATTTTCTAAAACTTGATTTCTTATGAATATACGAGGATCTTCTCTACATATTACTTTGGTTTTATTCAAGTTCATT
This sequence comes from Kuschelorhynchus macadamiae, assembly GCA_030620095.1. Classification (NCBI taxonomy): domain Eukaryota; kingdom Metazoa; phylum Arthropoda; class Insecta; order Coleoptera; family Curculionidae; genus Kuschelorhynchus; species Kuschelorhynchus macadamiae. The sequence continues at coordinate 80,912 of JAUTXW010003321.1, forward strand.
CGGAGTCCGATTTTAGCTGACTTTTCTTCCAATTCTACTAGCATTTCACCAAGTTCTTCTTTATTTTCAGAAATCAAAACAATATCATCTGCATATCTCAGATGGTTCAATCTCCTACCATTAATAGACACTCCCCTATTTTGCCAATGCAACTCCTTTAATATGTCCTCTAAAGCCAGGGTGAATAGTTTTGGCGATAGAGTATCCCCTTGTCTTATACCTGTTTCTATTTTGATTGGATTTGTTATTTTGTTGTTAAGCTCTATTGTGGAGGTTAGGTTGATACCGATCTAGTTTATTTGTGAGTCTATTAGTGATGATCTTAGTGAATAATTTATATACTTGTGATAAAATGGAGATCGGTCGGTAATTCTCTAAGTCAGTCCTATCACCTTTCTTGTGTAAAAGTATTACAACGGCATTGTTCCACTTGTTAGGAATATTTCCTTGGTACATGCATTCATTGAACAAATCGCACAACCTTGTTAACAGCACACTCCCACCATATTTAAGCATCTCTATCAATACTGTGTCAGAACCCCGAGCTTTGTTGTTCTTCATATTTACTAAAGCATGACTAATCTCAATTTTTGTGATTTCTGGGAGATCCTACATTTAATACGTGTTTTGAAGGTCCTTGGTTTCCATTTTGCTGAACTTTTGAGCTGTACAAATTCCCATTGAATCTCTCCGTTATGTGTAGTACTTCATCTTGTTCTCTTATTTCATTCCCAAGTTGGTCTTTCAGTGCTGTTATATGTTTCCTATGGTTATTCTTTCTTAAGCTTTTCATCCCTCTATTGCTCTCCAGTAATCTTTCAGTTTCGAGTTCGTAGAATCTGTTCAGATCATGTCTTACCATTTGCCTTGTTTCCTTAGCCAGTTTTCTAAATTCCTCGTAGCGCCCTTCTCTGAATAACTGTCTTTTCTCATCGATTCTTCTTTTTGTTTCTAAGTTAAGTTTATCTTTTTTTGCTATTTTTCTAGGGGCGATTTCTTTTGCTGTTTCAGTTATTGTCGTTACTAGTATATTGCTGGTGTTATCTAAGTTTCCCATGTCTTATATATATATATATATATATATATATATATATATATATATATATATATATATATATATATATATATATATATATATATATATATATATATATATATATATATATATATATATATATATATATATATATATATATATATATATATATATATATATATATATATATATATATATATATATATATATATATATATATAATAGATATAAAGATATAAGAAAAAAATTAATGCGGCAAGAACTATTATATAGTAGAAAAAGAATTTTTTTAGGACGACCGCTAAAACACATTAAAATCAATCGCTACATGCTGCTCTGTGGTAACAGAATATCAAGTCCGGCGAAGATTTCGTATGTTCTCCTTGTAACCACAAATATCGGTTTTGCTCCTGATACTAACTCTGGTGTGGTTTTGTTTGTTGTACATATACATATATACAATTTTTTAAATTTTGTTTTTATTTTCTGTTAATATTTTATAATCTATAATATTTTTGTAAGTTTATTTACATTATTTATAAAATAAATCTTTGTCATTTATTATTTCCCTTCATAAAAAGAAGGTTTGTATGGACTTTTTAAACATTTAATTAGGCCGTCATTTTATTTCATTATAAAGGCTCTCCACCAAAATTTTACCGATGATTTATCCCTATGTCATTCTTGATTCTTGTGCAAAATTTGAGGTAAAGTGAATTAGCAATCTATATAGAATCTGTCTCAAATTCAAGTCTCTCTACTACGAAACTTGCCGACAACAAGAGCTATAGTATAATATATAATAAGTTCCTCGTCAGTTTATTTCGAGAAAAATAAAAATTGTTATCTTAATTCTACTCACAATTTAGTTGGCAACCGACAAATTTGAAGCAAACCTTTTTATAACTTATAAGGAAAAATTACACAAGTCTAGGGCTTAAATATATTGTATCTTTATGTTAAATCGTAGTTACCTAACAACTTACCACAATGCATTGCCGTTGGCGTCGCAGGTTTTGTTGACGTTTTCCAAACACCGAAAAATGCATTTACACTTCAGGATATATACTTCCGTATTACTTGAACACCTAGCACCTATTTTTAATGTCCGATAACATTGCAATATTGGTATTAAGTGCGACATTTTTTTCTTATGCTTAAAAAGTCCATAACTATAATGTACCCTTACATTACACATATAATGACTCCCCGTCCAGTATTGTAAGGAACAGAATTACAGTTTCCGCCGACGTCTTTCCAATATTAAGCTATGTATTCGCGTTTCACAATATTTTTAAAGAGAATCACCGCGCAGAAATATTTATGGCCATTCTGTAATTGTCAACTTTAAATTCCAGTTACTATATATTTTAGGATTGAAAAACATTCTTAACGCTGCATCATTATCAGTATATCTGCTTTTGACAATGTACAGGGTGATCAGTTAAGGGTAGCGAGCGGCCATATCTCATAAGATATTGGTCGTATAGATTTGAGAAAAAAAAATCATAATAAAAGTCGCTAAGAGAAATTGCTGAAAATTATTTTCGAGTTTGTCAAACGTCCGCTAGAGGGCGTAACAACCAACACCAAGTAGAAAAATGGGGTTTTTATAGAATTTTGCCTAATGAAAATACATCGATGATATCATTTTCATATTTAGTGACCATTTCCCTACACTTTTTGTCTAAAATGTTTTGTTCTATATATCAAAATAAAGCGGTTGGGGAAGTTCAATTGTTTTTTCAAACAAACCAAGATGTCTCCCGTTTCTTTTGACCGATTTTAGCAAACTTAGGCTCATATGAAAGAGCATAATTTGCACTACAAAACGCTTATTTGGTTTTGAATTTTTGACTTTTGCTGGCGTCGCTAGATGGCGTTAACTGAATTAGTAGCATATTTTTTAGTTTTTTTTTCAAAAAAAACAAAAGTAATGGTATATTCATTTTTACATATTTTAAAAGGGGATAAATTTCTCTATAATTTAATGAAAATAATTTATCATCTACCTTTTTTTGAACCGTTGATATTGACCAAAATATTATTTTATTTTATTAAAAAATGGCACACCACTGCTTTTTGTCAAAATAAAAATCATTTTCGTAATCACTTATTAGTTGCTAACAAAAAGAACCTCTTGACTTTTTTTCGTTAGACGAACGGTTTTGGATTGAAAAAATAAGATGTTTAACAATGATAACTATAAGGTTCAAAATTATTTTTAAATATTACATCTCACAATAATAAAATTATTACCTATCATTTTTATCATTAATAATTATTTAATTAGCGAGAGAATGCTTTAGTTCATAATTTATTATTAATAATTATTATTATTTCATAAATTAAATTAAAAATCAAACTTTACTAACATCGCATTTAAGCGAAGCAGGCCATGATCTACGTTAAGAAACAAAACACCAAATTGTCAATCACGTTGATATTGATTTTGATAGTTTTCTATTGACATCTAATTTAATGTTATGTAAAAATATTTTTACAACAAATCATGCCCTTTACGAATGAAGAAGCCTTTGATATGTTGAGAATTTATTTTCAATGTTTTGAAAATGCGGCGATTGCTTCTAGGCAGTATGCACTTCGATATCCCCTCCGAAGACACCATTCGAGAATGGTTTTTCATCGTTTAGCCTTACGTTTAAGGCAACATGGCCAAGTGCAACCAACTCCAACTTTGAGAAGAAATCGTAGAGTAAGAAGAGAAGATAACATTCTAAATGTGTTGGCTTATATTCATGCAGACCCCCATTTAAGCATAAGAGAGATCTCCAGAGATTTAGGAATATCCTATGGCTCAGTGCAAAAAATATTAATGGATTTTAAAATGCATCCATATCACATCGTGATTCATCAAGCCCTAAATGACACTGACTTTGAACGTAAGCTCGATTACTGCTACTGGCTTAGAGACTTCATTAGGGAAAACCATCATATTTTGTCACAAATATTGTGGACAGACGAAGCATCGTTTTGCAGTAATGGCAGGGTAAATCTTCATAAAGTGCATTACTGGTCGGAGACTAATCCACACTGGTTACATGAAGATTATCAGCAGGGTCGATGGAGCGTCAACGTCTGGTGCGGTGTTATTAATGGTGCTATTATCGGTCCGCACATCTTTAACTACTCGAGAAGACATGATAGTCCGAATTCAAAACGTCATAAATATTATACCAAGAGCGGAAATTGAGACAGCTGACTCCACCCAGAAGAGATTGGACCAGTGCATTCAAAATAATGGACAACATTTTGAACATTTACGACAAAACTATTAATTTATTTTTAACGTTTATTTTTAAAGTTCCATGTTCTTGTTTTTAGTGTTATTGCTCCTGCTGTTGTTGGACAGTTTTATTAAGATTTTTCATTGTTAAACATCTTATTTTTTCAATCCAAAACGTTCGTCTAACGAAAAAAAGTCAAGAGGTTCTTTTTGTTAGCAACTAATAAGTGATTACGAAAATTATCTTTATTTTGACAAAAAGCAGTGGCGTGCCATTTTTTAATAAAATAAAATAATATTTTGGTCAATATCAACGGTTCAAAAAAAAGTAGATGATAAATTATTTTCATTAAATTATAGAGAAATTTATCCCCTTTTAAAATATGTAAAAATGAATATACCATTACATTTGCTTTTTTTGAAAAAAACTAAAAAATGTGCTACTAATTCAGTTAACGCCATCTAGCGACGCCAGCAAAAGTCAAAAATTCAAAACCAACTAAGCGTTTTGTAGTGCAAATTATGCTCTTTCATATGAGCCTAAGTTTGCTAAAATCGGTCAAAAGAAACGGGAGACATCTTGGTTTGTTTGAAAAAACAATTGAACTTCCGCCACCGCTTTATTTTTTATTTTTATTATATATAGAACAAAACATTTTAGACAAAAAGTGTAGGGAAATGGTCACTAAATATGAAAATGATATCATCGATATATTTTCATTAGGCAAAATTCTATAAAAACCTCATTTTTCTACTTGGTTTGACAAACTCGAAAATAATTTTCAGCAATTTCTCTTGGCGACTTTTATTAGGATTTTTTTTCTCAAATCTATACGACCAATATCTTATGAGATATGGCCGCTCGCTACCCTTAACTGATCACCCTGTACATGAAAATTAGGAAGCTCCATAGTATCTTTACACCTCTTGCTACATGAATGCTAGTATCATATCGGGTGTCTCAGTAACCTTGTGTCAGTGGGAAACAAAAACAGCTTAAGTTCTTAGGGCGGCCTATAATAATGTGGACCTAGTGCAACCTGGTAAACTACATATATATATATATATATATATATATATATATATATATATATATATATATATATATATATATATATATATATATATATATATATATATATATATATATATATATATATATATATATATATATATATATATATATATATATATATATATATATATATATATATATATATATATATATATATATATATATATATATATATATATTATATATATATATATATATATATATATATATATATACATTTTAGCCATGTGCATCGCATGTTCGGATTAATATTTTAAACCAACTTTTAAATAAAAGCAATAAGTTTTCAAGCTGAGATGACAGACTTTTAACCTAAAGATGAAAAGTATCCAGTTTAAAGTTGAAATATTACAAACTGTTTCTCTTATACAAGATTTTGTTACAAGTACATTTACTTTTTTTTTTTCGTATGGAAGAGCAAATCACGGCTTATAATCTCAGTTTTTTGAAACAAAATATAGGTATATCCTCTTACTCTTTTCAAAACTACGTTGAGACTGAGTCAGAAAAGTGCGAATTCACTTAAATATGTAAAGGGGGTTCTGTATAACCGTTTGACTTGTAAGGTAATTGGATATTTTTAAACTACCTTGGTTAAGTTATATTGAGATATGCAACCAATAATGTAATTAGATCAAGACGTATCTATCTCTTTCCTTGCTGTCCACTTAAGTTGCTGCATCTTGCGGGAGGTACATAGGGGTTAATAAAATAGCTATTGCTATGCCAGCAAGTCTACATTCTACCCTAATAGGTGTTGTATTGGTTAGATTTTAATTCAGCGGGGTCTTATTCCTTGGATCTTTTTTTTTGTGGAGAGCCGTAAATTGACCCTTGATTAAACTAGAATCTAATTATTATGAAATATTTGTTATAAGATGTGATTTTACATACAGTTTACTTTAGCCTCAAATTTAAATATTTATTCTAAGGAACTTATATAAGAGCTGCAATATTATTAATAATAATAAGTTCTTTGTCAATATAATTTATAAAATTATAATTTTAATTTTCACCCAAAATTTAGTTGTCGATTGATAAATCTAAAACGTTTTAAAATGCCGAGAAATGCGTTTACCCTTCAGAGAAACTTTTAAAACGCGATAGCACTGCCGCGCCACTTTGTTAAACTTGGGCTTAATTAATATTTAATATTTGACATGGAAAAGTAATTTTGTTTTAAATGGCTTATTTAGTTATAGCTATTTATGCTTGGAAGTTATTAACGAGATCTGAGAGCGAATTGAAATTCTCGATTCTGGTGCTGCACATAAATCACACGATATCTGCAGTGTGACAGATTGATATTGGACACCGAGAGAAGTAATAAATAAATAAACAAGTCTTTTTTTGACAACAAGAAAAAAAATTAAAAAACAAAATATTGCATAGTGGTCTACAGTCTAGTGAGCCTAGTTTACCTAACTACCAGGCTATTCAACCTAACCACCATTGGGTAGATTATTAGACTGGCGAACGAACTGGATGCAGATAGAAAATATGGTAGTTGACTTAAAAAAATGCATTAAAGTTAAAATAAAATGTATTTAAGTTTAGTAGCAGAATACTACAAAGTCTACAGTTTTTCAACAAAATCGGTAAGATGGCTTTACCTGGAATCTAGCTCATTATTACTTTGTTATCAGTAATTTGTTAATTTCAAACAAAATAAAGCGTGTTATTTTTAATTTTTTTTGATAGAAGAACGGATGCATTAGGTTCGCATCAAAATTTTCTTAGTTTATCGTTATATTACATTCTATTTTTTTGCAAAATTTGATATATATTAAATAAGTAGTTTTTTGTACTGGCTTTTGAAACATTTTATGAAACTATATTGTTCCCCCATATTTAATTTGTACCAAAATCTTACCAGTTTATTCCTGGGCCTCATTTGATTATTTCACAAAACTTTCATAAGGCCGCCGTTTTGTTCCGCCATATTGGATTCGTATCAAACTCTTTCTATTTCCATTCATTCTTGTATTTTATTCCACACTTTACTCTTTTGCAAAATTTGAATATCATTAAATAAGTATTTTTTTACTCAGATTTTTGAAACAACTTGATTCGTGTGAAAAATTTAATATTAAATAAATAAGTACTGTTTCTTTTTACACTCATTTTTATGGAAAATTGGGGAGTTAATTGAATTGTTCCGCCATATTGGATTTCTATCAAATTGTTACCAGTTCATCTCTATTTGACCCTCTATGTTGATATCAAATCTGAAGTCAGTTACAGCTACCGTTATTGATAAGTAGCTATTCTGCAAACAGAGAGACGGACCGCTAGATAGGCCGAAGGAATCTAGAAACTAAAAACACTGAAACGTGAACATATAAAAAAATCTTGGAGGGCGATTTTTTCGACAGTATTTCCCTCTTATGAGGAAAGTAAACTAAAAAAACTTTTTTGAAACAAAAAAAAATATGTGGATAATCACAACGAAAAGACAACTTACCTTTACTTGAGACATTTTTTTGCTTCGTCAGTTTTTTAAATTGACACGCTTTAGAGAGATTCCGATATTCTCTTAATGATGTTTTAAGAAGCAACAACCAACGTAACTAATGGTTAAAATAAAAATTAAATAAAGTAAGAAATATACATGTTGGCATATAAGAAAGTTGGGGGTATCTTCGGCTAAACAAAAAGTGGCATAACGTTTACTCTAGGTTAAGACTTTATTCTTCTAACCATCCTGAAAATTATAGTTGTTTATTAAGAGGAAGCCTGGTTCCCTGGCCGGATTTTCGCCACACATACCAGGTTGAAACATTCGATCCCTATTTTAGCATCATAATACAATAATCATTTCTTTTTCTTTTGGACAAAATTTAATCTGTATTGTCTCTGGAGGCTACAACAAACCCTAATATCCCTCTAATTAGATTGGTACTGTTTATTTTTGAATGGTTCCTTTGCAGTTTGGGGAGCAATGTTTTGGAATATTGACATAAACATAGAATTCCCAGGTTTAACCGGAAATAATAATATTTTTAAAATGTACAGGCACTCTGTATACTCTTTGATCCTATATTATTCAGCCTCAAATTTTTCTTTCAACATTGTGTCACATGGTACCATTTATTTTTAAAATGGCAAAAAGTTAACGTTTTCATAAAAACACATTTTAATTGATAATATCTAAATAAAATCGTGTTGGTTAGAAGGCGAGATAAGACAAGTTGATGCAAATATACATTTATTAGTCGGTAGTCCATTTGATAAAGACCAAAGGTTGTACTTCAGTGCAAAAGTTGCCCGCTCGAGAGACCGTGATACAAAGCCTTTAAGTTAAGCTAAAGAAGAAAAAAGAAGTCGTGAAGTTTTGTGAGCTATTGCACTGAAATAGATGCACTGCGTATTTAAGGTATATATCATCTATACCCAGAAAATTGTTATTGGTAGCTACAGTTATGGAAAGGTAATTAATTACTATTTTTGGTAATGTAAGTTTTTGGTTTCTCACAATTATTCAAAGCTCTTTGGAAAATTGTATTTTGTAAAAAATGTAGTGTAATATATAAGGATCTTAGAAAATGTATTCTTTCATGTTTCTAGCAGTACAAAATATATCTGTAATGACGTAACGTAACGTGAACTGTAAACAGGCTTAATAAATCTGCAATTTTGTGTAGAAATAAAATTTTACATTTGGTACTGCTCGTAATTTTTAATAAAGGTTTAGCTACATCCGCACACAATTGAAAAGATAATATCACATAGGTTTGGGCCAAGTCGTTCAAAATTTATTTTTCATTTCAGGAAGTGAATTTAGATGAAAGTATGTGTAAAATATGTAAATGATACCACATTGTTTAAATTTTTTTGTAATATGTTGTATATTGTTAAATTTTAAGCTACTTCCACTAGCCAATTTTTATGATTTTTCGTTTATTTAGTTACATTTCGTTATTATCCACTATTTCTCTGAATTAGAAACAACTTTTGATTTAAAATGTGATATTTTATTGTATTTACTTCAAAGGAGCGACTGAAGTAGGAAAACGTATTTTGACATCTAGCAAAACTTAATGGATAAAAAAAATGATGATTTAATCACTATTACGATATTGTTATCGGATAATACAAATAAAAAAACTAAAAATTTAAATAATAATCATATGTATCTGTGTTAGTTACAATTGATAAAATTGTTAATATAAATAACACATATTGACCCCTTTCAAGGCAAAAACTCCTATCTCAAAGAGTTCGCAAAATACAAAAGTTGCATACTCCCGTTACACAACAGAATATTCAAATATGAGTCACGTAAGGAAGAGTTTGGTGGAAAAATTAAATTCGGTCAAACTTTTTACAAAACGAATGCTTTCTATGCAAGAAAAATATTGTTTAAGTGAGAAATAAAAATATAATTGGGTAATAAATGATAAAACAATGGAATAATGCTTTTAGTACAGCGGGTAAGGCTTGTACGTCTGTTATGAATAAAATGAAAAGAATAATTAAAAATGCTTAACTGTTTGGTTGATAATTCTCTTTAATACAATTTTAAACAACGTTATTCACTTTCATACAGTCCATTCGAGTCATGCCGAATTATGTTCTAAATGAAATTATTTCGAAACTTGTAGCACGAACGCAAAATTAAACGCAGAACGCCACAGCTAATGACAGTAATAGTTCAAAAGTTTAGTGCAGCTTGAGGTTTGAAAAGCTTGGCATTTATTCTATTTAATTATAAAAGTGATGTTAATGACATGATATATGTAAAATTTAGAGGTCTTAAGCCGTTTAATAAAATTTTAACAGAAATAAGAGGTATAACAGATTAGAGTCATTTTATGGCAATATTAAATAGTAATATATAGAATAAATCCTAGCTACTCTTCGTTATAGTGTTTTTTACTTCAATTAAAACAAAAAAATCTTTAGAATTCGTTTATTTTGGATATACAGAACATAGGCGTTCGGTTATTTTTAGAGATTTTAGTAATATATAAAGTCAAACATTTATTTAAATATCAATCTATTTTCAAATTTCTAACGAACTTAAAAATGTAAGATTTTCAGATTCAATTCGAACCTATCTATTTTTTTACTTCCCTCGTAAGAGTTATGGTAAAAAAAATCTCCCTTCAAGATTTTTGCCGGTTAAGGTCTGTATCGGTGCTATGTATATTTCTTAACTTTAAATTTATTTAAGATTCTAGAACATTCGAATTTAGTTTTTTGTTAATTTTTATCATAAATCTAATCAAATATTCTCATATATATATATATATATCGTCCAGCGAAATCGGCTGACTTAATGGAGAGTTAAACGGCGGGATATACTAAACTAAAAAGTCCCGTTTTTACATCTTTACATCGAAAAATGCCAATATAACAGATCCATCCAGTTTACCACGGTAAACCTAAAATATAAAGTAGGAAGGTGATTGTTCCTACCCTAATGAAGGGAAAGTTTTCCATTCATTAGGGACAAAAATTTAATAAGTACTTTTCAGAAAATAATTTTAGCAAATATTTTACAGAACTAGTCATTACTTGATGGAAATCCATTTTAACTGAAAAAACGAAAAAAATGTCTAACTAATTTATTTTACAAAAAATGAAACACATTTCAATTGTTTGCCAACACTGTGGATCCATCAGATGTTAGATCTTAAATAAAAAAATTTAACAAATGTTTTCATTTATTTAATTTACCAGTTTATTGCTACTTTATTTTTTATCATATTTTTTCTTCTTTTGAATTAACACTTATAAATTTGACTATTGATATTGAATTATATTTAATATATGTAAGTACGGACCACATGAAAGTATTACGTGAAAAAGCATCAAAACAAGGTGTAATTTCTGAATTTAATCGTATTCATAATACGTCGTTTAAAGTTATCGTCATTTAAAAAAAATAATAAATGATTTTCAAAAGCATTTTAATTCTGTATTAACTTTGGTGGCAAATGACTAAGATTTACTAAATAATGAAAATACACTTGGTGAGAATTTTGCCAAAAAGAGCCAAGAAATCGAAAAAATTTATTATACGCTATTTGAAGAACCACTTGAAGACACTTTTTTCGAGCAGTCTGTAATTTAAATTCTAATTGACATAATATATAATATCCTCTAACGAAAATAAGTTTGACAAACAAAAATCTTTTTTGGCTTTTTCGCAACTGAATAAAAATATTTAACTTTAAATGAATTGAAGCAAATATTTAATAAAATTACATATCTCAACATGTACACTAGTCTGTCTACGGAATGTTTCGATACATATATAAACAATATTATTTAAGCAAGCATAATAAGTTATATCATTTACCTTAAGTTTTTATAGACACATAGTAGTTGTAAAAACACTTTCAACAATTTTAAGAGTAATTAATAATTAATATTTGCTTCAATTAATTTAAAGTTAAATATTTTTATTCAGTTGCGAAAAAGCCAAAAAAGATTTTAGTTTGTCAATCTAAACCCAACAAATAATCTGAACACATTTAAGAAAATAAGTTTATCAATTTTTCTAGGGGAATAAAAAATTTTCCTACTTTTGTTCAGATTTTTTGAGGAGTTAATTACATTAAAACAAAACTCTTGCAAAAATTGATAAATATAATAATTTTTTATCTTCACTAACAGGGACGGATTTAAATCTAATTTTCGACATTCCTATTTTAAATTAAAATTACTTGAATACTTAAATCCCTTATATAATGGCTATACAGATAAACGTTTACAAGCGTCGTCTTATTGCAACATAATAGAAAATAGTACTCATCTTAAGGTATGAAAATGCGAAGAAAATTCTTAATTTAATTGAAAATGATACTCAAACATATTTTGTTTGGTAAAAATAAAATGGCGATATTGTTTGTTTTTATTACTATTTGGTCTTAACTTCTGCTATCATAAGACTGTAGTTCTTTATCTAGTATAAATATACTTTGTTTATCTTACAATAAACCCGTCTTAAAACTTATTACTTTTATTTTGCTTATGGAACACTTAATATTTTAGTTTGTCAAGTAGATGTAAGATGTCGCTGTTACTGAACATGATGTACTATTTCTAAATTTGAAGGGGCAGATTCGGGTTAACGCTGTGAATAAAAAAAACGTGAATTATATAAGGTATTATGTAGCTATATTTTACTTTTCTTTTGAAATTCCCACTTTTGTTTACTTTTATAAATATGTTTCAAGCAAAGTCCTTTTACAGAAAAAAATATTTTATCGGTGGCGTGGCTGAAACCTAGACCGAGGCATAAAACCGTAAACTCAGAATAATTAGATGCACGCCTAAATAAGATTTTGAATGTTTATTATTACAAACGTATTATTAATAAAATATTTATGAAGTCTGTTTACAAGGTGTTTCATTCCTAAACGGTATGCTTATTTAAATATTTTAAAACCAATGATTGATAATAGTCTTATAAAGTTTATATAAAATGCATTTATATCTAAATATTTCATATAATTATTGAAATATTTATAAATTCTCCTAGTATGCGCATAAATAGAAAATAAATAAAACTCTTAAAAATTAGATTTAATAGAATTTTCAAGGTGGAAAATGTTATTATAATTGTGTTTATGTAAAAGCTTATAAAGTTAGATTAAGGGTAACAGTACTTATGAGTTAAATAGTTTTATGATAAATGTCTTAGAGATATCTTGAAGACACTTTTTTAAGTAAATATTGATTTGAAGAATAGATACTAGAATATTGTTATTATTGTTAAAACTATAGGATGTTATCAACGCCATTATAAAACCTCTTTCAGCCTAAATCCAAATTTATTTTATCATGTTGTTTAGGGTACATTCTTGGGGATTTATCGGGGTGAAATTTTGTTTGTTGTTTACTTACTAGTTTGATAAAGAAAACATTCTGGGCGAGTATGTTTCATCTGTGCTTTAAATTTATTTAAGATGTTAATCGTATATTATTTATACTTAAATATTAAACTTACTTTACTGACCTACCTTATCCATTTATATCTTTCTGTTCCTATTTTCCCGTTTACTCTCATAACCAGTTTAGTGGAACTACACCAGACTAGCGCATGACATAGGCAACACTTAGGAGAGAGCATCGTTCGTAACTGGAAGTTTACTTACTGCCGGAACCCACGGGCCCTAAAATATTCCGCTTTTACGGCCATAGTGGCCCACTGAAATCGGCTTGCTTGTTGGAGTATTGAGCAGCGTTATCCGAAATTCCAAAAAGTCGAGCTTTTCTATAACATAAACTTTCACAATATCAGTATGACAGGCTTATTTTTGGGTCCTTACTTTACATTGCAAAACGCCAATATAGCAGAACTACCTTGAAAAGCACATGGTAAGAAAATAAATGGTGAACCATCGTAAAGCTAGGATATAAAGTAAAGTCCTCTTTAGAGACACAACAGGGTCCCTGGACTCCGAAAATCATGTTCTTCCATTTCCGTCGGTCATATCCAATTGACAAATAAACTTGTAAAATTTTAGTGCGAATCATGTATGTAAAAACAAAATGGCGGCTCAGTTAAAATGTCCAAAATTGGAAAAAATTCCATTTCCTGGAATAATTTTTTTTGGGGAGGATTTTAATGGAGGAAAAATAATAAATGACATAATTTATTTTTTGAAAGACTATATTAATAACTTTATGAAAAGTAAAAAATAATTAAGATGCACTGGAGTAAGAAAGAGGTAAACCTCTTTTGACAAACTTTTCTCGTAATTAAATTTTCCCTGTTTTATACAAAATGAAATATTTTACAAGGGAAAAGACTGTACAAATATTTTAACGCAGAAAGTACGAATAACTTATAACAAACAGATCTAGTGATTCTAATTGATTTGTTATAATTTATTTCTTCAAATTGGTGTTCTAATTAAAAAAAAATAAAACGGAGACAAAAATTTTAGCACTAATGCAATGATCTAATCTAAATGGCGTTCAAAATGAATATTTGTATAGCACTCAGAGAGTAAAATTGCAGTGTTTGCGCCTTTTTAGAAAGAATTGTAAATATCAAAATGACTGTAATGCCAAAGTAGCCTTTGAGTGTTGACTCCCTGTTATATACTCCCTTTTTTGCTCTAAATTACTTATACTTTTACCTCTTAAAATATTTGCAGGCATTTCCTTTTCACCCTGTATATTATGCATACCGTTATTATTAAATATATATATATATATATATATATATATATATATATACATATACAAAAATCTGTTTGTAAAGGAATTGGTTACGAGAAAATTTCCGGATAAAAGCTAATTTATTGATTCTTTAAACAACCTCTGCTTACGAAATAATGTTTTTTATTCTTGAATTATCTGCAGTAAGTAATGTTTTGAACTTAAAATAAAACTGCGCGTTTATAAAAATGGCGACCATCTTTTTTAACTCAAGCAATGTGTAAAATTAGACATAAAAAATGAGATCTAAATAATTCTCAATCTGCTAATATGCTTTTTCGTAGGAGAATTTTTAAAAAATGATCTTAAAAAGAAAAAAAAATTAAGTTAAATTTAAAATTTGGTTAGAGAGCGATTTCAAACAGGAGAAATATGGCTTTATCTAACATTTAAATATAAATGGCAAGTGTCAACAGCTTTTAAAAAAAGTTTCCCATTTAATACTTTTTATATGACACTACTACAGATAAAACTACAAAATAGTTAAATATGCAACTTTTAAAATTAAAAATGAGAATAATTTGGAATGTATGAGACCTCACATATAACATATGTGTCCAAAAATATTCCATATAATCTCCTTTAAAACCCGTTGAGATATCCAAAGCACCTTGTATATTAACATGTATATCGAAATAATTTAAAACTTGACAATGGTGAGTATTATTTATACGAGAAATACTTATCTTCCTTCGTTGCGATATAATATAAATAATTTAGGGGTTCCACTTGTGTGGTAGATATTTGATAGTCTAATTACCATTAAGACTTTGAAACTTATTTAAGAGTTTCAGTAACTGAGTGTTGGGTATCTACTTGTGTAAAACCTTCGTTAAATGGTAATAATATTAAAAATAAGGGCTTATGTGTGTGTGTGTGCGAAATATATGATGCTGCTTCTGTAACTTGTTTAGAATCGGGATGAGGTTGATTGAATTATTCAGATTTCGTGACGGTCTATATTCACAAATAGAATTTATTATCATACTGTTGACCAAAGACCCCTGGAGATTGTAATTTTTAACTGTTAACACAAATAATAGATATTAGATTATTATAATATGATATTCAAAAGTTTTTGTAAATATTGCTTATGTCTTGTTCTTTTGTCGAAACTTAATTTCGACAGAAACATTTTTCAAGAAATATAGGAATCTAGGAAACTTTATTACGTTTTAACGCTATTTAACTTGGCTGTTATTCTCGGGATCTAACAGGCCTTTATTAAGGTTAATAGTTGTGTCACCCTTTTTATCTCGTATGTAGCAAATAAAAGATAAAGCTAATTAAACTCGTTTATAACGAAATTATTTTGCTGCAAAAACCTTTAATTTTATTTAATAGTTTTTGTTTTTGTCATTTATATTTTTATTCGTACTTATTCAATTTACTTTTTGCTTTTATTCCTTTAAACTTGTTATATGAATTTTGCTTGGGCAAATAGGGAAACTTTCAGAAGTTAAAGTTTTTGCTTCTTGTATCCATATACCGTACGCCACTACTTGACACTTTCTTCGCGCTTATTATGTATACTAATCTTGTAAAAATTTAAAAGAAGTTTAAAGGACTATATAATCGCCCAAGACTTTTATCTCTCTTGGCTATTAGGTTCAGAGTTTTAAGCTGGTCACACGTAAAAATACCTTGTTATTATCCAAAAGAACATCACTAAAGCTAAGAAAATGTTATTGTGTTATAAGTATTCTTGTATAATAAAATAAAACATTTTTAATCAGAATAATTATTAGTTCAGTTTTTACTTAAAATTGTAGTTTCAAAATTATCGCTGAAGTAAAATTATAACCAGAGATTATATTTCTTTGCAAACTACAGTTTTTTGTCTTTTTGTTTGGTAGTTTAAAACATTTACTTCTAGTCTAAAATACATAAATGTCAAAAAGCTTACTGATAGTCTCTTTATTTTGTTATAAAAATACATTCTACAAATTATCTCTATTTCGAATGTTTATATATTTTGTGATAAATATAGTTATATGATGAAATTTAGCACTAGTTTTATATTATAAAGATTTTTCGTATCTGGCAATACCCTGTCAGAATTCCTCCTCTAAATAGCGAAATATCACTGCCTGTTTGATTATTGGGATATTTTAGGATCTCACTAGCAAACTCGCAGCTAGTAGTTTTCTCGCATAACTTTTTAAATTTATCATCAGTGTTCTTTTTTAATGATCTATACCATTTCTGCACTAGACATATATTAGGAGGGCTTACTATTAGAAATATTTACTGTTTTCTTTGTTGCCTTTATATTGCAAAAATATCCTAACCAAATTATAAAAACTTGTTTGATCAACTAGCTTGCTCTATGATAAAAAAGATTTTGTTGGTTCATTTTATTTTCATTCTATTTGTATCATCCGATCAGTATTCGCGAAACATGTCATAAGTTTATTTTCCTATTTTATTTTTTTAATTAGCGCCATATATCTTAGTTATAGCTTTCTTCCAGGTATGTTAAAACAGCGCATTCTACGTCCAAAAATATGTAAAAAGTTTTACATAAACCTATATCGGGAGAACCTCTCTTTTTAAGTTACAGGTTGTCAAAAGTAAAATCGTGAAGTCGGTTTTTCGCTGATTTTTTCCAAACGTGACGAAGTAAATAAATAAAATTCGGTACACATATTAAACTTTTGGAGATCCACAAAATAAACTTTAAATTGTATTTCAGTTTAGACCAGTAGAGGGTAAAACTTGGGGGCGGGGCTTAATACAATTCTGGACTAAATTTTTATTTTTCGTCGTTTTCTATATTTTGAGCCCAAAATCTCAGACTTTTTTTACGTAGAAAAGGTACTTTTGACTTACACTGATAAAGTGCACGGCTTTCGAGGAAAACGCATTTAACCTGTAAAACTTCTCACACTTGGCCTATGAATAACATCTTTAACTATATTAATTTGCTGGTCATTGTCGATTAGATTTAAGGCCTTCCTCTAAGTTATAATATCCTGGGGACGTCTCTGACTTCGTGCTTACATTCAGACAAGTTCTTACAATTAGATGACTCGGTATTCTTCTACGGTGGAATTCATATACTCCCGCTGAGCAGCCAATGCATTTCCATTAGAGAACTTATACACAGAATGAATATCATTTAATTCTCTATTCAAAAATGAGTCAATTGAACCCATAATAAAGAGAAATTTGAAAAGTAAAGCTAATAAAGTAAGTGTTTTATTTTTGGCGTTAGAATTAGTTTACTATGACAATGCAATTTTTTCGTTTCCATCGCCCATTCACAATAATTTTGATTTTCTTAACAGTATTTTTCAGATATGCAATAAATGTTTAAAGTGCGTTTTCCTTAACAGTGTGCATTTTATCGAAGTAAGACAAACGTACCTTTTCTGCGCAAAAAAGAATGTGTTATGAGATTTTGAATTGTATGAAGTCTCCCCCAGTTTTACCCGCTACTGATTCAAGTTTAGAATTGATTTTGTAGACCTCTAGAAGCTTAGTAACTGTTGCGAATTTTATATATATACCTCGTCATGTTTTGAAAAATCAGCGAAAAACCGGCATAACGATTTTTCTTTTGACAACCTGTATTTTAAAAATTGAGCCTCTCCCGAAAAGTTTTATATGAAACTTTTTAAATTGTTTGGACGTAGAATGCGTTTTTAAAAGTGGTCAGCTAATTTCAGGATCCCCTGTAGGAATACCACATTTGTATATAGTTTCTAAATAGTACGATTTTCGTGCAGAAATATATGGTAGACGTTTTAGCAATTCACGTTTTTTGTAGGACTGGAGAAAATCGGTTATAAAATAGAAAAAATTATGCATGTTTGTTAATATTTTAATATATAATAAATTTGATTGGAAATGTATTAAACATATAGTACGAAACTAATTCATTAAATTTATAATTGACGTAGATCTAATATTAATACTTACATACAATTTGGTTTTATTAAACATTCATAGTAACAAAATTAATTTAATCAGTACAAACACGTGGTTTTAATTTAAAAATTAATTTATTTGCAAGGTGTTTTCTCATATATAGAAAATGCAAATAAATGAGCCTATGAAAGCCAGAGTGGTCAAGTCAAGAAGTCAAAAAAAGTAGTTGTGAGATAGTAAAGCTTAAAGTTAAACAGGGGTAAAAAAAGACAAAAAACAAAGTAACGAATGTGTTATGAAATATCCTTGTAATTTCTAGTTGTTTTATTAGCATTAAACATACAAAACAACAAACTATTCGTCATTTTCTGGTAAATAGTCTTCCAGAGGCCCAATATCTTCAAGAGCGTTACTATTTTCCCCAATAACTTTTAAAAATTGAAAAAGTTTTGACATACGGGCGGAATAAACTGAATTCTTCCATGTTTTTTTTCTTGCTTGCAGTCACAGAAAGGCTGGACTCGTAAAGAAAAGGTAGATCAATGTTCTTAAAATTCATTAATCGACCGTTTTTCTTGTTGGGAGTTAAGTCTATTTCTTTAAACATGATATCTTCATTTAGGGTCTCTTTATAAAAAAATTTGTATGGCTGCTTCTTATCAAAATGGAACCATTGTATTTTTAGCCATGATATTGGCTCATTGTATGTGTTAGTCTTCCTAGGTAACTGATTTTTCTAATAATGATGTAGAAAAGAAATCAGTTCTATCCATTACATTGACATCAAAAGGTTTTTTGGCTTTGCATTTTTTTATAATCGAATACCAATCTTCCTGGACAAATTTAACCCTATTTTTTGCGTACTGTTCCACCATACCAAAATCCCTATCGTTTGGTAGAAAGGAATGGCCGGAAACCATGAATTTGTGATCTATGATTTCTAAATTTAGTTGATTGTCGGCTAATAGTTTCAGCCGTAGCAAACATTGTTTGAAGTTTCGATTTTGGACAACACAGGCGTCGCTGTGCGCAATTATGTGCTTTGCTTCTCCAGCATAGTTTAAAAGGTGTTTGCGAATACAAGATCCCATTTCTTGTGCTCCACGGGAAGCTATGGTTTCGTTCCACACATACATAAAAGCTGTCTCTTCTTCGTTTAAAAGATGTATACCGAAATTGTAAACATACATTTTTCGTTTATAGTAAGCAATAGAGCAAGTTAACGTTGGAAAACTCAATGCTTTTTCCAAATCGAACGTAAAGGCATATACGTTTCTTTTATTTAGAATAGTATAAGCTTTGTCTGCTTGTAATGATTCTCTTGGTTTTTGAGCTTTACGCAGGTGTAAGTCATGCTGTATATTTAATTCTTGCTTTTTCTGATCATCCGTTTCAACACTTAGTTTAGCTTTAAACGTGTCACACTTTACACATGTGTCTTTAACTGGTACGTGAAAATGAAGATTAAAATATCGATGGAAAATTTTTCGGTACATGGCTTCCGAAACTGGAGAGGTATTTTCTTCGTCACACTTCTCTTTATAAAGAGTGTACATTGTGCGAATGTTTAGGTTTGTATCTAAGTACTTTCTGTTAGGGTTATGTTCCCTTGTGTAATGAGACTGGTATGCTGGAAAGCTCTCAATATGAAGTTTTACCCCCTCAATTTTTTCATCTGCAATTTTGTTGCCCGGGGGATGTTTTCCTCGAAGATCTTCTCCTGGTGAGGATGTACGACCGCGTTTTAAGGCTCGCATCAGACGTCTGTTTGAAATTTTGTACGTATCTATAAAGTATTCTTTAAATACTTGATGTGATACTTCAGCCGTGTTTATAAAATAGATATATGTTGAAGCCCTTGTGTCTTTCACTCCACTTTTCGGACGATGAATTTTCGGTTGGTGTTGTTTAACGATACCACACAGGAATGCATTTTGAGTAGAAAAATTGCCCATTTTCCAAAAGTTTGTGAATGCGTTTCTTCGCGATTCTTCGGATATTTTGTCATAGCACTTGTTGCGACAGTTGCAGTTTACATTCCTGTCCAGAATTCCTTAATCTTTTTCGAACTGCAGATATGTGCTTCTCTGGTTCCCTGAAACGCTTTCTTCCGACATGTTTTGTTTTGTTCCAGACAGTAGCACTTCTGGTGTATCCTCGCCACCTGAAAACAGAGTTTATTATTAAATTTCATAAAAAAAAACCGCTGCCAATGGAATCACTCCTTCCAACCTTTAGCCAAATGGAAAAAAATTACACCGAACTGTAATTTTTAGGAAAAAAATTTGGTTTTTCAAAATTTGTGATTTTAGGGGTGGCTGTAAATGACAAAAAATATTTGCATTCCATTCGTCTCTCAATCCACGATCTAACGATATGCGACACGACTATTTTGTCTTAAAAAACTTGAATAAAAGTCACCCCCGGCCATCCCTGACAAAATTTTATGTAAAAAGGACTTTTAGCAAACTGTTTACGTTTTTTCGTCAAATGAGTCCCAAAATTAAAATTTTGACCGTCAAAAACCCCTAAAACGATATTTTTTAGAATATGTCAAAACTCACCCCCACCCTTAGTTTTTTATAAAATTATAAATAGGTTGTAAAATTGAAATCGCTACCCCCGAAAATCCAGAAAACGACATATTACTTGATTTTTTCATATTTTAATTTTCATCCCCTTTTTGCCCTCACCCCTTAGTTTTGACTGAAATATTAAAGAGATGTTATTAATGAAATGTATATACACAGAAACCTAGACCATAACATATTTCACGGTTATTTCCGAGAATTGCGATTTTTTACAAATTCTCTATTTCAACCACTACCCCTAAGCCGATTTTGCCCAAAAACAATCCGAACCGTTCTTGTATGAACCACTCCCTGTATTCCAAATTTCAACTCGATAACTCAACTCCTTCGAAAGTTATCGTGTAAACTAACAGAGAGACAGACCGACAGACAGACAGACAGATGGACAGACAGAATTTTTTTTTGCCGAAATTATGATTTTTGCACGTTTTGAGACATTTTAAGACGATTGAGCTAATAAAAATGTTTGAAAATTTTTTGTCGATACTATACTTCCCCCATTTTGAACAAATGGTGGAAGTAATAAGTGCCTTATATTTTTTTCTCAATAATTTTGGATAAAGTGCCTCTGGAATGCTACTGAACAAATAAATTTAAAATAATTAAGCTTAAATTAGCTCTTTATAACACTTCTAAATTTCAATAAAATTGGCCAAAGGATATTTGCAAAATAACAGTCCCCTGTTAAAACTCTACTATTCCTAGCCCAATGTTTTTATGAACTTATTTCATAAAATCACCTAAAAAATATGCCCCTAAAATAATAATTGTACTTAATTAGGAATTAACGCTTATACGATTAAAAATTATCGTCCGCTGACGAATGTGTAGACACCATAACTATTGACAATAAAATAAAAAGTAAGGTTATTTTTTTATACTTTTTGTTATTTATTTAACTGAACTTGTAGAATCACTTTCATTAGATTCGAATGGCTCGTAGTCGGACTCTCTTCAAAAGGATCATATTCAGAATCACTAATATTCGTTTTTCTGTGAGCTAAATAAACAAATAAAGCATCGACGTGCAACGTTTGACATTCGAACGTTTACTGAGACCACACAATCACACAAAGTGTTTTCGCGCATAATGGTCTAAGTCAGACTTAGACCACTATGATTTTTGCCAGTATCCTAGATTACATTTTACATTAATATTGGTGGCGGCATCTAATGGAGTTATAATAAAGATATCAATTTCATAATTTTTGTAGAGGTAGATTTTAATGCAAGCAACACCATAATGTCAAGAACTACATAATTAAAAAAAGTGACTTAGACCACTCTGGCTTTCATAGGCTCAAATAGAGAAATATAATGAAACTTATACAATATGTATTGAAATAATTTTGTATGGATTTGATTAAAACAAAAATGAAGCTTAAAAGTAAGGAATTCATACTTGTATATAGGTAAGATATTGATTTGATATGTAATTTAACGATAAAAAATCTACAATTTAATAAGGTGCAAATTAACGATGATCCATAGTTACTCGTATGTTTATATGTTCTGTCACTTTTCATTAAGTTATCATATAACATTTATTTTATTATTATTGCAAGATGTGACGTCGGAATTTTATGAAGATAATAATGTGTTATAATATATTAAGGGCAAACTGGAGTGAAGACTCAGAAAACTGCCTTAGCTTATCCCGTATAGAAATTTTAAACTGACGACGTGTGGTGTAAAATATCTTATGTTTATTCTAAAGAGGTCGCCTGCAGCTTCAAGTATAAAGCTCAAGCACATTTCTGCCGTTGACAAAAATTGATAAACCTAAGACGAAAAGGTTCATTTCCATAAACTATTTCTTAAAATATCGCACTCGAAAGCAGGTTCTATCAACCAGTTTTATCACATTATTCAAAGTCGGGCGACGTAAAATAGCTTTTATCTGCATTTCCTCAAAAACGCATTCGGATGAAGTCACTTTTATTTATGAATAAGGTGCCTCTGACAAGTTAAGAGAGAAAGAACTTATTAGCAGAGACAGTTGGAAGTCCATTTTTTATTGCTTTGTTTTGTTTATAGCCGAAATTTATAGAAATGTATATTTCCAATACACTTTTGTCGCAAGAAACAATATTAAGTCAAGGAACATATTTTTTTAATACAAATAACAGATATTTCTAATATATAGGTTTAGTCCTATTGTTTGAAGTAGTTATTAATAATTAAATGTAATATATCCTATACATTTTTTAAATTAAAAATTATCTTTAACATGACTCATTCTCTATTTCTTTCTTATTAATAAGATCATATCTTTCACTTTTTAATTAGGAATTACAAAGTATGAATAGATGCAAATTTTAATTGATTAGTAATTCACAGATACTGTTATTCACAAAATTTAGGAATAGGTCTCTGTTAAAATTTCAGTTTATAATTAAACAGGTTATATATATATATATATATATATATATATATATATATATATATATATATATATATATATATATATATATATATATATATATATATATATATATATATATATATATATTATATATATATATATATATATATATATATATATATATATATATATATATATATATATATATATATATATATATATATATATATATATATATATATATATATATATATATATATATATATATATATATATATATATATATATATATATATATATATATATATATATATATATATATATATATATATATATATATATATATATATATATATATATATATATATATATATATATATATATATATATATATATATATATATATAAATTTCCTATCAACAAATAATCAATATATATATATATATATATAAAAAAAAAAAAACATTTGGTAGTCAAATTATAAAAATACATCTACATATATATATATATATATATATATATATATATATATATATATATTTTTTAAAACTATTTTGAAATGTTATACTATTTACAAGATTAATAAAATAAGGTTAAAATGATTTTTCGAGGTATGTAACCTAGGGATTTTTCTTTAACTATATATTTATACCTGGAAATCTTATTTTCTTGGGTCTAGGTTAATAATAAATGTATATATATTATATATAGTATATATATATATATATATATATATATATATATATATATATATATATATATATATATATATATATATATATATATATATATATATATATATATATATATATATATATATATATATATATATATATATATATATATATATATATATATATATATATATATATATATATATATATATATATATATATATATATATATATATATATATATATATATATAATATATATATATATATATATATATATATATACTAGGGATTTTTCTTTAACTATATCTCTCCTTCTTCTTTTAATAAGAAGAATTATTGGTAAAGGGGCAGGAACAGGATTAACGGTCTATCCACCTTTATCCACAAATATTGCTCATGAAGGTACTTCAGTAGATTTAGCAAATTTTAGTTTACATTTAGCTGGGATTAGTTTTATTCAATTCCGTGTTTGAATTGCTCTAAAGAATATATCGGAATGACAACTCAATGCTTATAGAACATAATTAGAGGCCATAAATATACTAAAAATGCCTCTACTGCCCTTCACAAGCATGAACAAACAACAAAACACGAGTTTATTTTCAATGCAGTCGAGATTTTGACACAAGATAATAATTATCGTAAATTAACATTTAACAAGATGATACAAATAAAAAAAGAAAGTGAAGCAGTTAATGATAAAAAGGATATATGTGGTTTAAGTCAAAATATATTTTAACCTAATTAAATAATCAGAAAACATTTCAAATTTAAAAATCTTCTTTTACATATCTAAATTTAAACAGAAAATAAATCTGCCTGTGTATATACATATTAAAAATATTATTTGTTTTCACTGTAGCTAAACCTCTGATAAATTCTACGGTTTTCATTATCATCAAAAATAAATATGATAACCGAAATGCTCCAAACCCGTTTCTTCAAATATCATTTACTGTACTAACTCACAACATGTTAATCGCTATTTCAAGGTGCGTACCGTAAAAATTAAAAATTTAGTATATATATATATATATATATATATATATATATATATATATATATATATATATATAGATTTGTTTTAAGTTTGTGTCCTTAAATATGTGTTTTGTAATGTAATGAATCTAAATATTTTATTTTGTCAGAGGTACTAGCCTTGATATTATTAAATTATCACTAAGCTGTGCCTCTATAAAAAAAGAATCAAAAACAACAAAAAAAATATGTCTTAAAATTAATAATATTACTATGAAAATTTTATAGTTTTTAAACCTTTTAATGTTTCTAGTATGCATGATGATGTTTGCGTCTTTGTATTTAATGTCCTGTTTTTTTTATGGAAACAATTTTTAGAAATCAAGCCATCCCAAATAAAGTCTCGAAAAAGCTCAACATTATGAGCGAAAGGGTGACTTAATGTGAAAAATTGTGTTTTATTATTAAGAAAATAAGATTTCCATATATATATATATATATATATAAATAATCTATGGCGAGCTCATAACCCAAGAATAATTAAAATATTGCAAGGTGCAAAGCGACAAAAAGAATAGCTTTCGATTATATTACAGGGTACCCTCGAGATTTCTGGGCCTTTAACCTCATCAAGCAGGCTTGCGCCCAGGGAGATCTGAAACAGATTGCTCGATATGACAAAATCGAAAACGACTAGAGCAGTACTACATGCTAAGTGTAACACTAAACATCACTTATTGGGGTCCGGGGATTTCCGGCTGCAGACTTATAGATATTTCTAGAAAGTATGCATTAGCAATATCATGTGGAGAATATGATGATATAATTTTGGTATCTAATAATTGCCAGTTTACATATGAACTATTTGTTAAATTGTGTTCCAAATAAACCCAGCTAAAGAGCAAGACGAAATAAAAATAAAATTTTTTGATTAAATCCAACACAAAATTTGGCATATAAGATTATGGTCATATACCCCTTAATTGTGAATAAATTTTCATTTTATAGAAAAAAGTATACATTTTACTTAGTCCTGCTCACAAAAGTTAATTTTCGAACTATTAAATTGATGACGTACAGTTATTGGTTTTTTGAGATTTACACTATTACCATTAAAAATCTTAATATATTTGCAATTCAACTAAACTTGTAAAACTTACTGTTTCCATAATAATGAGCAATGGCTTAAACATAAAAGGTAACTTAATTAATAAAATTAATTGAAAGATGAATTAGCATACGTGTGAAAATGTATTTTGAAGGAAATAATTACCTTTTATTACAATAAGTCTACCTTATTAGAAAGTAAAATTAATATTGAGCTTCTATTTGCCTGCATGACTGAATCTCATTTTGACTTTTTGGAAACGAGGAATAAACAACTAACGAGGTATAAACAACATACATGTAAAACTTAGTTACACATCACCAGATATATACATATTTTAATATATTTACAGGTAATTAAATAAATATTGGCATATTGAAATATTATGTAGTACAATCATAGTTTTAGTTTTACAAAATAAAGAGTTAACACAGTACGAAAGCTTTTACGGTTGGAGTCAATTCAAACACTGAATTATTTATAACTGAAGAGCATATGACTGTTAAATACTTATTTGTTAACATTATCCTCTACAGTTGTGTACGAAAATGATCTTATTTGTACAACAATTTAGTATACTAGTTTACATGTCATAAATACAGGAATAAATAGAACAGGATTATTAGAAAGAAAGTCGAAATCCGCATTATAAACAAGTTTTACTTTATTTTCATTAGATCTAAAAATGTTTTAAGGGATAATCTATAATTTGAAGGAGATACATAAAGCACATAAAGTTTTTTCTTGCTTTCTAAAGTAATTTATAGTCATTGCTTCAAAAAAATTGCTTTAAAATAAGAACCTTTTCACAAAATTAATTTTTTTATTTTTTATGTGACATATTTATAAAAGAGTTTCGATTTTTAAGTTAAGGCTAAATACAGTTTTCCTAATAAATCAACCTATATACCGTAAATCAAACTATTATGAATTACTTTTATCTTCATTTATCACATGTCACATCAATTATTCGTGCAATGCATATGGAAGTTTTTATACATAGGCACATACATAAGTGGGAGTTGGAATACTAACTAACGTCAGACTTTTTAAAATAGCTTCAGTAGTTTATCATACTACCTAGATTTAAGAAATTTAAGTTTTTACATTATAAAATGTATATAGTGATATTCCTTTCAAACTAGCTTTTTAAAGAGGAATAGAAATCTAAATAAAGTAGTTCTATTTTCTCATTTTTTAGAATAGGGTGTAAAAAAGTTAAATGGGTTATTTGGATGCTCTATTTGCTCATCCGGAATAAATTAAATTACATTATCTAAACTTTCAACTTACTTATTTGTGTGTATTTTCAATTAAGTCATAAGCGCATAAAAATCTGAAAAAACTTGTTGCCTAAAAATGCATGACTTTATTTTCTTTACTGTTACAAATTTAAAATAACTCGATTCCGAAAGAGAAGGGCTATTTTTTGAAACAATGAAGAAAATAAAGGAATGTGATTTTTTATAGGCACAACACTATTTATTTATGAGTTTCTGGTTAATTTTTATGTACTAATGGTATTCGGTAGAGAATTCGCCGAATAAAAATGATGAAACTTATTTTATTTATTTATCTATTTATTATAAAAAGTACAATGACGTCACCACAGTAAAATGTTAACGTTGTATTTTACCTATTGCACGATTTTTACTTATAAATTCGGCAAAAACATCACGCTTCATATTAACATTAATTTCTATATCACAACAAAAAGGTTCCTACATTTATTTAAATGATATTGTAATATGAAATGAGAATTAAAAATTAAATAAAGTTATAATATATCTTCAAATTTTATAATTAAAATAACTCACCGCTGCACACATTATTCAATCGAATTTATGGAAAATTATTAATCATATTGTTGACAACTTTTTGTCAACGTCAAAGTTTCATGCATACCTACTAATCTGAATTGTTACATAGAATTTTGCTATTTTATTATTAAATTATTTTAAAATCTGCTTTTATTACAACTATATTTTAACTATTACCATAAATAACACATTTATTTTTTTTTATAATGTAAAAATGTGTAATATATATATATATATATATATATATATATATATATATATATATATATATATATATATATATATATATATATATATATATATATATATATATATATATATATATATATATATATATATATATATATATATATATATACACCTTGGGGATTTTAAATGGAACACTACTTATAGCGGAGCCGGGAATAAGATTTCCCTAAAATCCTGAAATAGGTTTCGTTTTTGTCATGTAAATAAAAACTGGGGTCCGAAACGGGGGCGCCGGTCTAAGCAACTCTTTTTTCAATATTTTTTTGATATCTGTCAAACCATGTGTCAAAAATTTATTAAAAATTAGAATTAATCCCTTACCCGTTCCAAAAACTTCTGGCGCGATTAAACGAATCTTTGCTCTAATTCTTGCCTTCAAATCTTCTAGATTTTCAGGTCTGGTTACATAGACCGTTTTTTTTAAATCACCCCATAAAAAAATCTAAGTTTGTCATATCCGGGGATTGGGGCGGCCACTCTATAAATCCTCGCCGTCGTATCCACCTATTTGGAAATGCAACATTTAATAACTCCCTTACATTTCTTGCAAACTGGGGAGTGACTCCATCCTGTTGAAAAAATATCCTTGGATCTAGATTTCCTCCATTTAAGTTGTCCTCAAAAAAGAATGGACTAATTACTCTGTCTCCTATTATTCCAGCCCCAAACATTCACTTTCCCTTTATGCTGTGAGTGTCATTCAACAATCCAATGAGGATTTTCGTCTGCATAATGCCGGCAATTTTGACGATTAACCTAAAATGGAGGTTAGTTAATAGGACTTAAAAGGTTTGGAGCTATGGTTCCCAAAGTGGTCGAAATCGAACCGAATGGTCGATTTCGTCTTCCTTGTCAACGAAAAAGGCATTTGGGAGTTCGTGACGGATAAATAAGGATAAACTTACAATAATTGCAACAATTCATGAATATATGACACTGTACTTTACCCATTTGAAGCCAAATGTCAATCAAAACATCAATTCAATTGTTATCAGAACATCAGGTTAATCCCTCTCATTAACAACATTGTTTACGTTTCATTTTTTAAAATTTGGAAGTTGATATTTTTTCTCTGATTTATTTTGTCAAAATAGAAATATTCGTTTGATTTGGGCATGAAAGCTAAAATTGTTGCTTTGTTTTCGTTCATCAGAATATTCACAATGTGGGAGTTAATATTGCCCTAGTTTTTGTAATAAACAAAAAAATACAAATCAGTCGGTTTTCGATTTCTACAAAAAAAAAAACCTTTTAATATGAGAAGGAGTGTTATTACTGTCGGCTCTGAAAAAAAAAATTTGACGTTACACAGTTTAGTACAATTTAATATAAAGTAGGCGGGGGGTCCACTACAAAAAAATCGTCAAATGATTTACAAGACAAAAAGTTTGCGAAACTCTGGTTTAGAGGTTCAAGACTTAAGGATTAAATTAATTTGAAACATAAATGCATTTGTGTTTAATTTTCAAACTTATTTGACCCTCTAAAGTAAACGTGGCTTCGTGGGAAAAAAGTATCCAATCTATTTCAATTTGTCGGTTGTCCAATGTGGCTATCATGACTTCGCAAAATTCTACCCTTCTATGTAAATCATCCTCCAATAACTCTTGTACTGGCTGCATTTTAAATGGTTTTATGCCAGCAGATTTTGTGATTTTTAACACTGTTTTATGATCAATATTGTGGTCACGAGATAATTGCCTTGCTGGTGTAATTAGGTTTTCTTGATAACTGAACAGGATATCTAATTTAGTCTCATCTAATATTTTTGGGGTTCTTTTTCATTTTTTATTTTTCTTCCGTAAAAAATGCAAATACAAATTAAAGTTAATGTATTTATTTATTTACTAAGCACTGTTTATACATTTTGACAATTCGTTACTATGACAATACGAATTGCTAAGCATGGCCACCTACTTAAAACTTTTACTGGTGTCCTTTAAAGGATGGACTACTTCCAATTAACATACATTGTCTATTTAGGTTACGTCATTGAACATCCCTCGGCCAACTATGATCGATCCCGATGCAAAATAATTTAAGGAACTAGTCTATCCTGCTGCCGTTAACTGAAGCAATGCTGGTGTCTAGAATTATTGAAAGTTAATGCATTTCTTATGGAGCCGACGTATAAAGTATGTAAATCCTTGAAAAAATGCATTGGCGTTTAAAAACAAACTTTAGCTACTACGATCAACGTGTGAAATAGTCATTCAGGTATGCCCATAGAAAAAATTAGTTCTTGTTGAGAAAATTTGGGATATTTGAAGGTCAGGATTCGGGCAGAGATACGTTTAATCGCGCCAGAAATTTTGGAATGGGTAAGGGTAGAATTCTACCATCGTTTGGGTCTGTGCCAATAAGTTAATGGGACACATTTTCAACAATTTTTACAGTAGAAAGGTAAAATTTCAGTTTTATTGTTATTATTAATTATTAAAATAATTAACGAGCGGGATTAACCTGATGTCCTGATAACAATTGATCGATTGTTTTGATTAACATTTGGCTTCAAATTGGTAAAGTATAATGTCATATATTCATGAATTGTTGCAATTATTGTAAGTTTATCCCTATTTACACCCCACGACCCCCCAAATGCCTTTTTCGTTGACAAGGAAGACGAAATCGATCATTCGGTTCGATTTCGACCACTTTGGGAACCACAGCTCCAAACCTTTTAAGTCCTATTAGCTAACCTCCATTTTAGGTTAATCGTCAAAATTGCCGGTATTATGCAGACGAAAATCCTCATTGGATTGTTGAATCTCACTCACAGCGTAAAGGGAAAGTGAATGTTTTGGGCCGAAATAATATTTTGAGGACAACTTAAATGGAGACCCCTATTTAAATTTTCTCCATTTTTAATACCACAACTGCAAAATATATTCTCTAATAATGAAAATTTAGATCCAAGGATAGTTTTTCAACAGGATGGAGTCCCTCCCCAGTTTGCAAGAAATGTAAGAGAGTTCTTAAATGTTGCATTTTCAAATAGGTGGATAGGACGGCGAGGATTTATAGAGTGACCGTCCCAATTTCCGGATATGACACACTTAGATTTTTTCTTATGGGGTGATTTAAAAAAAAAGGTCTATGCAACCAGATCTGAAAATATAGAAGATTTGAAGGCAAGAATTAGAGCAGAGGTGTGTTTAATGGTGCCAGAAGGTTTGGAATATGTAAGGGAAGAATTCTACCATCGTTTGGGTCTGTGCCAATAAGTTAATGGGGCACATTTTCAACAATTTTTACAGTAGAAAGGTTAGATTTCAGTTTTATTGTTATTATTAAAGTTATTATATTTAAAAATTGGTTTTTTATAAATTTTTGTCACATGGTTTGACAGATGTCAAAAAAATATTAATTGCAAATTCCTTTTTCAATAAGCTTGCCACACAAGGTGTCTTCCAATTTGAAAAAAAAAATTGCTTAGGGCTGCGCCCCCCCTTTGGGTGCCCCAGTTTTTGTTTACATGACAAAATTACCTATTTCAGGATTTTAGAAAAATCTTATTTCCGGATGCGCTATAAGCAGCGTTCCATTTAAAATCCCCACCCTGTATATATAGAGTTTCAAGTTTCCGGCGAAGATTTCGGATGTTCTCTTGGTAATCACAAATGTCGGTTTTGCTCCTGTTGGTGACTCTGGTCACTGATATATATATATATATATATATATATATATATATATATATATATATATATATATATATAACAAGTAACCTAATTATTGGGGTATCGGTCCTAATTTAGGGCTAGATTTAAATTGCTTTTAAGCTACGCCAAGCTTTCGGTAATGATTATTACCTTCTTCAGGGCTGCAATATGAGAAGAAATTTGTTTTTTATCTCTGTATGCACATTAATTAGAAATTGAGGATTTTTTGAAAAAAAAAAGTAGAAAATTGTACTCACTGCTTTGCAATTAGTATCGATAACTTCTTGCGAAAAACAAACACACTTTGACCTTAACATTAAAATTAGATTTTACATACTGGCAGGAATTCCTGTTCTCCATATAAGTAGTTATAATAGGGGAGCGCCTCCTCCTCCTCCTCTTCCTCTCTCTCATGTCCCTCATTCTTAACTTCCTCCCCTTTTATTCTCATTCGCATCATATTTTTTAATTTTTTCTCTTTGTTCTCCCACATTTGATTTTGCATTCTTAAG
Source organism: Kuschelorhynchus macadamiae (assembly GCA_030620095.1). Lineage (NCBI taxonomy): Eukaryota > Metazoa > Arthropoda > Insecta > Coleoptera > Curculionidae > Kuschelorhynchus > Kuschelorhynchus macadamiae. The sequence continues at coordinate 113,281 of JAUTXW010003321.1, forward strand.
TCTTATAAATAGGTGCATCATGATCATTTTAGTATGCCGAGACACATTTACTAAGCTGTGCTCGAGTTGCGTAAAAAGTTATTTTTGAATTTTTCCACCAATTTTGTATAAAACAAAAAGAAAAAATGTGTCAAGTAATAAGTGAATTATGTGTAATCGCGAAAAATTAACTACAACTATCAGACAGTTAAAAGTTAAATATCTCAATTTCTTTAAAGTGATTTCGAAAGATGAATACACCAAGCTGTTTTATCCACTGAAACGAGATTATTTGGAAGCAATTGACTGTTGTGATGATTATTTAGAAGGAATTATAAGCCTTACTACGTTTTTCAATACATTTGGGAAATCATACTTTGTAGGAGAATTAAGCCACCTAATAGAATTTATAGGAGAAGATTGCCAATTTATACCTGCTATTATTGCAACCCAAAAGAGGTTTCAATTATACGAAGATAAAAAACAGGTATTATCAAAGAAAGTTAATCCTATTCGCAAGAGACGTCCCCCTACATATTTAAAATATTATGTTAAATAAATGAAATGGCTGAGTTGCTGATTGCAGTTAAATTATTAGAGGAGAAATTTAGTAATCTTTCAAAAACCTATTTCTCATATTGTATGGCAAGTGGTCCGGAGTGGATAGACTTTTATTGTAATCAATCTGAGGAATTCGTAAAGGCTGCCCTCTGTTGCAACAAATACATTGAAACATTAAATTTTTTTCAACTTATTCAAGATCTAAAAGATATTGGCTTTGGTTACTATTTAAAAGACTTGAAGCAATTTATTGACGAGGATACTATTCTTCAAGAAATTGAAAAGGAAGAATAAATTTAATAATATTTACAATGGAGCAAATGGTTACTGAAATGTATGAAGAGTTTATTATATCTGCTGCATACTTCCAATATTTATCAATTGTAGGCGAAGAAGACGCAGAAGCACAAGATTTGTCAGCATATGTTAATAATATAGATCGAATGAAACAATGTAAATTAGCCGCTAAATTTTGTAATGATTATTTAAAATATAAAAATGAGTATGAACTTTTAAATGAATTTAGAAAATTAGATTTAAGGTATCATATTAATTGTATTCAATCATGGTTGGTTAATGCAAAATAAAAAGGTAATTAAGTTTTTTTTTATATTTTTATTCATTCATAAAACAATTGTCATATAAAAATAACACATTTGTCAAAGCACACATACAAGGTGATTTTGAATGATAGAAGCATTTTGGTTCCATTAGCTTTAGCGCTGGTTGTTCATCTATTTCAATCACATGCTTTTTAGAATATTTCTGTATAAAATCCTTTTTTTTTCGCTTCCTTTTACAAAAACAAAATCTGCTTTCTTCGTAAGTGTTTCAATTATTTTTGGGAAATGATGTAATGGAGTAAATCCATTATTCCAATGTATACAATGATAATTTTTCGTTAACCATACCGCCTGCTTGTGACAATCAGGTGAAAGAAACTCCATTGGAAAAGGCTTTTTAAAAATGTAATGAGTTATTTCATAACCATCAAAAGCTGCAAGCTCTTTCGGTATAAATTTATTTTTTTCATCTTTGAATCCTTGAATATCTATAACCAATCTCATATTTTCAAAGCAGCAAATTTTTTAATGAGACTTTTTTTACTTGAATAATTTGCAATTTCTTCTTTCAGTTGATTAATTTTAAAAATAAATTTTTCAATTTGTAGTTGTAGTTTTGATGTCATGATTAAAACTAAAAGCTTTTGAAAATTTCTTTAAATTAAATCGAAATATGAAAATAGTGGGGATAAAGTTTATAATTGTTTCACAATTTTAGTAAGAGGGTTGTAGCTAAATAATTTGTCATGTAAAATAAGACAATAAGCAGAAGTATCTTTTTTAATTGCATTGTGTGTCTCAAATTCAATTCTCATTACTACGGATCCCGTTTGAATTGTTTCTTTTTGATGGGAGCAATCAATATGTGTAATAGGACTAATGTTTTTGAATTGTTCAGGATTAAAAATGGGTTCATTTGGAACACCATAGTAAGACTGTCTAAAGTTGGCAAACATTTCGTATAAAGCAGAAAATTTGTTTTCTTCGAAATTTAAGTACAAATCGTGATAAGGATATCTTTCAGAATTTAAATATACTCTAATATTTGACAAGGTAATATTGTCAAATTTACTCATATCTTTAACAATTTTCCCTTTTTTGTTTTCTTGAAAGCCAATCACAACATGACGAGGAGCTTCTAGTTTACTAGTTGTTTTTACCGGCCATGTGTGACGGGTTGTTTCGGTTAGAGAAGAATATTCAACAAGTTCCCAACTCCTGAATCCTATCAATATATCTTTATTTGATTCTAATATTTTTGATAGAGCAAGTTGTTGTGGCATATCAACTAGAATGTGAGGAACTTTCCAATAAATTTTATCGAAAGTAACCAATGGAGTGTCAGGAGCAGTAACAAGGTGTGCCGGATCTTCTTTGAAAATAACACCATCTAAATCATCAGTTGATCTAATAAGAACCAATTCCTGTTTCATATTCATAATAATTTTTCTGTAATCTTCAAAAAATCCTAAAAGCATTTTTAGTGGTATGGATACGGAGAATTTTCCATCATTATCAACTAAAATTGTATCACCTTCTTTCCGATGTGGAAACCAACCTGCATTTTCCAGTTTTAAACTTTCGTTGGTATTGTGAGAAAGGTAGCTTTTTAAGGTTGATGCTAATCCAACATTTCTTATTGAATCTATAGTAATTCCGTTTAGTTCATAGCGGATTTCTCTGAACAAAAAGGCTATACCATTGTTAATAAATAGCAATTCTTTCTTATATTTACCTTCTGTATTAGTTAATTTTCCTTCGATATAAAGTAAACTATCTGATGGTAGAGTGTAAGCATCGAGTTCTTGAATTGGGATCCTTATTTCATCATTGTAATCGAATTTTGAAGAAATATATGGTTGATATGTGTGAAGCTCAGAACTGACGATGGAATTGTCTACATAAAGCTTTTCGTTTACGTTTAATATGTTCATTATTTTAAAACAGTGAAACCCAAGGATGTGAGAAATTTACGATTATCTCGTCTTAACTTGTTGGTGTTGGATTTGATACTGAACTGTTGTTTAGGCTTTTTCTTTTTATAAGTTTTTACTTTGTTGATAGTGGTAGGGGCAAGTCTCATCCCAAGGGCTCTATTATATCTAACAACCATTTTATATTTCACTTGTTTGTAAATGTAACCTTACTGTTATAGTTTCTCCTCTAAAACTGATAAGTTCTCCGTCTTGATCAACTATTTTAACTGTTATATTGTTAATTGCTTTGACGCTAACTGGAAAATACAAAATGGGCAAAGGAGATTCAACTATTTTATACCCTGGAGCTACAGTTGGATAAAACTGGTGAATAATATGAACAGGTTTACCATTATTGTAAGAACCGACACAAATATTACAGTCAATACAAATAGCATTCACCTTAGTTATTTTTGCAACATTATCTGATTCTTCCTCTTTCATAGCTTCTAGTATCCTGCTATTAAAACCCAACATTTTTCCTATCGAATCTTCCTTGGTAAAATCAATTATTCTACTACACATTAAAAAAGTTTTTAGAGTATTAACATTTGCTTTTAAAAGAAAAAAAATTTTTTCATTCGGAAATAAATCTTCTATACTTTCTCTTATGTATGTTTCTATATCTGTAATGTCATAAGTTCCGTCGGGAATAACAATTACTTTTTTATCTATATAAAATTTATTATATCCTTCTTTTATATTGGGGATAGTCATAAACGTTTCAAAATCAGCTAAACCCAGGTAATATTGTTTTTCATCCTCTAAATATATGGGCGGATTAAAATCAGCAGACAAAACAGAACTGTTTCCTGATATGGCAATTGTGGTAGACATTGCAGTTTATTTATGAATGAGATATTACAATAAATAATGAGTTTATATATTTTTTTGCAAAAATTTTAGGGATAGTTGACCACAGTTATATGAATTAAATTTTTGTTTATTTTCATAAGTATAAAATACATCCACTTTGCCATTCGAATTAAAATATTTGAGAAGTTCAAAAGGTGGTTTTAAATTTCCATAACTATCAAAATATATTACATTTTTGTTATTTTTAATATAAGCAGTCCAATGAGATCCTTTATTTTGTTTTTTATCCAAATTTACAATACCACATTCTTTCAGATTAATTTTTTTTGGAAGTTCATCGAGCATAAAAACACCTCTAAAGCCAGTTATTTTTAACAGCTTTACATATTTAATAATATCATTGTTCGTAAGTGCTCTTTTTGGAAAACTTATTTTGAGTTTTTTTTTTGTCTGATTGCTTTCATTTTGACGGATCCTCCTTTATAAGGTCTAATAAATAGTCCCTTTCCTTTATATGGTCTAATATATAATCCTTTCCCTTCTTTAGAAGCATTTTCCATTGCAATATTATGTCTATGTATTTCTTCTAGTTGCTGTTTAGCTGCTTTAGCATCATTTACTGCCTTAGCAATTCCTGCCGCGCCTCCACCTAGTGCACCCAGGGCGCCAAGAATGGGAAACAAAAGAGGTAGAAATCCTCCAATTTTTTTGGGTGTTCGAATGATACGTTTTTTTCTCAATTTAAGTTTACCCCCTTTTGTATTTTTTAATCCCAAACCGAACTTTCTTTTACCCTTCATTATTCCTGCAACACTTAAAGCTGCAATTTTTTCACCAATAGAAGAATCTTTAGCTTTTACCCTATCCCAGGCTTTTTTTTCTAATATTTGGTCAGATATGTGTCTTTTTGATAAATCTTCAGTCTGAGAGTAAGATATATCATGTTCTTTGCAAGCGGAATCCAATGGATTTATACCAACGTCACCTCTAGTTAATCTTTTTTCCAAGTTGGTGCCGGGACCACAATAATTATATCCTGGTATATGAACTTCGAAAGGTAGTTTGCTAATTAATTTATTTACTAAACCAGAGCCTTTTCTATTACGTGTTTTAATAGTTTTTTTCAACTTATGGCGACCCACAGTCATTGAAGTTCTTTTTATACTAAAAGCACATTGACATTTTTCTGGTATAAATACTTTTACAGCTAAAAATATTTACTAGTGTGATTAAGAATGAGGATTGAAAAACAAAAATTCTCATTACCAGTAAATAATCATGATGAAAAAATTTTAAGTAAACAGTTGAGAAAGCATGGTGACTTATTTTGCGGTGGTTCAAAAAGAGGGCTTATAGTTGGTTGCAGTGGTAGCGGTAAAACCAACGTTATGCTTACACTGCTCGAGCATCCAAATGGAATTAGGTTTGAAAATGTCTATGTTTATTCAAAGTCATTAGATCAACCAAAATATGAATATTTAAGAAAGTTGTTAAAACCTATGAAAGAAATTGGATACTTTGAATATGATAGCGATGAGAACATTATTTCACCTCATGAGATAAAGCCAAATTCCGTTATCATTTTTGATGATATTCCTTGTCATAATCAATCTATTATTAGGGACTATTTCACGCATGGAAGGCATAGAAACACCGATTGTTTTTTTATTTTTCAAGGATATTCCTCAATCCTTAAACGTCTAATTCGAGAAAATGCAAACTTATTAATTTTATTTAAACAGGACTGTTTGAGTTTAAAACATATATATAATGACCACTGTATATTGGATATGACATTTGATCAGTTTAAAAATATTTGTGCTAACTGTTGGATGGATCCATATGGCTTTCTTGTAATTGACAAAGATTGTGAAGTAAATCACGGCAGATATAGGAGTAAATTCGATTCCTTTATATATTTATAAAAGTAAAAAATTTGCAGTTTTATTTCATTTAAAACTTGTACAGCATGGATAAACGTTTAGCTCGAGAATTAATAAGATCGAGACAAGCCGTGAAGCAGAAATATCAAAGCTTGAAATTAGCTACTTCTACTGCTCAGTCCGAATTAGAACAAACTTATAGACCAATAACACAACCACTTAAACAGCTAATTTCAAGTATTGGTAAATCCGAACCATTCGATTTAAAAGAAGAAAGAGTTTCAAAGTATGAAGATTTCAAAACACCTACAAAGCTTTATAAAACATCAACTCCGACGAAAAATATTCAGAAAACAGGAAAAACTCCGTCACTCCCTACAGAACTACCAACATTTTTAAATGACAGTAGTATCACTTCTTCCTCTCCTGTAGTACAACCATTGTCATCAACTGTTATAGCAGAAACTTCAGATCCTTCTAGTGACACAACAACAAATTTAAACTTGTCAGACATATTGGAACAAACTAGAAAAACAATTCAAACCTATGTTGGTACACCATCATATAAAGATTACTTAGCAGATTTTCATGAATTACCCAGATCATATATTGATGAGGGTGTGAAAGATACACAACATAAATTTGACCATTATTATGGAATAGTTCATGACCTCGAAACGGATAAGTTTTCTTTTGGTTTAACACAGATACCGGTAGAAATTATTGGAAAAGACATTAAAGTGGGAGGAATAACGTACACAGGCACGCCAGGTTTATACGAATTGCTTTTCAAAAAAGAACCGAAAGGTTATAAGAAGGAAGATTTAGATAATTACATGAACATTCTAGCTAAAACAAATGTATATCGTAGGAATTTTGATTCAAATGAACAAGTTCAAGGAAATACATCACACAAATATGTTACAATAATAGGACCATATTTACAAAGAAAGGGGATTACAAAGACAAAAACCTTGCCAAGATTAGTTACAGCATTTAACAAACCAAAACCTCCGTTTAGAACAACTAGAGCCAAATCTACAGGAAAGGGATTAATTTTGAAAACAAACAGATCAAATACAGACTATGTATACTGGAATAATGTTAACGAAATTGTTGATAGGCTACGTTTATTAATTTCATCAAGTGATGCGGGAAATAATGCTCATAGTAACGAGATTATCTCTATTATTGAAGAATTAAGAGAAGATAAAGTAATACTATAAATAACAGCTATCAAATATAATCATATTTATTGTTTAATGAAAGCTCAACATGACAGTTGATAAATTTGGACGCCATATTTCAAAACAAAATGAAGAGAGAATAAGTGACATTAATAATTTAAAAAGGAGATTAGGTGAAAATGAAACAAATAATGAAATCTTTGCTAAAAAGCTTAAGGTTTTTGATGAAAATTTTTTAAAGTATGAAAACCAGATTAAAGGATGCTATACCTCAATTGAAAACGTTAATAAACAGTTGCTAACGCTAAATCAAATAAGTAAAGATTTGCAATTTTTAAATGAACATGTTAAAAAGGAAGACAAAAAATTAAGTGATGATATCAACAAAATTAATAAAATAATGGAAACAAATATAAGAGAAGTAATAATTGAAAAACACAAGGAAAAAATTAAACAATTAAGAACTTTTATAAAAAGGTTAGATGATGAAAAAAAAAGAAATCAAAATAGCATTCTTAACAGTAGAACAATTGACCAACTCACTTTGGAAGAAAATCAACAATATATTTCCTTGGAAAATATAATGTCCAGTGTAATTAAGAAATTAGAACAAGAATTAAATAAAACAGAGGAGGAATTAAAAAATAGTGATAGTAGATCAACTACTTTCTTAACTGGAGAGATAAAAAAATCCTTTAATGCGTTAGAAAAGGAGATTACTAAAATTAGTAAAATTTTAAATGAAAAAAGTTATACAATACAAATTGATAAATTGAATGAATGGGAAAAAACATATAAAAGTTATATTTCGAATTATTACAAAACATAGAAAGTGAACTTCCTTAAAATTGAATAAACAAGTTTGTTGTCATGACAACCGTTAAACAACAAGTCGTTAATGAATTACATAAACCTGCTAGAAAAAACTACAAACGCAGAAGGGTAGTAGTGAAAGGGTTAAATGATCTTTTTCAAGCTGATTTGGTTGAAATGTTACCCTATGCCAAATTTAATAAGGGATTTAAATATATCTTGATTACCATAAATGTATTTTCTAAGTATGTTTGGGCCGAACCGTTAAAATCTAAATCTGGAAAAGACGTAACAGCGGCAATGAAAAAAATATTAATCAGTGCAAAAACTCCACCAAAAAACTTGCAAACGGATAGAGGGAGAGAGTTTTTCAATGTAAATTTTTAAAATTTGATGCAACAATTTCGAATTAACCATTATAGCACGTTTTCCAATTTGAAAGCGAGTATAGTAGAAAGAGTGAACAGGACTTTAAAGAATAATATGTGGTAAATATTTAGCATTCAAGGAAATTACAAATGGTTTAATATATTAGCGGATATTGTAAAAGATTATAACAATACAAAACATTCTTCAATAGGAATGAAGCCAAAACAAGTAAATAAAACAAATGAAAATAGAATCTTGAAATCTGCATTTACTCATGCTAAAACGTTAGATATAAAATCTCCAAAGTTTAAAGTGGGTGATCACGTACGAATAAGCAAGCATCGAGAGGCATTTTCAAAAGGTTACACACCAAATTGGTCAAATGAGATATTCCACATTAAAGAAGTTAAGATGACAAACCCTTGGACATATTTAATTCAAGACGAAGATAATCAGGACATTCTGGGTGGTTTTTATGAGGAAGAATTACTAAAAGTAAAGCATACCGATGTGTATCTTATTGAGAAGATTTTGAGAAGGAAAGGAAACAAAGTTTATGTGAAATGGTTAGGACTTGATAAAAAATATAATACATGGATTGATAAAAAAAATATTGTTTAATTAAATTGAAATTAAATTTTAGTTAAATTTGTTTTATTTCTGTTCCTCACTTTATGCTTTAGCTGATACAAATTACAAAGTCTTAATGTTATAATTAATTTCAAATAAAATTCACATTTACTAAACTAAAATTTTATTAAGTAAAACCTCAAATACAATTTTTATTAAAACGTGTCAAATATATTTTATTTCTATGTTCCTCAGATAATATCGAATCTAGAATAAGTTTACAATCATTTATTCTTTTTTCAAAACGGAGTCTATCTAAGTACCACATCTGAAAGTTACTCCTACGGGCTTGTCTGTAAGCAAAGCTCCACTTCACTAACACATGCACCTTATTGTTCTCTTCCAGAAAAGATATTGTTTTCTTCGTAATATTTTCTTTTTGATCCATTTTCATTGTTTTCTTCGTAATATTTTCGTTTTGTTCCATTTTGCTTCAATTTGTTTTCCATTTGTTCAGGATATAAAGCAAGTAATTCCATCATAGTTGAAACATTTTCACTGTTAGGATTTTCTGTTGGACTTATTATATTATACACATGCGTACACAAGTCGCCACAATCAGATGAAATATTATTTTGAAATATGTATTGAATTCTTGCCTTTTAAGTATAGATAATCTATAATCAATAATTTCCTTTAATCGCCACAAATTGTCCAAAGACTCTTGTCCTAAGTATATGAAGTGTGGGCCTTTTGTAATTTGTAGAACAGGGGTATCATTTATTTTCTGAACCTGCAGATGAATGTTGTTTATATTCACACTGGTTTGATCAACTTGAGGAAAGTAGAAATTGTTTACAATAATTCCTTGATGAACACAAATGTCTTTCCAATTTTCTTCGGTTAGAGCGATTGAAAATCCAGTTTTTCCACCAATTACAATTTTTGGAGAAAAATCATTTAAACTAATGCCAACAAGAACAAATTTTGACAAAGAATTATTTAAAAAATAAATTTTTGAATTAAGAAGCGTTTCCAAAGGTTTATGAACCACGGCGTTGTTCATAATGACTAAACGAGACTGAAACATATTGTGTTATTCTTGTACTTAAATATTCTCATCCCCACTTTCTTTAAAGTTTCGATTAAAATGGATTAATGAAAAAATAGATTTCCAGTTTGAAATTTGTAATAAAGATTAATTATTAAAATGGTAATGTATAAAAATAATGCAAAGTTTAATGTAACACTAATGATGGAAAAGTAATAATTTTTGAATCCGTCATAATAATTGGTACAGTTGGGGGTTAAAATTTGTAACTGATTATTTTTAAACTCTAACCTTTCTATCCAATTTGTATCAAAAATAGATCGATTTGGATAATGATACAAAATTTTAAAAAATTTACTTGCATTTTCATTTCCATTTATTCGTTCCATCCAACTAATTGTACTATTGTTAATTAATCCAATTTTCATAAATTTACAATATTTACTTAGAGTGACGTCTGTTTTATTAGAAAAACATATTTCACACTGTGTTACGCCAGGGGGATGATGAACATAAAAAACATTTTGGAAAATAAAATAAAGAAGAATAAATTGAGATCTACTGATAGTCATTAAAACAAATTAATAATTATATTCCAAATTTATTAACATTAAGCAGATACTTTCACCACGAAAGCAAAAGCAGTTGTAAAAAAATAACAATAAAATACTTAATTTAAATATATGTAAAAGTTCATAAATAAGGATATTAATAATACTATATAAAATGTGTAGCTTGAAGACTTATTTTGAATGGTTACAATTATTCGATTCCTATTTTTCCATAAACAGTTATTTAAATCACAATTCCTAGCAAATTTCTTATGCTCCACAATAGGATCATCATAACTTAACCAATCAAAAATTTCAATACCACAATAAAAACATTTACAAATATCATTGATTGAAGTATAGTAAAAGCCAGCTCCAGCTAACACTTCTGGTCTCAATTTTCCTTTCCATTTTTTAAAAGTGGAAAGTCGTTTTTCATATGTTTTAAAATAACTGTTATCAATTTCTTTGTCAAAAGTTTCTATGCACATTTTGTGAAAGACTTATGAAGACTAACTTTGGTTTCAAAAACAACAAATTTAAATACCTTATAATATCTACATAAATATATCTAAATCTTCATGTTCTGCATTCCATTGATACAAAGCAATATCTTGGTGTCCCCAAGCTAATGTATTAAAACTATAGGGAATTTTATACCGCTTATCATCTTCGGAACTCAAAGCCAATTTAGTAATTAACTCTGTAAAAATTGTATGTTGTCTAGATCGAAAAACATACATTGAACAAAAGGTTTTAGAATGATTTTCAACAACATCTTTATAATGAATAAAATCCAACTGCTTTTTAATTGCACTTTTTTTAACACCTTTTGCTTTTTTTGTTAAACTGTTTTCCGTTTTAATACAATATGCTTTTGCTCCAGTACCAAAGAAAGCAGTAATGGGTTCACCAGCATATTCATCTTTGAATTTTCCTATAACTGACTTTGTAATAGGCATTTCATGAATATTATTAAATTCATAATTAGATGTGTCAAATTTGTGAATATTTTTTATCATGTCAGAATAAATATTTGGAGTTGTGACTTCTAAAATGAACGAATCGGTATCGGTGTATAAAAGTGAAATATTTTCCTGATAAAGAGGTTTTAAAAAATTATAAAAGAAATCATACATGACAGTTTTAGATATATCTAATATTGAGAAGCCTACATATATTGGTTTATTGTAAGTAACTTGAATCTTTTGCATTTGAATAGCTACCAAGTTTTCAGAAAATATTGTTAAGTCCTTGAAATATGGTTTTGCAATTAAATTCTCAGCACCATCTTTTCTTCTATTTTTTTCCCACTCTGTAACAAGTCTTACGTCAATTCTCCTATCAACATTTTCCATAGTCTTGCCATAAATACTATTATTTGCCAACTTGTAAGTATTACGATCAAATTCATTCTTTGAATCATTTCTTAATCTTGAATTCAAGTCTATATATTTTTTCAACCAATCAGATTGAGAAAACTGTAAAACTCTATGAACTTTAGTTAACTTGAGTCCATGTTCCAAACATTGTTTTAATAATTGATAGTGAATAACATATTTTGATTTATCATTTAAATTGGGTATTAATTTTATGCATTTAGAATTTGGCGGTTTAAAGTTTTCTGGACAAAACGGAAAATCGTTATGATAGGAATGTAGACTTGTAGGATATTCTAAATCAACTTCTAAAACATATCCCTTATTAGATTTTTTAGAAATATTCATAATATTTAAATCATTGATTTCTTTATCTGTTAACCAAACAAAATCTCCCGTTGGAATGTGCTGTGACATTGCATAACCATACAAATTTGTTGCATCATAATAAATTATGTATTTAGTTGGCTTTAAAGGATCAAAATTTAAAAGAAATGGGTTATTAGCTTCAGATTTTCTACAAATGCAAGAGCTCACACCACCGCGAACGCTTTTTTTGAAAAAGTGTATCATATCTGGATCAGTTAACAATTCTAACTCTATTCCAGTATAACGCAAACACGCCTCCCACTGGAAAAGTGTAAAAATGAGCTGGATCGAGCTTATATGTGGATAAACAAGTGCTTCTAAAATTTTCAAAAATATCTGCCAAAAGTAAAGTATCAGAGAGTAAGTAAACGTCGGAGTATTGACCAAGAGATTCACATTTAAACAATTGCCAAACCTTTACAGCTCTTTGGTATTCTGCATCACTGATGTGCTCATCCGTTAAAGTATTATAAAATTGGTCTTTCTGAGGTAAAGTTGTTTCTTCTAATTCTAAATAATCATCAATATAACTGTAAGGAAATACACCTTTTTGCCGAATAAGTTTAAATCTTTCTTCATCATTGAAAATTTTTTTTATTTCCTTACATTGTTCATCTTTTAAGCTTTCAGAGAGTTTTGATAAAGAATGGGGTAGAAATTGAAAAGAATCAATAAACCTTAATGATATATTTTTTTTCTTAGCCTTTTGTGTCTTTTTATCAAAATAGTTATCCACATGAATAAGCTTTTCAAATGAAATATATTTTTCCTTGTTTTGTGCGATAACTGTTAGTTGTTCTTTGTTTAAGCCTAATTTTTTAAGAAATAGATGAGAATCATAATTACGCAAATTATGCAATATAACTGGAATAAAGTTAGGTATTCTGTAATTTATGTTGCAGAGTGAATGAGCTGGACCTCTATAAAGACCGGTTATATGACAATGATCTGCAACCCTGTCATTTAAAAGAGGTTTATTACAAATATGACAAACTTTTTCATAGTTATGATAAATTTTGTCCAGTTCGTTCAAAGGGATCATTTTTTTAGGAGCCTTTAAATATTTATTGTATATGTTATACACATCTCTTTCTAAAGAATTTATAAATAATGTATCACAATTTTGACCTCTATATTTTTCGAATAATTATCGTCGAAGGAACATTTAATGTAATAGGCAAATGAATGTGGAATATGTTCATATTGTTTTAAGGTGTATGAAGTATTAGGATTTTTATCAACATTTTCATTATTTAAAGGCTTTAAAATGCATTCAAAATCTGCATACACCACGAAAGGAACTTTCATTTGTTTATGATAATTTACAAATTTCAAAATATTATCATATGAATAGTTTCCAAACTTATCTTTTATTAATTCTTTAGAAGGTAGGTTAATTCGTAAATGATCACAATCATAGCTATTGTGTTGTAATAAATTTTCTTCTGTAGGGAAATATTGTAAACAACCATCGCAAATATATTTTTTTCCGTGATGTTTAGAAATTTGTGCAGAAACTAGTTTTGATAATTCTTTAATATAGCAATAATGAAAAGTTTTTTCATCATCATCACTTATTAACAATAAATTGACATGTTGATTTTTTTTATTCGATGAATAATAAAGTGGACCAATTACTTCATACCCCTTTTTAGGATTTATAATTTCTAATCCATATACATTAATAGAAATGTTATTTTTTTCTTCAAAAATCTTAATGTTCTTTAGCAACATTGGAAATTCTATACCTGACATATCCAAAACAGAAGAGTAGTGTGGGTAGGATGAAGTTTCAAAATCTAATCCGCGTGGTTGGTGAAGAGCAGACACAACTGCCCAGGCGAAGCAAAAGTTGTCTTCATTCCTAATGTTGATCACAGCTTGACGTCTCTTGATCTCTTGAGGAAGTTCGATAAAAGATGAGGCTCTCAGCGGATTGTGCTTGTTAACATTAATTTCCAAATGAAGTAAATTCATCAAAGCCCATCCTGCAACGTAAAAATTAAAAAATTACTTTTTTTGTTGCTGTTGTAAAATCGAAAATAAATTCTTTACCTGAATCTCTTTCTGCAAATTCGTCAGCTTTCTGGTCAATAATGGTGCAGATTTGCTCTAACAGTTCTTTTTTCTGATATCCCTGGCAAATGACTTGGAACGGCGCATTAAAAGATTTGACATCATAGCTGTCGCTGCTGGGGTTAAAATAGAAACCGAACAGTTCCATATTTAGCTTGATACATTTATGTTTCTGCAGTTCTTGATCTATTAGATGTGCAATTTTGTATTCCAAATGTTGAAAATATTCTTTCACATTTATGAAGTTTTGGTGTGAGGAAATCCTATAAGATATTATTCGTTCCCTGAATGCTGACTTGATAATTTCAACACCTTCCTCCAAGCCTATTTTGGAATTGTTCTTGTGCACACTAGATCGAAGATGTCCACCCCATAGACTTTGGTTTATATTTTTCTTGCATTCTTTACAATATTTTACAATATTTGTAGAATCTATATAAATTAAGAAAAAAATATTTTACAAAATATTTTACAAAATATGACATGAAAAATAAAATGTTCTTACCTTTAACAAGCTTTGGTTTTTTCAACCAACTGTTGAGTTTTATGGAATTTCCGTTAACATGTTTTTTAATATGTCGCAGTAAATTATCCTTTCTAGTAAAGACTTTATTACATGTTACACACTTAAGCATTTCTGAAGTTTTCTGCATAATAATTATAATAAAATTAATATTGTGCAATTCTATTTAGTTATAGTCAAATTTTGAAAAAAGCAATTGCATTTTTGAAGTTCTTTGTATAATAATAAAATTAATATTGTGCATTTTTATTTAGTTATAGTCAAATTTTGAAAAAAGCAATAGAAATTAATTGACTTTATGAATCCATTTCTTCAAATGAGTCAACTAATTTGTCAAAGGCCTGTTTAACATAATTCACCGTACTTTCGTCTCCCTTTTTAATTGTGATCAAATTAGTTAAATTTTGAATAGCGAAACCCAGACACTTAAGGTTTGCTATTTGTTTTTTATTTTTTTTATTAATTTTAATTTTTTTTTTAATGATAAATGATGGTTTCGAAATTGAATTTTGTTCAACTGGTGAATTATTAGGAGAAATATCCGAAGTCAAATTTGCATCAATTTGTTTTTCTTGCGGATCAGAATTTACAATAGCATATGGTGAATTAATAGAAGATATAGCCGAACTTAAATTTTGATCAATTTGTTTTTCTTGCGAATCAGAATTTACAATATCATATGGTGAATTAGTAGGACAAATAGCCAAACTTAAATTTTGATCAATTTGTTCTTCTTCCGAATCAGAATTTTCACTAAACAAAAAGGGAGAGCAAATTGGTCTCGGAGAATTAATTGGCGATTTTAATGTTAAATAATTTGGATTAGATTTTTGAAAACAAACAATATCCTCATAGCTAGAATTTTGAGTTTCGTCAATGTCATTCAGTTCTTCAAGAGTTTGTTTAGTTTTTGTTGTAATTAAGTCCGTTTTGTTGTCAATAATGTCATTAAGATCGTCAAGAGTTTGTTGTTGAGTAGCTGTAAATAAATATTTTTCGTTGTTGTGTTTGTTGGCATTATTCTGAACTTGGCTATTGTAAATAATTTCATTCAAGTCCTGAATAGTTTGTTGTTGACTAGATGTAAATACGTCTGTTTCATTGTTTTGTTCGTTTGCAAAATTCTGCATTTGAGTACATGTGTATAAGTCAAAGTCATTGTCAATTATTTTGCTACTCGATGCCAAAAAATTGTCCATTATGAAAAAAATCGTAATAACAAATAAAAATGCCACAAATGTACATAAAAATGTCACCAATATATATAAGAATTAAATCTTGCCAAATAAAAATGTTAGAAATAAAAATAAAAATTTACCAAATAGACACAATGTAAACACCAGAAAACTCGCGAGCTCTGCACAGTGTGAATGCAGAAATCAATTGCATTCGTCTCTTCGCTGAGGCGATTTTATATGCAAAAGTTAATCACATGTGTCCTACTTAAAGTTGAACGACAATCTCTAAAAACCACTTTCCCAAGCCGATCAACAACCTTACCCCCCCCCCCCCCCCCCCCGGACCCCTGAATTTCCGAGACTAAAATCCCGGTTCCCCAATTTCGGGCTACCCTCTTCAGGTTAAGTTAGGTTAGGTTATGTTAGGTTAGGTTAGGTTAGGTTAGGTTAGGTTAGATTAAAAAAGAAGAAAAGAAAAAAGGAGAAGGAAAGAAAAAGAAGAAGGAATGAAAAAGGAGAAGGAAGGAAAAAGGAGAAGGAAGGAAAACGGAGAAACATATAAAAAAGAGAAAGAAGGGAGAGAAAGAAGATAAGGTGAGAGTGAGGGGGGTTTAAGGGGGGCGAAGCCCCCCTTAGGGGGGTTGGCGGAGCGGGGGAGGGGGGCGAAGCCCCCCCCCCCCCCCCAGGAAACTGACAGGGAAAGGGACAGCGAAAAAAGAAACAAAAAAAAAAAAAAAAAACTTAAGTATTGCAGGTAGTAAAAGTGGTGGTTGATGGGATATATACATAAGAACATCCACTCGACGATCATACAGTATCATTCGCTGTAATATCAGTTGTCGATATTATTTTATAAGCTATAACCAAAATTGTTTTTTATCAAATATATCTATCTAAATCTAATGCTCCTAACGATGGCAGAAAATATGATTGGAAACGCTGACCAAATTGAAGAAAATAATGTGGAGAACGCCGCTTAAATTGAAGAAAGAAAAGAAATTTTTATTAACTTGGAAGGCGATTCCATCACTTATAAACATTCATTTTTGGACAAATCATCTAGGCTTGTTAGAAGATCATTCTTATGTAACATCGACATTAATTATATTGAGGAGGAAGAAGAAGAAATGGAGGAAGATGATCAGGAAATTGACGAAGGAGTGGACATGGATGGACAACTGCTAAATTTAGGAACCGAGGCTGACGTAAAAGTAAGCAAGTTTAGGGCTAGTGAATTATTTAATAATTTTGAAGAAAAAGATGTATGTGTTATACAAAGCTACTCTAAAATTGAAAGTCGAAGACTAGGAACATTTGCTATTTGCCTTCCTTGTAGTGCAATTCACATGAGATATTTACGGAGAGGGGAGTCCGATCATGTGAGCTGCCACTACAAAAGAGCTTATGTTGTTAGTGCTTCTGATTTACATTGTGCTATTTGTAGGATACATCTTTTTCTACTAATTCCTGAACATGCTTGCTTTTACTGCAACAAAAATGAAAAAAAAGAGATAGAAGATTATGTTGTTAAATATTAATAATAAACATAGTTTGTAAAGGTGATGGGTAGATTATTTCAACAATATTAATTTTAAATATAGGTTATAAACGTAATGGGTAGATTATATCAAAAATATTAATTTTAAACATAAATTGTAAAGATAATAAGTAGAATACGTCAACAATATTAATTTTAAAAAATGTCAACTGTTACTATAAGCGGTTATATATTTTCATTGCTATATGCAAAATACTTCTTTTTATTCTAACATCTGACACTGTATTTGTAAATGAAATAGCTAATCATATGTAAAAAAAAGTGTCGATTATGTCAACTGCCACTAGAAGCACTCATATATTAGCATAACATTTTGTTAACGCTTGTTTCTGTATTCAATTGAGTTTTCTCTTACTTGATGCAAATTATATTAATATTATTAGTATAATTAAAAAGTAGTAGATTAGGCTATGCCGGTCCGACAATCAAAACCGTCATTTTTACATGTAAATTCCCATAAGAAAATTTAAGCTTCCATTTGCAAAAGTGGTGCCATTTTAGGGCGTGGCACTTTTTGTGTAAATCCATAACAATTGTTTTGTTATGTAATGTGAAAATTAGTATGTATTAAAAAACTTGTTAGATCATTGTTGTCGTTTCAATATAGGAAAAGGAAAAAATGTGTGTCAATTATTATATATATTTACATTTACTTTTTTTTACAAAATTATTTGTTACCAGAGTTTTCACAAACACAAATTATAAAAAATATTATCCTCTTTTTAAAATTACAACAAAATGATGTCTAATTACATCTTTGAAGATTTGTACCAAATAGTAATATCTAGTGCGACATACAGGACAATTGTTTACCATTATAGAACAACCATTTTCATCATTCCATCTTAAAATACATTTTAAACAAAAAATGTGGGAACATGTATTTGGTCTACATGAATCATAATATTCGATTATTTCAAAACAAATAGCACAAAACACTTTTTTCTCTTCACTCTCAGTTTTATTCAAATTTTTTAAAACAATCCCATTATTTTCTTCTCGAACTAATGGTATATTTTCTTCTTGAACTCCTGGTATAATTTCTTCGAGGCTCTGAAGCGGAATGGATCGATTTATTTCTCCAACTGATTCACTCTTTTTATTTTAATATTATTATTAATAGATTTATTCAACAGATTTTTTTCTTTTAACAGTCACTCGTACCTTAACATACTAAAATGATCTTGATGCACCTATTTATAAGACTTAAGAATGCAAAATCAAATGTGGGAGAACAAAGAGAAAAAATTAAAAAATATGATGCGAATGAGAATAAAAGGGGAGGAAGTTAAGAATGAGGGACATGAGAGAGAGGAAGAGGAGGAGGAGGAGGCGCTCCCCTATTATAACTACTACATAACTACTCATATATTTTTATATTGAAATACGAAGCAAGTAAATTTCTTATGTAAGTTTTTTTTTGACATGTAAAGAATATTATAGTACGTTCTGTCAGGATAATTGAAACACAGATCTAGGATTTAGCTATGTAATCACATCGATATACATCCAGATACAAAGAAAAATCAGTAGCTGAGAAATATCTTAATCAAACCAGAACAAGTATGAATTAAACGTCGAATTTATGCCTACGACAAACTACTCGAATTGAAGAGACTGACTATAGAAAGGTATATGGATATAATGCGTACAAATACTTATATTTTTTAAAAGGAAAATTCTGTGTTATTTAAACTATTATTGTTGTTCGTATAATTGTTCAGATTACTCACACTCTGAACAAGGAATACTGTATACAATGTTTGATGTTTTTTGTATTTCATCCCTATCTTTTAATTTTGTAAAAGTGTTGCCTACTATTTTATTATGTTTAAAGGCGATTTTAATTGAAGGATCATACTTGAACAACTTAGTTATTTTTGTTGAAATTTCTTTTATGTAAGGTAACGAAAAATAGTACCTCGGTCTATTTTGAGAATCGAAGGCACTGATGTTGGGACTTATTCCATCATTTCTCTCTCCAGGGTTGATTATTGGAGCTGTGTTATATAATAGTTTTTTTAATAACTTTTGTGGATATGAATTTTTGATGAGAATATCATACAATCTTTTTAAGTTTTTTCTAAGTAGACTAGGGTGAGAAATCCTTTCAATACGTGTTTTTAGAGCCAATACTAGATTGATCTTTATTTTTTTGGGGTGGTTGGAATGGAAATTAAGATATCTACCAGAACTGGTAGGTTTTATGTACCAGTCTAGTAAAATCTGGTTGTTGTCATTCCTAATTAGTTTGGTGTCCAAAAACGGAACACTATTGTCAGTTTCCCTTTCTACTGTAAACTGAATGTATTGGTTATAGCTATTAAACACTTGTAAGACCTCTTCTACCCCTTCTCCAGGTACAGAAGTGATTAAATCATCCACGTATTTATTTAAAAACGGTAGTTGAAAAGACAGTTTAGGAATGCAGTCATCCAACAAATCATCCATTACGTATTGAGAAATGATGGGAGAAAGAGTGGCCCCCATGGGGGTGCCTAAAATTTGTTTATAATACTTTTGATTAAACATCTCCCAATTTTTTGTTATGCTATTTTTTGCTAATGTATAGGGAATATTACTAAAGAGAGAAATAACATCTAGGCTTATTAGGACATAATTATGTGGAATTTGTTTTTCGTTTATTAATTCTGAAAATTGAATAATCATTACCGAAAGCTTGGCGTAGCTTAAAAGCAATTTAAATCTAGCCCTAAATTAGGACCGATACCCCAATAATTAGGTTACTTGTTGTTCAACTAGTCGGTCAAGACTACCCTTCTCTTTAATTTATTAGGAATGGGGTTTTACCAAACTATTCAGCACCAATATGGGAATGAAGTAGTTAGACTGCTTAAACTTTGGGCACAAACTAACAACAAGATTGCTTCGATGAAAAACCGACGTATTTTTCTACTAAGATGCAGAAAAAATGAAATAACACCTAAACATATT
Source organism: Kuschelorhynchus macadamiae (assembly GCA_030620095.1). NCBI lineage: Eukaryota > Metazoa > Arthropoda > Insecta > Coleoptera > Curculionidae > Kuschelorhynchus > Kuschelorhynchus macadamiae. The sequence continues at coordinate 133,638 of JAUTXW010003321.1, forward strand.
CATGATGGAACAAAGAACGTCCACAATTTGATAGAGTTTAGTGAGGGACATACAGGACAGATGGTTCTCGAATTCAATGACAGGTTGAACAGCAAACTAATTAATTTAGAGATAAGTATAACAATTAGCAATTTAAGACAATTAGAATTCTCTCTAACATATATAAAAAATAAATTAAAAGAAACTGTCTCTGATAATATAATTAATGAGGTCAATAACAGACAAACTCTTTCTTATGAAAAATATTTTAAAAAAATTAGAATTGACAATGTTACGAAATTTAATCAACTGAAAAATCAACAACATATTTTCAATTTCCACATCGAACCTAATTGGGTTAAAATATTTCAGGAATAGAGATCCCTGAGGATGTAAAAAACTTTTTAGGGTTGGGATTTAAATTTAGCTTACCTTTAGATAAAAATGAAATATCAATAAAAAACTTATTAGCTGATCTAGAAAACATAATAAAATATTACCCTAACAATACAACAAAAAATATCACAAGGGCTAAGATTACAAATATACTTACTAACTTCTTGAGAAGACCAGTTAATCAAAGTTATCTTAATGTTCTATTTTATAAATCAAAACAATTTTTTAAGAGCCATGATGAGCTTATTGTAACTAGGGCAGATAAAGGAAATGTCACTGTTATTATGTCTAAACTAACATATATAAATAAATCCGAAGAGATTTTACATAATCAGACCTACTACAAGCAGCTCACCGGGGATCCCACATCAACTAATCAACAAAAAGCTAACAGACTAGTAAAAAAACTTAAAGATCAAGGGCAATTGAGTGATGAAATTTCTAAAAGTCTCACAATTTACGATCAGACTTCCCCAAAATTTTATGGGCTTCCCAAAATTCACAAACCAGAATTATCTTTGAGACCAATAATTTCTTCACTTAATGCCCCAAATAGTAAATTAGCACAATTTCTCACAGATATTTTAACTATTGCATACAATAAAAACAACGAATACTATATCACAGATTCATTTCAATTTTCAGAATTAATAAACGAAAAACAAATTCCACATAATTATGTCCTAATAAGCCTAGATGTCATTTCTCTCTTTAGTAATATTCCCTATACATTAGCAAAAAAGAGCATAACAAAAAATTGGGAGCCTATAAGCCAATACACAGATCTCAACTTGAACAACTTTTTAGAAATATTAAAATTTATTTTTGACAGTACATATTGCATGTTCAATTAAAAGTATTATAAACAAATTTTAGGCACCCCCATGGGGGCCACTCTTTCTCCCATCATTTCTCAATACGTAATGGATGATTTGTTGGATGATTGCATTCCTAAACTGTCTTTTCAACTACCGTTTTTTAAAAAATACGTGGATGATTTAATCACTTCTGTACCTGGAGAAGGGGTAGAAGAGGTCTTACAAGTGTTTAATAGCTATAATCAATACATTCAGTTTACAGTAGAAAGGGAAACTGACAATAGTGTTCCGTTTTTGGACACCAAACTAATTAGGAATGACAGCAACCAGATTTTACTAGACTGGTACATAAAACCTACCAGTTCTGGTAGATATCTTAATTTCCATTCCAACCACCCCAAAAAAATAAAGATCAATCTAGTATTGGCTCTAAAAACACGTATTGAAAGGATTTCTCACCCTAGTCTACTTAGAAAAAACTTAAAAAGATTTTATGATATTCTCCTCAAGAATTCATATCCAAAAAAGTTATTAAAAAAACTATTATATAACACAGCTCCAATAATCAACCCTGGAGAGAGAAATGATGTAATAAGTCCCAACATCAGTGCCTTCGATTCTCAAAATAGACCGAGGTACTATTTTTCGTTACCTTACATAAAAGAAATTTCAACAAAAATAACTAAGTTGTTCAAGTATGATCCTTCAATTAAAATCGCCTTTAAACATAATAAAATAGTAGGCAACACTTTTACAAAATTAAAAGATAGGGATGAAATACAAAAAACATCAAACATTGTATACAGTATTCCTTGTTCAGAGTGTGAGGGTATTTACATAGGCCAAACCTCTAGGGTCCTAAAAGACAGAATAACTTCGCATAAAAGCGACTGTAGATTAATGAAAAATACTTGTTCACTTTCAGAACACACAAATCAATCAGGGCACTTATTCAACTTTAATGATACCCAAATATTATGTAAGGAAACTAATTATAACAAGGGACTGTTTGTGGAAATGGTGGAAATATTTCTGAATCCTAATTCGTTAAATAAGAGAGCTGATATCGACCTTAGTTCTATTTATTCAAATTTACTTAATCTGAACAATTATACGAACAACAATAATAGTTTAAATAACACAGAATTTTATTTAAAAAATATATATTTGTACGTATTATATCCATATACCTTTCTATAGTAGTCTCTTCAATTATAGTTTGTATATATATAAATACGTTTAATTATACTTGTTCTGGTTTGATTAAGATATATCTCAGCTACTGATTTTTCTTTGTATCTGGATGTATATCGATGTGATTACATAGCTAAATCCTAGATCTGTGTTTCAATCATCCTGACAGAACGTACTATAACATTCTTTACATGTCAAAAAAAACCTACATAAGAAATTTACTTGCTTCGTATTTCAATATAAAAATATATGGAGAACAGGAAATCCTGCCAGTATGTAAAATCTAATTTTAATGTTAAGGTCAAAGTGTGTTAGTTTTTCGCAAGAAGTTATCGATACTAATTGCAAAGCAGTGAGTACAATTTTCTACTTTTTTTTTTCAAAAAATCCTCAATTTCTAATTAATGTGCATACAGAGATAAAAAACAAATTTCTTCTCATATTGCAGCCCTGAAGAAGGTAATAATCATTACCGAAAGCTTGGCGTAGCTTAAAAGTAATTTAAATCTAGCCCTAAATTAGGACCGATACTCCAATAATTAGGTTACTTGTTGTTCAACTAGTATATATATATATATATATATATATATATATATATATATATATATATATATATATATATATATATATATATATATATATATATATATATATATATATATATATATATATATATATATATATATATATAATGTTTTTCTATATACCTTCCTTTATATATGATTACTTTTTATTTTCTTGGGTTAGGGTCCTCGTGAAGATGATACAAAAACCGAGAAAATTTTTCAAACAATTAGGGAAAATAACATTAACAAAATTCAAAAATTAATAACAAGGGGGAATAATAATGTTGGTAACAAAAAATCGAAAGAATGGATACACAATATGACTAATGTTGAGATTCCAGAAAACGTGGCCGAAATTCTTAGTTTAGGTCCGAACTATGCTATTCCTATCGAATCTTCTGAGGACATATGTCATCCTATAATCAAAATATCTATGAATATATCTCAAAAGTTTTACTAAATAACAATAATAAATCCAATCCCAGATCTAATCAGCAATATTGAAACATCAATTATAAACTTGACTTCAGAAACTAAAGATCAGTTAATATCGACATGCTGCAATATTATATATAATTATAAAAATAAATAGCCAAACAATATATATAAGGATAATAAAACAACTTTTGAGCATATATACAAATAAACTATATATTAAAAAGAACAAAAACTTAAGAATTTTATATGACAAATCAAACAAAACTGTTATTATGTATTCTGCCGAATATGACAAAAAAATTACTGACCTATTACATGACACAAACACTTACAAGGAATTAAAGAACGACCCGACTAACATTTTTCAAAGAAATAAATAACGACCTAGTAGCCCGGTGGGAAAACAAAATGTATATATCACCAAATACCGCCAAGAGCCTGAAAATCCTAAATGCTCTACCTCCAAAAATTTATGGCCTACCAAAAATTCACAAACAAAATATTCCATTAAGACCAATTGTTTCTTGCATCCAGTCACCCTTTGAGAATCTGTCAAAATTTCTAAAAAATATTTTACAAAACATCATTAACAAAAATAAATATTACATAAAAGACTCGGTAGATCTAAAAAATAAAATTAAGGATATACGAATACCTGACAACCATATATTAATATCCTTGGATGTTATATCGTTATATACCAAACCTAACTTAGCAAAAGAAATTATAACTAAAAAATGGAATCTGATAAAACAATACACAGATATTCTACTTGATGAATTTCTAAATGCTGTTGAGCTCATACTAAACTCTACATATTTCGTGTATAATGACAGATTCTACAAACAGGTTGATGGTTGTGCTATGGGGGCATCTATTTCTAGTGTGATTGCCCAATTAGTAATGGAGGACTTGGAAGAAACAACAATAAAAAAATCTTCTGATTCATTTTTTCTATAGATATGTTGACGATTGCTTAGCTGCAGTCGCTAAAAATAAATGTCAAGATATTTTAAAAAGCTTTAATAGTTATCACCCCAAACTACAATTTACCATAGAAGAAGAAATAGATCACAAAATTAATTTCTTAGACCTCACATTACAGCACATAGAAAACACCATTAAAACCGAATGGTACACTAAAGACACTTGGTCCTCTCGATATTTACATTTTGACTCCCAGCACCCTCTGTGCCAAAAAAAATCAGTCGTCATAGATCTTGCAGACAGAGCTATAAAACTATCGGATCCTGAATACGGGGAAAAATCCATTAAAAAAGCAAAACAAGCCTTAGAGATAAACAACTATCCTCAAAAAATTATTAACAGCATTTTTAAAAAAAGGATCCATAAATTTTACAACAATAACCACCCCTCTAACAAAAACATGAGACCTAATAAAAATAACACCAACTACATATCGTTACCATATATACCAAAAATATCGGAAAGTTTACAACATGTATTTAAAAAACACGACATTACAGTCAGCCATAAGGGTCATAACCTCCTAAAGAACAACTTCAGTAAACTAAAATCAAAAACTACAAAAGAAAAAAGAACACATATAGTATATGAGATCCCGTGTAAGGATTGCAATGGTGTATACATTGGACAGACCAGTCAGTACTTAAAAAATAGAATACAAGGACACAAATATGACAAAAAGAACACGACGGCATTAACAAGACATACTAGTGAAAGCAAACATTCTTTCGATTTTGACAATGTTAAAATTTTAAAATCCGAGCACCATCAAAAAAGAAGAGAATTCCACGAAATGATAGAGATACAAAAAAATAAACACTCTATAAATGCAAAAACCGATACAAAACAACTCAGTAAAATATATCATAATCTTATTAAGTAATACATAAATTAAATCATAAATTAAGAAACTGAGTTGAACCCCTTAATAGATATAAATTTCTCTCTTTCAGAACATGGTAAGATAAGTCAATAGTCGTTTTCGTTGTTTTCGTGTTTGTTAGTTTATATATGTACAAACTTTTTTTTTTTAAAAATGTTGTATTGTCTTATATTGACATAATCTTCGGATTTTGGTTTTAATGAGGTAAGACATCGAATTGTTTTTCTAGTCTATCTCCTGATTTTTATAAATTTCTTTATAGACCAAAAATTGTATTCTGATGAAGATCACCAAGTTGATCGAAACGTCAAAATTTTGTAACATGAGTTCTGTCAAACGAAATGTGTTAATTTAATTCACGAGGACCCTAACCCAAGAAAATAAAAAGTAATCATATATATATATATATATATATATATATATATATATATATATATATATATATATATATATATATATATATATATATATATATATATATATAATAATTGTATTTTTAGCAAATATAGGAATGTTTCATGTTTAAAAAATTACTAATTAGTTTTTAATGAAAACAATTAACGAAAGCTTTTATACTGCTTAACATAGAAATATAATATAAATTCACTATTTGCCATATTAATAGTTTTTTTCGTCAGACAACGTGCAGTAGCTTGTAACACAGTTTTCAAATCTTAAGTGAAGTAAAATCTTTACAGCTTCTTATTGTCATGAAAAACAATTTTAGTAATCCGAACTACTATTTTGCCTGAATTAGTTAAAATAATGTACGTACATGATGACCAAAATAAGATATCTTCACAGTTATTGGCACATCTAAGCAATTTCATCTTCTAATAAGCTTTTCTGCCTATATTGTCTTTTAATTTTATTTCATACATTCAGGTTACTTACTTGATTTTAGGTTTATACATATTTAAAAAGTTGCACAAAATCGAAACTGTCGAAAAAAGTTAAAAAGTAGGTTAATATTTATTACTTCGGACTGATGCACATAACATATCGAGAGCTTCATAACAGAGCGGCCTATCTTCAGTTGAATTTAAATGGGAGATTAACCCCTGTTATAAGAGGCTCTTGATTCGATATCGGCCTGAGCTTATACACTGTGGACCAAATTAAGTTGCACCCTTTTTTGATCGTTGATAACTCTTGTGCATAGTGTACCGATTTTGATAATTTTTGGATATGTTTAGGAGCTGGTCTTCTGAACGGGCTCATGCTTGTATTGCTTTAAAAAAATTTAGGGACGGACGGAAATTTTACGTAAAATCCAAATTTTAAAGTTATTTTAAAAATTGAACACTCAGTATATCAAAAATTCACTATGTCGGAAGTATCCTCTATAAGCCAGATTACAAAACTACTATACAAGATTTATCGTGGTAATAGACATAAGAAAAAATAATGAATTATTCCAACATAAGAAATATCCTGATGTATTTTTTTTCCATTAATGTATGCCCTTTTAATCATTATTATCACTTTTATTTTTAAACTTATATTACATTTTTATTACTAAATGCTTGATATGACAAGAAACATTTTTTGAAAATGGAAATAAAAACTTCTAATGAAATTAATTTGTATTAAAATACGTGTTACCAAGGAAGGGAAATTTACTAATAAAACTTACGATCCTATGATAATTAAAGCAACAGATTGCAAAAATTATTTGCCATTGCTTAATCGCATTGTCAATAGATACATGACTAAACATTTTTCAGCTTTCAATAATTGTCTTTCTTAATTGTTTAACCATAGCTTTCAGAATCCCTCAAATAGAACAGCCAGACAAAGCATATTATATTCATTTCACCACTCATGATAGAACCATTAAATTTTTGTTGCTATAGAGAAGCTGCCAGATTTGATAGGTTTTATTATTTTAAAAAATGGGATTGGAATATAAAGATAAAGTTCTTATTAAGTATTTAACAGAGAAAAATTTTAATGCGAAAAGGATAAAAAAGTGTTCCCTGCTCGCAATTGGTGTTTGCGAACAATGAACTATTTTTTAGAGGATTTACGAAAACCGGATTGTTCATTGAATATCAAAGAAAAGCACAAGAACAGAACAAAATATTGCTCGGGTTGTAGAAAAATAATGAAAGAGACAAATATTAAACGAGCTTCAGTAAAAGAATAATCAAGCCAGATCTTAATATGCGCTACTTTAAAAAAATATATTGTCAAAAACTTGGTGCCCTTAATAAATTAAAAAGGGTAGAGAGGTTTGAAAAGCTTTTAAGCATTCAGATGTAGATATTTCAAAAATTTGGATACACCGAGTTTACTTCACAGCTCAAAGGAAATCACAAATTCCCTTTAACTCGCTTCTTATTCCTAGAGATCACTTTTGAACCTGTTTTTTGGCCATCAAATAGCCTGGACTTAAAACCGTCTAACTATTTCATTTGGGAGGACTCTGGAGTCCATAATTTATAGTAAGAATAATATTACTAGTATTGAATAGTTAAGAAATAGGATTATTGAATGTTGGGAAAATTTTAGTCAGGTGTCTCTTGCGTTGTTCAAAAAAATACATTCGAAGTATTTTATTACGGTTTCCGAAGCATTTAATAATAAAATGATGAAATAAGTTTACAAATATAATTGATAATAATGAAGTTAATTGGCACAAATTAATCTGGGAAACATTACACAGAATATTTAATAGTTGCTGTCTATTACAACGAAAAATCTTTTATAACAGTTTTGTAATCTGGCTTATGGCGGATACTTTCGACATAATGACTTTTTGGTATACCGAGGGTTCGATTTTGCCATGACTATAAAGTACGTTCTTTACGTAAAATTTCATAAGTCCGTCCCTGATTTTTTTTAAAGCTATACATCACATACGCACCGGCATATACAACGCTGGCTATACAAAAACAGCTAAATGCTAAGTGTGTCTTCTTTTTAAGAGATAATTAAATATTACATAGAATTATATAACAATGTAAGAGATATTCTTCTTCGAAGGTAACAGTTTAGAATTGGGTTAAATAAAATAGCTAATAAAAATAAAGTGAACGTTATATATACCATGATGATCTCTTCCTTTCCTAAATTTATATTTAACTTAACAGGAAACTTGGTGTTTCAAGGCAACATTTAAATTTATTAGCTATACAAAGAAAAAAGACATTGAGAAATTGGGATCTAAAAAAAATGTTAAAAATTACGTCGTCACAAAATATAGGCACTGTGCGTTAGCGTTTTATACCCCTTATTGATTTTGAGTTTCCTAAACGTCGCAATTTTGCCAAATTTGGCAATTTACGGGTTATGACCAGATTTGCAATACGTGGCGAAAAAAACATATTTTAAAGAAAACTGTGTTCATTATAATCAGATAATTTATGCATACAATTATTCAGGAAGGAATTGCCCACACCTACACCTTTGTTTTCGTGTTTCTCACTAAATACCCGTAATATAAGTTTTTCTTTTACAGGATGATAATGAAATTGTTGCAAATGTTTTATCGGGTAAAAGTATAGATTTTTAAATTAAAATGTCCTATACAATAGGAGGAACACCGCAAGAGCTCTGGAATTAAAGCCTATTTAAAATTGATGATTTTTTGACAAGACGGTGGTCAGGATTTGTTAAATTAGGTCTTACATTTTTGACGTTTAATAATTATTCTAAAAAACATAAGAATAAGTATAATTATTTTGTCAAGTTTGACCTAAATCTTTCTTAAAATGAAGACACCATTACTCATAAATAAATAAAAAAAAAAATTAAAAAATACTTACATTTTACTTGCACCCGCATTAACGAAAACATTATTAAAGTAAGTTTTGAAAATGGGTACCATCAATATGTACACAAACACAGCAACGACTCATCAAGTTTCCACAAACTGCTTGAAGAGTATTTTAACTGTTTTATCTGCTCTGCTGTGATTGTGAAGATTGTTTTCTTCCATAATTTTACCACTACAGTACACTAATATTTTTATATTATTTCAAAAATAAAATTGTTCTAGTTTGTAAATGTATAACTTCCGATAAATTATTTTATATAGTAGGACATATTTTGAGTTCTTCTTTGATTTTTTTCCAGTAAATAAATTTATCAGAAAATATCATTATTGCCAATTTCAGCGTAAATAATTTTGTTACTAATGACAATAGCAATATAGTAAAATAGTAAAAAATGTCAGCTACGAGCCATACAATTCTTTAATATAAAACAGTGTAATGCTATTCTTATCTTGTTCCATAAACGGTTTCTCATAAAAACAACATCACTATCTGGAATAAATAATATAAAGAAAAATATAAAGCATCTTGGAACCCTGATTATCGCTAGATTTGATTCATGAAGTACATCGAACTTTATTTGTTCCTGGTCAATTTTAAACCAAAAACATGAATTTTACAGCATACCTGGTAGTATCAAATTGGACGATAACTGCATTGATGGCCCTTAAATGACTGGCAATGCATTAGGAACTTTTTCAAAGCATATTTTACCAGCTGTTTGGAGTAACAACTTTTAATTTAGACTAGATAATATTTATTTAAATATAAATTAAAAACTCTTTAATTGGGGAGGAAATCTTTAATGCTTTGTAAAAAATTAAAATATAGCATTTGGTCAAAATTTTTAGAACATGTTTTACCAGCTTGTGTAAATGAAGGTTTTGACAAGAGCTCTTTACTCTTGCGTTTACCATCATGTCAGTATTTTATTATAATTAATTAAACAGTTACTAATTAACCTTATTTATATATACTTTTAAATACAAGAATATCAAAGTTAGTAACTTTTTCTAAGAAAAGAAGAAACAATAGACTGAGTAAAACTATCTATAATATAGATGTAAACTATTGTATTGTAACTACTAGGGTTTTCGGTTTAATGTTTATTAATAGGCTTAGTTTTACTTTTCGCTAGAAGGCTAGTAGGCAATTGATTAAATAGTTCGGAATTACAAATTTTTCTGTAATATTGACTTCTTTAACATTTTGCTTTTCCATACAAACTAGAATTTTTTTAAAAAGGTTTGAGTCCTTATTTTAAAATGCTTATAATTCAAAAGTGCTTGAAATGTAAAGAAAATGCTGACTATTCTGCACTTTTCGAGCGACTAAATTATAATATTTTAATTAAACTCTAAAAATATGATAAATCTTATTGCTAGAAATCAAATGCAAATGTATATTTGAACTCACCTCTTGATACTATGTGTAATAACTTTCACACAACTTCAAATGTGTGTGATACATTTAACATTCAGTGATTAAGAATATCCCTACAAGATATGTAATAAAAACAATATTTTAAAAATAAAAACTGCTTATTATTTATTAATCTAGTCCTAAGGCTTTTTGGGTCATTGTTAGTAATATTTACCAATGTGTTAAGTAAACTGAATACGTGTTATATAACCAAGTGCCCTATAAACGGTTTTTCGTTGAGTTATAATGATAAAAAAGGAAATAAATTAATAAATGCTTAAAAAACTCTATGTAAGAATCGAGACATTTTAGAAAACACTTAATATGTAATTTTATAAAACATATTAAACGAGTTGCAGCCCGTAGTATAAGTAGTAGCTATAAGCTAAGCACATTTATTTTGTCAAGTTGTCAGATATAAAATAACTGAATAAATTATTGTTAATAAATAATATTAAGCTTTGAGCCAAAATATTTTTTAGTGAAATATTCGTTTGCATTAACGGAAAAATGTGCCAATAATTTGGTACAACTAAATGATAAGTTCGTTCTAATGTTAGTAAGGAAATTTATAAGAAAAGATCAGTATATCGACATTGTTGGTGATCAGATTAAAAATTACTGATCAAGCATAAATATATTCAAAATTCTTTCAATAAAAAGTTTAACCATAATAGTTAAAGAACCATAATTTGTAAAGTTAAATTACGCGGATTAACATAGTGTATTTATTTATTTTTGTTTATACATGTGACACCCACAAAATGCAAATAATTGGTATTAGACACTTTTTATCGCCCTTTAATCGCTATGTAATTCCTTATTATATCAATTTAGCTACAACTTAGTTAAATTTACAAATGCCGAATTTTATATAATGTTTTTCCAATAAAAGTTACCGGACATTGTTTAAAAGTAGTAAATCTAAAATGTATGTGTGCTAGTTACTGTATGGATACAATAACGACCATGGCAGTACTACCGCGTTTTCTTTAAAGGTACTGTGAAATGCCAACTTACACTAGAAATCAGGCTGGTGAACTTTACTTCTGATGAGGTAATTATATGCTTTTCTAGTTTATTAAAACATTCAAACTATGGATGCTTTAAACCTTACGAAGCGCACTATTTTTATTTTTTGAAGGGGGTAGAAAGCAGTGGATTAATCGTTAAAACTGCTACAATAGAAATATTTACAATAATGATGTTTGTGCGTTAACCCCGTGTCATTATTGATAAATGCAATGTTAATTATTGAGTTTTTAAAACCACAATTATCTGATTTACCCTCTATAAATTGGATATTAAGGTAATATTCGCATGTAAATACACAAACCAAAAATCCAGTTTTATTCGAGAAAAATATGTTTGTTCGAACTGTTTGGCTTGGGTTGACGATCTGTAAACGAATTCCAAAGCAAATAGTTGGAAAATAGGACTCCTTTAAATTTAAAAAAAAGTAAACATAAAATCGAGTAAAAACGGCGTTATTCAAGAGGAGGTGAATAATTACTTTTGAATAACATTGCGCAAGTACTGCGAGTAATTCCCATCAATTTCTTTCATTAAGAAATGAAAAATTTGAAATATTTTATAGGCTTTTAGGAATAATGACTATTAGGTAAATACCTAATAATATTTTAACAACTTTTAAATATGTCTTATACACTTATACCAATAATCGACAGGCGTCATTTAATAGTTTTTAAGTGTTTATGTCTTTAAATTATATTTTAAATAATTAAGTTTGTAATATACTGAAAACACACACAGAAAAGGGAAATTTATAAAAAAATGTTTAAAGCTAATTTTAAAAAGAACACTTAACTATATACGCAAAAACATTTTAATTGGTAGTTTTAAATAAATAAATAAATAAGTAAGCTTTTATTGCTTAATAAAAGGATTTATTTACAGAGCAATAACAATACTGAACAATTTGATTCAATAGACAAAGTAAAGTCTTAATAACTACTACCCATTATCAACTAAATATATCTATATCTAAAAATTTTGGTGTATTATTTTTTTAAATTCATTTAACAAGCAATTAAATATGTCACGATGACTGGAAATTTTATTAAAGTTAAAACAGGCTGCAAAAATCGGACTGCTTAATAAAAGATTCGTGTTTCCTTTTTCCAAGTAGAATGGTGCACTCAAACGACCACCTAAACGAGGAACACGAAAATTTATATAATTCAGTAACTCTGGGCTGTCTATGTGGTTGTGATGCAGTTTATAGAGAAAAATTACTGATGATCGTTCACGTCGATTTTCGAGACTCGTAACGTTGAATCTTTCTAAATAAACATTGTAATCTACGCTTCTTTGCGGATCATATCATCAATCTTGAAAGACAAGTATTTTGAAAACCTTTTCCACTCCAAACTCCAAACAATAGAAGCGTACTCAAGTTTAGAACGTACATAAGCAAAGTAGAGTATTTTTAGTGCATGAATATTTGTAAAGTGTTTGCAATTGCGAACAATGAAATCGTACAGTTTAATTGCTTCACATGTTATGTTTCGAATGTAAGTATCAAATGACAAACAACCTATTGCCAAAAGTCACTCCGAGATCCCTCATGCTTCCGGAATGAGACAGTACGTTACCATTAATATTATATTGAAATTCTATGAAAGTTTTTTTCCTTGTGTAATTGGTAACTTTATATTTTCCTATGCTCAAGTTTAACTTGTTTTCGTCACACCAGTTGTTAAGTTGATTTTGGAGTATCAAGCCGTCTTGGGCATTGCTTATGCAAGATTCGGCACCTCCAACAACCCTGACAAGTCATTGAGAAATATGAAAAAAACTAGTCTAGAGCCCTGGGGCAGGCCTGATGTGGAAATGAAACTATTTAACTCATATCCATTATAACGAACAGTCAGCCCTTTGTCAAATAGGTTTTGAAAAAAACCTCCTCGACCAACCCTATCCAATTTTATAAGCAACAAACTGTGGGGAATTTTGTCGAAGGCCTTCAAAAAGTGTGTGTAGACCACATCCACCTGTCCACTCTTGTCCACTTCTCTATTTATAAACTCCGTCAAGTTTACCAAGTTGGTGGCAATAGATCTTTTACTAAAGAAACCGTGTTGATGAATTAAAATTGCACCGCTGACAGACCTGTAGATGCAATCATAGAAAATTTTCTCAAATACCTTCGAAAAGTTAACGAGATAGGCCGATAGTTGGTAACTAAATTTCTGTGGGCTAACTTGAAAATAGAGCTTACTATTGTCTCTTTCCAAAGCCGAGGGAACTAAGCAGTGTCAATACACATGTTAAACAGGCAACTCAAAGGCTCAACCAGTACAGATACACAATCTCTGATTAGGAAAGACGGAATACCATCTGGACCCGATATCATTTTATTCTTAATTTTTTTGCCTTTTTTGAGAATTGCACCTGAAGTTATGTTGTTAAGGGAAATTGTGTTGAAATTTGACGCGATTGATTGAAAATCGTAATCATGATCATCGGATCCATTTGGCGTTAAAAAAAACAGTTTTGAAAACTCATTCACAATTTGGTCAGGACTAAAGAGAGATTCGTTATTATAGCACATTATGTCCGGAATTCTCGTACTTTTGTTTTCTTCATGTACATATGACCAGAAAGCCTTAGAGTCACTTTTCACTAATTCCTGAACATTTACAGTATATGATTTATACGCCTCTGTTATTTGATTTCTCACAGTGGTTCTCCTGCTACATTCCTAATAGTCCAAGGGAGTTTTTTTTTTTGTAAAGTTTAGCTTTTTTTAATATTTTGTATTATTTCACTGGTGTATCAGTTCGGACACCTATGACTAAACTTCTTATAAAGTGGCACATGAGCGTCAAATAGCTTACATAGTTTTTCGTTGAATGAAATTAACACTCCGTCTACATTAACAAAGTCTGTCAAGAATGACCAGTCGGTGGTGGCAATTTTATGGTAAAGAGCAGGATAATTTGCCCTTTTAAAGTTGTAGCTTTTATTCAATTTGTTTGAAGAAAAGTTTCGTTTTTTTTTATTTAAATTACTACAATATATCTTAAGTGCAGGGTGATCTGAGTTTTCAGTTGTAAATGCCAAATTGTCACGCTCTACTGCGCAGTTCTTATTGCTAAAAACAAGAACAAGCAACCGTCCCCTACCATTGGGAACGTTGTTAAGTTGCCTCATGTTTAGGAAGTTGGAGAATGAGTCTATCCTAAGTGTTTGTGAATCTGAGTGATAAGTTGTAGAAAAATTCTTTACACTAAAATCACCTAGTATTATGACATTACTAGAATGCAGCAGCTCAACTTACTCAAGGGTTTCAAGAAATGCAGAAAAGTTTTCAATGGATATGTCAGATTGAATGTAGATAACAGCTATATAAAAGGAAACATGACTAATTAAGCATTTACACATCCAAAATTGAATGTATGGAAAAGTAGTAAGGACAAAGGAGGTATCGATCAATTCACATTTAAATAAATTACTTACGCCTAACAATACACCACCACCAGTTTTCTCGCTGACCAGTTCTAAATTTCTGTCTTCCCTATAAACATAGCATTCATTTGTGAAAAATTCATACGAGTTATGGACATTTTGACTCCAAGTTTCTGTAATTGCAATTATGTCGAATTCACACTCGCTGCAGGCTGTATAGAAAGAGTTAATTTTGGTATTGATACCGCCACAGTTTTGATAGTAAATTCGAACATCAGTCTTTTTGTTGAGATTTTTTTAGTTTACCGGCATTATTCTTAGAACACCAGGTAGATATTTGATTTTAAAGTCATCGTTTTCGCTGTTTCGTTCATCCATCGAATGCGACACCAATGTTTGTAAGTGCTGGATTATTTTTAGAAGCATCCCGATATTTCTTAATGATTTTGTGAACTAAGAATTCATAATTCATTCTTATTTTTAACGGAAGTGATTTATTGGTAGCGAACTGACCTAATCTGACAAGCTTAAGATCGTCCGAAATCTGAATATCGGAAGGAATACTATTAATAAAAGATTTGACCTCTTTCAAATATTTTTAAGCCGTTCTCTTTGAGTTTGTGTGTAATTAAATTTGACTTACGTTTGTTCCTGTTACTGATCTCGGCTAAAACGTCGAAGTCGAATTCCACAGTGAGGGCAGAGTTTTGAGTGAGTATATTTACTTGTTCCTCCTTGAGAGATTTTACCTCATTTTGCAAGGAGGAGATCTTTGATGTCATTTCCGTAGTATGACCTACAAGACTTACATGACCAGTCCCAGCCCTTACCCCCATTGATAAGGGGCAACTCACTAGTAGTGATATGAACGCAGCTATGCTGCAAGTCACAGTGTAAGTAGAATCACAACGTATGATCACAATGGGCACAAGTAACATTAGGCTTGTTAAATAAGAAGTCAATAAAACGTATACACTGGAATCACTGGCCCGAACTCGTAGTATCGAGTATCGTAGGCCCGCCGCCCGACCAGCGACAAAAAAACTTGAACTTGTCCGTTCAAAACGGTGATAGCGAGAGGACAATTTCTATATTATGTTGCATTAAAGAGCAATATTAATGCACAAAAGAACTGCTATATGTATTGAATCTTACACCAAATTATGCATCGTGTCACATATTGTCATGTGTGAATTTAGCATGCATAGTTGGCAAAAATGTATCGAATGATTACAGTGAAAACTAGGAGCACCAAGCAAACCGTACTTCACTCTAGAATCGCCTAATACCTACCTACTACCGTTGATTGAAGGAAAAAGGAAGATGCGCAACCTTATGGACGAATTCGTGGTAGTGCAGTTCATTCCACTTACGTTTCAGCTGCTGTACGGTGTAGCCGCTCTACGACAAAAGCATAAAACACCCATTCACAGTCGTTCGGCTCTCACTGTGAAGACAAAATTTATTTTTTACATTATTCTGAACTAATAGAGATACAGAGTGTCCTAAAATTGAGCGTTTTTCCTATGTTTCTAACAAATAAAACCCTTCATCAGTGCTACTTTATGATGAGGAACGAAACATCGGGTCAAAAATCTAATCACGTCATATTGTCGACGAAAAGAAATGGCAATGAGAATGAATTTTTAAATAACTTCCGAAGTAGAACAAAAAAGTGAAATGTTTTTGAATTAGGTACTTCTTCTCTGAGTCTAATAAAGAGGTAGATATAAATAAATTTTACATTTCCATTACCACTTTTTTGGCTTGAAGATAACGTAGATAATTGAATTTTTGACCCGACCGCGACGCCGCGCTCCTCGGCAATCATTTTTAACTAGCATTAATGATATTTTTTTAGTCCGAAATATCGAAAAAATGTTAAGTGTGACACGCTGTTGGATTTAGAATTAAAATTACTGTTTATTAAGAAGAACTCAATATTTTTGACTATTTAAAATGCAAAGTAAACTTAATAACATATTTTGGTAGAGGGAATACGGTGACCGGATGATAGGACACTTATTTGAAAATATCTTTTTAAAAAAAGTTCAGTAAAAAATTAAAACTATTTTCAAAAATTTCTTTTTTTCCGGATATCTTCGGAAGTACTATAAATATCCTCAATTTCAAAACGGCATTTGATTGGGCACAAATTGCGCAATTTTGCCACCATTTAAACTTTTCCATATCGCGTATAGCTTCTCCCAATTGTCACCATAGAAATTGGCATACCCTGTAAACCATTTTCTGTAAAATAGCTTTTTCTAATAAAAAAATTAAAGAAAAATATTGTTCATAAAAGATTTTATTTTTTTTTACAATGACTAGAGCATAGGTAAGTAAAAGCAAAGTTGAAATATAATGACTTTATTTCAAAATTGTTAAACAAAACGTAATTTAGAAAATACATTCAAAACAAAAGGTAAATAAATATGCAATGTTTGCACTAAACAGATAATGGAAATTTAGAACAAATGTAAAAATAAATTTACATTTAACTACTAAATAGGTACTATCCATAAATATTGAATGCATACAATTTACGCAACTGGTGTTCTTTTTACTCCCCTCATAAAAGGGAAGTATTGTAATCGTGAAAAAATCACTCTCCGAGATTTCTTCAGATCTTCAAGTTTTAGGGTCCTAGATGACGAAAAAAAAGGGTTTTCTCAATTCCGTCGGTCTCTCTGTCTGTTCGCGGCGTAGCTAAAAATATACTTAATCAATTGACTTCAAATTTTGGTCAAAAATTAAGGATCATATGTAAATTGTTAAAAAAATTAATATTAAAAAACTACTCATCCAATTTATTTCAAATTTTGCAAAAACATCAAGTATTATGTTGAAATCAACATAATTTTGGTACGAATCTAAAAATGCCGGAAAAACTGGTTAATGGTTTGATTTCAAACTGTGTGTCATAACTAAATGTGATATTATAGGGACCAGCTAGTCAAATTCTGGTACTAATTCAAGAACAAAATGGCGGCCAAATAAAAAGTATGTGATCGTGAAAAAATCACTCTCTCAGGTTTTACACGTCTTCACGTTTTAGCGTCCCTAGATGCCAAAAAAATATGTTTTATCGATTCCGTTGGTCGGTCTGTCGGTACATCTGTCTGTCAGTTCGCGACATAGCTTAAAGATTACTTACCCGATTGATTTAAAATTTTTATCAAAAATTAAGGGTCATATGGGTATGACTTCGTAATACTTTGATAAAAATCCAAAATGGCGAAACAAAATGACGGCCTAGTGAAATTTTAAAAAAATTATTATGAAAAAACTGCTTATCCAATGTATTTCAAATTTTTGTCATAAACACCGAGTACTATGTTGGAGTCAACTGATAGAATTTTGGTATGAATCCAAGATAGCGGAACAAAATGGCGTTATAATAAAATATTTAAAAATTCAACCAGAAAAACTACTTAATGGATTGATTTCAAATTGTGTGCCATAACTAATTGTGGTAAAGGGCTCAAGTGGTAAAAATGTGTTACTAATTCAAGAAGGCCGAACAAAATTGCGGCCAAATAAAATGTATGTAATCGTAAAGATCAACCTCTCGTGATTTACATCTTCACGTTTTGGCGTCTCTAGATGCCAAAAAAACATGATTTATCAATTCCGTCGGTCCGTCTGTCGGTCTGTATGTTCGCGACATAGCTTAAATACTACTTACCCGATTGAATTCAAATTTTGACCAAAAATTAAGGGTCATATGGGGATGGTCTGATAATATTTTGGTTAAAATACAATAAAGCGGAACAATGTTAAAAAATGTTTGTTAGAGTGGAGTATTATTTATGGTTAAGATCCAGTAAAAAGCAAGTTTTTTTTAAATTGTCGACGTTTTGCAACTTAATTGTTGCATCCTCAGGACACATATATAGATCTTCCTGCATGAAACCCATATTATCAGAACTTTTACTCCGTTGTTCCGCATATATTTCCCAGATATTAAGTTTCTAAATGGTTTTCGTTAACAATCCTCTTGTTTTTATGTTAGAGTAGTGTATTATTTGAAGTTAGGATTTAGTCAAAAAAAAACAGAAGTCTATATTTTAATTGTCTACGTTTCGCAACTTTATTGTTGCATCCTCAGGACATATAAATGTTATATCCTGCATGATACCCCTATTATCAGTCTTTACCTACTTGGTTGATAAGTTGATATTTCCCAGATATGAAACTTCTAAATGGTTTTCGTTAACGATTTTCTTGTTGTTATGTTGGAGTAATGTATTGTTTGGGGTTAGGAAATATCTGCGGACCCATGGAGTAGGTGAAGTCTAATATGGGTTTCATGCATGATAGAAAAATCTGTGTGCCCTGAGGATGCAACAATAAATTGGCGAAACGTCGGCAATTTAAAAAAGGGCCTTTGTTTTTTTACTGGATCTTAACCCCAAATAACACACCACTCTAACATAACAAGGGGATTGTTAATGAAAACCATTCTGAAACTTATTATCTGGGATATCTGCTGACCAACGGAGTAGGTAAAGACTGATAATATGGGTATCAATTTAAGGTGGGGAAACAAAAAAACGTCAAAATAAAATTTTAAAAAAATCAACGTAGAGAACTCTTGTTCAATTGATTTTAAATTTTGCAGGAAAATTAAATGTGAAAATGGGATACTTATTGAACTTATTTTAAATTATGCCCAAAAGTTAAGTGTGTCATAGGTAGAAAGGAAATGGTAAACATACTGGTATGAATCCAATATGATGGAACAAAATGGCAACAGTATATGTAACACATAATATACACTATAACTATGTACTGAACTAATTTGGATAACACTTCACTCTTCCTAATAAAAGTAATAATTCATAACGAGGGTAGTTCCGGGTCAAGGAATTTACCGATTTTTTTACATATTTTATTTTTATTTAATTTTTATATATTTTTGTTAACGCCATTTTGCTCCTATTACTTTTTCATTTTCTCCGTAAATATAGGAAAAAAACCTTGTGCTACTTTATTATTACAAAATAAAGCAAATTGTTTTAGGTCTACATTTAAATCGGAATTTTAGTACAAAATTTATTTTCACATTATTCCGAACAAATTAAAAATTAGGGAAAAATATTGTTCATAAAAGATATTAACTCTTTTTTGCAGTGTCTAGAGCATAGATCAGTAAATGCAAAGTGGAAATATAATGACTTTATTTAAAAATTTTCAAAAAAAACATTTAATTTACAAATAATACATAATAAAAACAAAAGGTAAATAAATATGCAATATTTGCATTAAAAATAAAATGAAAATTTAGAAAAAATGTGAAAATAAACTTACATTTAACTCCTAAATAGGTACTATTTTTGACTTTATATACGAAGCCATAAATTTCCATCTATAAATTTTGAATACATACAATTTACGCAACTGGTGTTGTTTTTTTACATACTACAACATGACAGTTATATTTAGTTATTTAATTATAAATTTTAGCGCACGCTATACCTGTAGATTAGATTTTTAATTATTAAATTTAAAAATTAAATATTAGCATAGTATATTTTTGTTAAAGCCATTTTGCTGCTATTACTTAAATAATTATGCGAAATGTCCAAATTTTCGCTTGAGACATTTTTTCCTTAAATATAAGTCTTGACAATAGGAAAAAACCTGCTATTTATGATTATGATTACAGATTGTTTTAGGTCTACGTTTAAATCTAAATTTTAATTTCCAAATTATTGTTACTTACCTTTTTTAACACAAAATTTATTTTTCCAATGTTTCTGACAAATAAAACCCTTCATCAGTGCTAATTTATGACGAAAAAAAATGGCAATGAGAATGGATTTTTAATTAACTTCCGGAGTAAAACAAAAAAGTGAAATATTTTTGAACTAGGTACTTCTTTTCTAATTCTAATAAGAGAGGTAGAGACAAATAAATTTTACATTTCCATTACCACATTTTTGCCCGCTTCAAGATGACGTAGGTAATTGAATTTTTGACCCGACCTGGGCTTGCCGTTCCTCCGCAGTCATTATTAACTAGTATTAGTGTTTATTCAGATGAACACAACATTTTTGACTATTTAAAAAGCAAAGTTTATGGTGATCGTTTCGAGATGAATCGTCGAATCGTAAACTTAATAATGTATTTTGGTAGAAGGAAAAAGGTGACTGTGATGATGTGACATTTATTTGAAAAATATCTTTTTAAAAAAACTCGGTATAAAATTAAAACGATTTCCAAAAATATCTTTTTTTCCCGGATATCTTCGGAAGTACTATAAATATCCTCAATTTCAAAATGGTATTTGATTGAGCACAAAATTGCGCAACTTTGCCACAATTTAAACTTTTCCATATAGATATTGGGATACGCTGTACACAAGGTGAGGGATTTTCCCTGTAAAGTAGCTTTTTTTAAATAAGAAATTAAAGAAAAATGTTGTTCATAAAAGGTTTAATTTTTTTTTGCAATGACTAGAGTAAGATAATTAAAGCAAAGTTGAAATATAATGACTTAATTTCAAAATTTTCAAACAAAACATATAATTTACAACTAATACATAATCGAAATAAAAGGTAAATAAATATGCAA
The DNA here is from genome assembly GCA_030620095.1 of Kuschelorhynchus macadamiae. Lineage (NCBI taxonomy): Eukaryota > Metazoa > Arthropoda > Insecta > Coleoptera > Curculionidae > Kuschelorhynchus > Kuschelorhynchus macadamiae. Next base: position 155,110 of record JAUTXW010003321.1, read on the forward strand.
TGTTTGGATTTTTTGGAACACCATGTATACATTTAAAATAAAATGACATATACCTGATCAAGCGCTGTTTTGAAAAATTAACCGTTTTTTTAAATAACAAATATTGTATTATTTAAGGGGCGGTTTCATCCCCTTGTAATTTGATTTAAAAAAAAAAACTCTTCTTGTCGGATCTCCACACCCTTCGATCAACTTGTACGCTAAAATTCAGCTTTTTACGTCAAGCGGTTTGATCAGAATCGTGATTAACCATTGGCCCGATTTTTTGAAACACATTGTATAAATTTTTAAGAAAACTTAAACTTTGTTAAATAACCAAATAAAATACACGAGCTTAAGCGTTTTTCCGAAAAAAAACCGTTTTTTTAAATAAAAAATTCCTTCTTATCCAATCTCTACATTCTACTACCAACCAATGCATCCAAATGCATCTTTTTAGGTCAAGCAGTTTGAGAAGAATCGTGATCAATCAGTTATCCGATTTTTTGAAACACCCTGTATACAATACAAAAAAATAGTGTTGAAAGGTCTCGGTTACCAGACGATCATTTAAAAAAAATCATATAAATCGGTGCAGTCCAACTTTCTCATGAACCTGCTGGAAACTTTAGCTCAGTGTTTTATAGATTTTACAACAAATATTAAAAAGCACTAACACGTTTTTTTAAATAACAAACGAAACATAAATTTTTTTACTGAATTGAAATAGTAAGTATTAAATTTACCATCACAGTCAGGAAAGGAAACTGAAAAAATTATGTATTCGACTAAATTTTTATTTTTCTACGTGGTTTATCTTCCAAATCTTTATTTTTGTGACTATGCATTCATTGTCAGAAAATTTAGGACTTTTTACAGTTAAAAAGTACTTACACTCATTAAAATACAGCAAAGACAATTTTGAGGGAATTTTCATTCTGTCATTATTATATGATAGAAAAACAATTGGTTTTAAATTGTTTATTTCTTGTCAAATGATGTCAAAATTTTAGTAGTTAAAATCTATCCAATTTTATATTTTCTGAAAATTTCCTCAAAATTGTCTTTGTATTTTAATTAGTGTAAGTACTTTTTAATTGTAAAAGTCTTAAATTTTCTGATAATTATGTTATTAGAGAGCCCTGAAGAAGAAATGAATTATTCCGAAATTAGAAAAAAATATGTACTATAAACTTTTTGGCAGAATCCCCGTTATTTCTTTATACTATTGGTAGTATACGGCCGTTACCTACAAGTACATATATATATATATATATATATATATATATATATATATATATATATATATATATATATATATATATATATATATATATATATATATATATATATATATATATATATATATATATATATATATATATATATCAGGCGCCATAAGGTCATGACCCATTTAATTTATTTTAAAAAGGGTACTAATCAAAAGAAGAAAGTTCCAATACTCAGAGATTCAAAAAACTTTAAATTCCTGCGATGTAACATTTGTAAGATTATTAGGACCCTGCATAGTATATTCTTTATTTCAATTTAATTTTAGCAAAGACATTGGAAAAATAAGATACAAAATAAAAAACACTTACCTGTCCAAAATATAGGAACGGCATTTTTCTTCAGTAATTGTCTTTCGCCACTTGAATACATATCGTGTTAAGAAAAATGATATTCACATAAACGTTTATTTATCAAAGAATTTTCGTCCATTAAGAATATTTCAACATTGCCACAGTTTTGTATCTATTGACTAAGAATATCGGGCCCCGTCACGGGGAATTTAAAAAAGCTCACCAAATTATTTTTCTTTTATTGTTGCATCCAACATACGCACACTCTATTTTTCTGGCAGACATAATTGCTTTAATTAACAGTTTCACAAGAATGAAACGTACTCCAGTTTCGTAGAGTTAAAAATTCAGGAGTTTGACTCAAAAACGAGCAAAAAACAATAACCACTATGATGTAAACAATACAGGTAAGCGATTCGTACATCTCCGCCAACTATCCGATCTATCCGCTGTTTCGCTGTAACCGACTGACAGCGCGCGGCGCCAAGGAAATCTCGGACACCTTTCCTGGCGGCGACGATGTCACCAGCTACATCTCGGACACCTTTTGTGCCAATTCGCCCATAAGGTTGCGGATTTTCCTTTCTCCTTCAATCAACGCTACTACTAAGTGTTATAACTGTAATAGTCCAAAGTTTTCATTTTACCTGCTCAGGTACGTACATACATACATGAGATTTGTATTGTTTGGACCTACAGAAAGTTTGCGCAATATTTAGCAATTGTGTATATTTTTTACTTTAAAGCCTACCAACCATCTCAATAATTATAAAGTACGGATTAACACACTTGCATACCTAAGTCCACATCAATTTCCGTATATAGTACAGTTATGTCAAACGGCAGAATTGTGATAATACGAGACATGTTACAAAGAATTCTTTACTTTTTGGTCTTTCATGGTTAAATCAAAAAGTTCAATACAGAAGTTTCCTCGTTTATTTTGATTTTTTGAAATTAAGTTATTTTCGTGTATATAGTGTGTTTATGTTATTCTGACCGGGTATCCACTTTCTTATTTGGAATGGAACACCTTGTTTATTTATAGATATTTTAGTACCCCATCTAACCGTAAGTCCAACAATATATATAACGCTTTATTTTTTTATGTAAATAGCAACGAAGGACTTATCAACACCATATATATTATCTCAATTAATAAATAGTAAAATTTTAATTCTTTTATCTAGTAAGCATCAGAGAACTAGAAACATGGAATAAACTCAGTAATTATTCAAAATATTAAAACTATTGTATCTTCGATAATTAGCCATGACAAACAAATTTGATATGCTTGCGTACAACTGTGGTAATGAATTGGAATTTTTTAGAAATATATTTAAAAATAAAATATTTTTAATCATATCACTAGTAGAATTTTAAATAAAATCTTTCATATTATTTTAAAAAATATTACACTTCATGTACTTTATCAAAGTTGCCTAGATCGCAAGGGTACCAAATAATGTTTTATCACGGATAATTATTGTACAAACCACAGACCTTTTATAGTAATTAGCGGAATCTATTATGATACAAATGTGCGACTAAAATAGTATTGTCAAATCAGCGTATCATGAATTTAAGGTTGTCATGCTATTAGCCCTTCCCTCCTATATTTTATAAAATGTTAACCGTTTATTATAAAAAGTTACCCATATATAATTTTGTTTAAAATAGTTTAACTTGTTTGTTTTACATAATAGATGTCTACTCATAAATAGTGCAAGTAATATAAGAAGTGGCAACCTTCTCTAATAGATCATTGGCCGGAGAATTGGAGAAAAAAAAAGATTGACGTTTGTTAAACCGCAGGCTCCGGCGCAATATCAATTGTGTTATTAAACATTTTCTGAGTTTTTAGTGTTTTGTCTCTGTTAGATGATTGGCCGGTTAAATAGGCCATATTAAAATCTAGCAGAAGATAAAGGAAAACAAAGATTGACGTTTCCTAAACCGCAGACTCTGGCGCCGTATCAATTGTGCTAATGAACATTTTCTGGGTTTTTAGTGCTTTGTAAATTTTTTTGTGTTACTAGAGAATTTTGTTATACTGTAGGGTTGAGATATAGATAGAAGATGTTTCATTTGTCAGGACGTTGTAACGGCTTTGTCGTTCCATAAGTAAGTACATGAAAACAATTCGTGTATACAGTGGTTCAAGTTGTCTACTTTTAATCTCTACATCAATTGTAATCTGCGTATCTTAAAAATGTGTTATGTACACTAAAGCTACTCACTGGGGCGTGGGGTTCACGCAGAGTACGTGTTGTGTACTGCTGTTTTAGCGCTATTGGGGGATAATTTTAGTTTATCACTACACATTTTTCTGTTAAAATTTGAAACTAATTACTTTATATTGTAGGTTGCTTTACTTCAAAAATATTTTACAGTTCAAAGAAAGCCAGGGTACTTTACAAAATATTTTTGACATGTATTACAAAATCAGCAAAGTTGCATTTTCAAAGTTTTGCATTTAGTGAGCTCAAATACCCATAAAAGATGTTATATATCATAAACATAATAACCAACAATAACCACAATAACCACCTTAGACAGAATTTTTTTATTTTTCATTGTACAAGTACTTAACAAGATTTTGTAAAGTTCCGTAATTACATGTTAATATTTTTGTGCCCCTCAAAAATGTCAAGCAGATAAGTTGCAACTTCGGTTGTATCTCATAATGAGATATTAACTTCATTTATTCATATTGTATATTAATTTTAAAACAGCAAATAAGGATTTGTTGTTTTATAACTCAAATTTTAATATAGTTATACAGGAAAGCATATTATACATAATAACTTTTTTTATTAGTTTTTGATTGACTATGATCATTTTTATATGAGCATGCATATTTTAGCTTTTGTTCTAACATCTCAGTGTTTTTTTGTTTTAAATTAGAGATTATATGTTCATCTATATAGATGTTAATATTTTTCTCTATGAGATGTTCCAGAGTTTTTTTTAAGACAAAGGATAATTTGAATTTGAAACGTAGGTACACACCTGAACTAATTCTATAAGTACATAATATTTTAGACTTCCCCCAAAATATTAAAAGAAAAAGTGATAGAATATTATATGTTCCAATAATTTCCAGCTGCATAATTTTTACCCTTGAAGTGATAAGATATTACTCCTAAAAAAAGAATGTCAATCATAGATTAAACTTTACTGGTCGAAATTCAAGCAGCCGGTTAGTTATCTAGTAGTCAGATTGTTTATTTTTTGCTACTAACTTTATTTTAAATTTAAAGAACTTCGTTTGTATAAATATTTATTGAACTCTCTACAATAGATATTTAAGAAATAATTAGGCAGTGGCTAAACAAATAGTTTTGGTCGCAATACAGAACTTTTAAATACCGATAGGAAAGTTACTAGGCATCTCGAATATCAAGGTTTCTTATCACTGTTTTTTTATATATATTGAACATCTACCTTGGTTTATGCATCGCTTCTTGCTGATTATATTCCTTTGTATATTTCTTAGTATATCGCTTTATTCGTGTCTAAAAATTATGTATCACTTGAGCAGTGTAATTTAGTATTTTACATATTTCATGTAAGTATTAATAAAAGCATTCAAAGAGAAAGATACATACGTGGTAACAAAATTGTGAATTTTGATAATGAATAATCCAAAAATGAAACATCGCTCAAAAAATGACTTCGGATTGGTGACCTTAATGTACCAAAGATCGTTAAAATTTAAAAATGGTTAAAGTTGGAATATACACAGTTATAAAATATATTGCTTAATTTTAAATTTAAAGTGAGCTGTTAAAAAATGTCAAATACATTAGTTTTAGAGTTGTCAAAAATGTATTGCAGTAAAGAGTATGTGATTATGCAGGGTTGCCCATGGTCATGATAAAGCGAAGTTGTTTCTTTCTTTACCTGTCTTGCTGGCATCCCATTAAACTAAAATTTTGCATACCTGAGTGACCTCGCTGACAATGGAATAATATGGTACCATGGAGTAAAAGAATAGTGAAACAGTGAAATAGCAGCAAAGGTAATTCTTCATAAAAAGCTTTGCTTGCTCCTAAGCTTAGATTAGCCCAAAAAATTATGAATATCTTATAAATGCGTGAAAAATAATACCAAAAAAATACACAATAAAATAAACGTAAAAATATTTTTAAAAACAAGCTTTTATTTATAAATTATTGAACTAAAACGTAAAAAGAAATATTTAGTCTATGAAGTTAAACAGTAAAGATACAAAAAAACACCACTTTCGCTGAGAACTTTTACAAAAGTACTATCCTTCAAGAACTTAGTATTTGTGACTGTAATTTAAAAATAAAAGGTATTCACAACCATACTTTTTGGCGCACCACCTATACCGAAGTTATTAAAGATATTAGTCTAATACAAATTGTTTAGTCATCGTTAAAGATGGTTGGGTGTTGTTTATCGTAATATAATACATATTACAAAAAGAATAATATCCTTCGAGCCTCCCCTCCTCCAATAGCAAGGGTGTAGGGAAGCCTCTGATGGTTAATCTTTTTTCCACAAAAAATCCGCAACCTTACTTATTAAAAAAACTAATATTCCAATGAAACCGTCGAATTTATCTTTAGTACAAGTATAAAACCTTTCTTTTTAACTCTGACCAATTCTTATTATTATGTACTTACTATAATACGATGCTATCACCAACCCCTTGAAAACAGGGGTAACCGACAAATTGAAAATTTGAGGTTTTTCGATATAAAAATAGAAACCGGCCATAACGAACGCCGTTGGCAAGTAATAACTCTACGATTCCAAGAAAAGTCTGCAAGAGCTTCTTTAATATTTATAAGGCAAATCCAATATAGAATATCGTTTGACTGCCGCTCAAAAAACGATAAAGGGTAAATTTGCCATTATGAATGTCAAACGAAAACGTGATTTGATAAAAGAGCATTAACTTTAAGATGAAAATTCAAAAGTCTAATATTGAAAAAATGATATATATATATATATATATATATATATATATATATATATATATATATGTCACGACGTACATATTGTTTGTTTCATTTATTCACTACAGTTGGTTGTATTAGATCCTATAAAATCTCAGAACACTGTGATTGTGACAATTACTGCTGACAGTAATATTGTAACACATTTGCATCATTCATCACCTTCGAGAGAAAAATTAGAAAAAACAACAAAAATTTAATTACCGAAAGGAATTTGGAAACTAGTTGCAAGCCTTCTAAAAAACCAAAAATTTTGAACACTTATCCTGCCAACATTTAGTCACAGAGTGACTTTTGGTAACCCACGCTTTGTCCAGGTAATAAATGTTTCGTTATTCCCTCCTGTACTTTTGTATATCTCTTAAATGTTATCTTCTCTAATATATTATTTCTTCTCTATCTATTAAACCGGATTTTCTGTTCTTCTTTTGTCAAGAAAAGTTCTAGTGATCTAGTATTTTTTATAACTTCTATCTTTCTTACATTTTCGTCTTCACTTACAGTTTACAACTGCTAAAATTTTATCAACCTTCAATGGTTTTCTACCACGGCTTTTCTTAGGCAACTTCACACTACCACTGTTTCCACTTTTTCATTTATTAAGAAGTGTGTATATTGTTGATTGACTGACTTGACTATATTTTTAATAGTACTCGTAAGCATCTGGTGCACAAGTGCATCATGGAATTTCAACACTATAGTCCTTACTTTGAAATCGAGAACACCCTTGAGAATTACCGATTTGATGACGATTTTTTTAAAAAGTCTGAATACACGACATACACAAGAACAAAACAAATACTAAAAGAATCTATTTAATTTTGAGGATTAAATCTACAAAGAGGCATACCTGTTTGTAGATATATAGATATCTTGTACTACCTACGATTTACGTCATAATGCTAATAAGCTTGGCAAACTTTCTAAACAAAGGAAAACTTAATTGACATCATAACTATGTTCGAACTATTAATAAATCTATTAAAAATGGAAAATAGCATAACACTCTTATGATATATCACTACTTTATCCCTTTAGACTCTTTGGCCTGCTCTTATGAATTAGGAAACAGAGTATAGTTATTATTGTTAAGAGCACTTTCTATACGAGTAATTAAAGTAGTTTGTACGATTTTCAGGTTTTTTGCAGATTTTCTATTACTGCGCAAGTTCGTATGACTTGGCGAGCTGTTTTTGGTACTAGAGCTACCCCGTAGTGTTGCGTTTTAATATGGTAAAAGCCCCACGCAAGTCCGTTCAGCAGTTATAAAGAAAATCACGGACAGACACACTTTTACAGATAGAAAACAAAACCTCCTTCTTAATAGGTTAGAATAAGATTGTATTAGCGGCAAAAATTTTAGTATATATAAATGCAAAAAATTTTAGTATATATATATATATATACTTATATATATATATATATATATATATATATATATATATATATATATATATATATATATATATATATATATATATATATATATATATATATATATATATATATATATATATATATATATATATATATATATATATATATATTATTCAATTTGTTTCTTAAACCCGGTGTATATTAATTGGACTTCTTTCGGCTATAGGTTTATTTGCAAAATCGAACAATGGGATTAACTTGACGTTTCGCCTAGCATAGTAGGCTTTCTCAAAAATTGCTCATTCCCTTATTTTTTTTTTGGTATATAAGGCTTTTCTTTCCTATCTACAAATAATTTAAAAAAAATTTAGTGGCCTAATTATAAAAAGACACTTACAATTTTTCTAAAATTCATTTAAAATTTTATACTATTGACAAATAATTATTACAAAATTAATAAAATAAGGTTACATACCTCGAAAAATGCGTGTTGATTATTTAATTATATTTGAATGATAGGTAGCAAGATAGTGGTTTGCCAGGCAACTTATGGCACAGTTTTAGGTACACCTTTTTACCTAGAAGCCCAATTAATATATATATATATATATAAATATATATATATATATATATATATATATATATATATATACCACAACTCAAAACCTCTATAATTTTTTTTATACTAAATACAGTTTTCCACAGTTACTAGTAAATATATTTTAGGATAATTTATTAAAAATAAATTACCACATTAACATTCATTTACTGAATCAGCCCTTTCTATTCAAAGCTCGTTTCACCATCTTTTATATTGCCTTTTGTGTCTTTATATAAGTTCAGTAATGTTCGTTACGGATTCCTGCTCTTTAATCACACAAGTTGTTTGCTGTTTAAATAAAAGCCTCAAAGGGCGTTCGTATAGAAATGGCTAGGCGTGTAAATACCTCGAAAGTTGACGTTCAGGTATTTTCATTAAATTCCCATTATGTTTTTAGAAGTTATTTATTGTATTTAAAAACATTTTAAAACGAAAGTGATATAAATCGTAAGAAGCTTAATCGGTTTTAGTAAGGGAATGTTACCAACATTTTATTACAAATATTTGTGATAAGAAGAATAATATTTCAACTAACGAGAAAAATCCCTTGCCTTGTAAATTTATTGTGTAATTATAAGGATGGGTTGACCTTTATATCACAGAATTAACACCTTACATTTATTTGAAAAAATAAAACAAACTAATGCAGTCAAAATCAAAAGCAATTTATTTTTATGAAAATACATTTGAAAGTCGGCAAAATATCTCTTCTGATTGGCCTCTGTAGGTAGGTAATGGCGAAGATCAAGCTATTTTTTGATAAGTCTCGTCCAACTTAGCACGTATCAGTGTAGAATAGTTCTACCAAAATAAAAGTTAAGTAAATTAAAATTAAGTATATAATTACGAAATCGTAGTGGCGGATTCATGATTTAAAAAAAAACATTTTTTAGGTTTTTTGCCACAATTACAATTACAATACAAACTCAAAATAATTACCTGATGAATTTAATATGCAGGTATTAGTTCTGGGTCCACTATGAAGGTACCCGAGGAACGGCATTAAAAATATCTGAACAGGGCGGTAGACTAGCCAGATAAAGCTAAAAATTCTCTTAATATCTGTCTTTAGTTTTTGGAAATCAGATTAAAATGGCGAAGCTATAAGCATTTATTTTATTTGACCAAGTTGCCACAAGTTTTAAGGCAATTTTGGGTTCTGAATTTAGACTAATTAGCAGAGTAGCAATGAAAAATTATGTTTAAAATAAAAACTGCCTAAATTTTCTTGTTACAAAATAACTTTTTGGTATTATTTATCAAAAGAGAACAATTTTCTCTTTTTTTAATATTCGGATCCACTTATTTTTAAATCTAAAATATCAACAGTATTTTTTATTGCATTTTTTGGCAAAAAATTAATTATTTTAGTAATTATTGATCAAATTTTTGAAATTAAACCATAAGAAACGTAATTACTTGCATATTTTATTTTAGGCGACAAAAAACAAACGCATATAAAACTATAAACTAAGGATGCCATCTGACAATTTATCCTATTGTGGTCAAGTCCAAAAAACTAAAGGCCATTTTACATGCTGCAATTCTTCTTGCAATATGCAATAGTCTTGAACGTGGGCATGCGCAGTTTAACAAAATCGTGCAAGTCTCTTGCCATTGCAAGAGAATTGCACGAATACGGTTCTGCCTGCTTTTAATTCCAAGTTTCGCGCAAGTCTGAGGGAAAAACCCACCGCTTTATTTGTCTCCTTTCCACCTTGCTGGTTTACAGAAGAACAACAGCAGCAATTTTTAAGGTAACTGAAGCAGCAATTACTTTTTTCTAGTTGGATTTACTTATTTTACGATCTATTTTAACTTGTAATAATAATTTAACTCGAACCACAAGTTTAAGTAAGCTGTCAACTGTAAACAATTTTGAATCAAGTAGGCTATAATCCGGAAGTATTTTCGTAATTTCCAAAAGTTGGCTACATATTGCAATTGAAACGCAATTGCCGCTTGTTCAACAACTTGCAAGAAAGATTGCGCGCAATGTCTTGCAAGTGCAACCTCTTGCTGCAATAGACTTGAAGGTAAGTCTTGCAGCATGTAAAACGGCCTTAAAGATATGAATGCCATAGCCAACTGTGTAAGCAAATTGTGTTTCATATGATTAAATTAGTGTAAGAACTTAAGGAGCAATATTCATCTGCTTAAAATATTTAGTTGGCCACGTCAATATAAAATGTCAGTTGCCAATCTTTGTTCACAATTTTAAAATTCATTAGTATCATAGCCGCCTCTAATGATTTCAATTTTTGTTATCAGTCTAAGTATAAGTGGTGCGTTAAAATAAAATATGCAAGTAATTAGTTTATTATTATTTATTTTTTAAACACTTTAAAATCAATCAATAAAATATTAATAATTAATAAATTCAGTTTTTGCCAAGAAAAAAAATGGAACAAAACATATTGTCGCTATTTTGGTTTTAAAAATAAAGAGGTCCAAATATTAAAAAAAATCATTTTTTTGATAAATGATTTTAAAAAGTTAATTTATATTGGGAAAATATACGAATTTTGTTGTTTTAAATGCAATTTTGTCAGAAGAAAACATTTAAATTTGATTGTTTTTCCCGTCCATAGCCATCTATGAAAATTCTTAATAATTTAGGTATGGGACTCTGAACTTGTGCGAATACTAATTTTTACTATTTGGCAAAGTAATATCCGGTCGGGTCGTGTATTCGGCCGAACAATATCCGGCATTAAAAAAAATTAACAAAACCATGATTTCAACCGGGAAGCCATCCTGATTCTAGCCGGCGCTGCTGGCCGGCACAGTTATGTTTAAATTACGCATTTCGAGGTTAAAGGATTATCGATTTTTGCTGGTAACACGCTGCGCTGTACATCGGAGAATTCCGGATGAAGGAATATGTGGGATTTTAATTTTAGTTTTGCGGGATATGGGCTGCGATCAGATTGGTGGAAGATTTTGAATTTAAAATGTCGAGTAAAATCTGGAAATACTTTGTTACAGAAGAAAACGGTGAAAGCAAAGCAAAACGCAAACAGTGCAATAAAAAAATAGTTTGCGTGGTGGGAAAGAATGCAACTACTATAATTTTGTGGACCATATTAAATATAAATATTCACATTTAATGTAAACAGAAATTGAAAAAGGACTAAGTAGAGCGGACATATAGTATTGAAGTAGGTGTCGATATCAAGCCAATTTGCAAAAAAATGGTTGATGAACAATCGAAAATTCTTAGAAATTCATAGGGCAATGGGAGAATATTGTTTTATTCATTCCCTACAGTTGGTTGTGTTAGGTTCTATAAAATCTCATAACACTGTGATTGAGACAATTACTGCTGGCAGAAATATTGCAACATATTTATATCATTCATCACCTTCGAGATAAAAATTAGAAAAGGAACAAAAAGAGCTTAACATGCCTGCTAAATTTTTTTTCCAGGATGATTCAGCCGGATGGAACTGGTCCTATTATATGCTATATGCCTCTTTCCTTATTAGCAGATGAAAATACTAATATACCGACACTTTCATTAAATAAGTGGCTCTTAGTTGAACATTTGCTGAGCTTGCTTAATTCAGCAATGTGTGGAATTTCAGAGGTTATTCCAACAATATTGTTATTATATACCTTACTTTTAGAAATAAAAGAACCAAGCTTGTATATATTGCGAGAAACGATAAAAGATAATTTAAAGGACAGGTTTTTCGCTATAGAACTAAATGATTACTTTACTTTTGTGACCATTTTAAATCCAAGATATAATTGCTGTTTTTTTTAACAACAAAGATCACATAAAGTCTGAATTTATCAGAATAATAAAATCCGAAAGGCGCACAGGCATTGCAGCGGCGTCCACTATTTCTATTAAGACTAATGTAAGCTTGAATTCCGACGATGAATCACTTAGTGGCCTCAAGGAAATAAACTCAATCGTCTATGTCTGTCTGGTATATAAGATCAAGAGTTGCTTCTACTTCTTATTCTTCAGAAGAGAATGGAATTATCAACGATGTGGATGGAAGTTAAGAAATACCATAATTAAAAGAAAAGACTGGCCTTATTGGTGGTGGAAACATAAGAAAAAAGTGTCTCCTGTATTATCAAAATATATTTACAAGTATTTATCCGTGACGGCAACCACAATATTTAGTGAATAACTTTTTTCCGAGGCGGGTACCGTTTTTAAAGAAAAACAGAACCGACTTTCTTCAAAAAATGGTGAAATGTTAATATATTTACACCATAACATTCCGCTGACTGATTTTAAATATTAAGCAACAGTAGTTTGGTTTATGGCATTATAAGAATTATTTAAATTTGTTCACAGAATATTATTTATTTTTTAGCCCTAATTTTTTTCATTTGTTAGTTTGTTAGCGCCTTTTTTGAGTTTGATCTAGTAGAATTATCAAAAGGATATTCGGCCGACTAGTTCAGTATCCGGTCAAAACGAATATCTGGCTAAATTCGAAAAAAGTAGCCGGATATTCGGCTTTGTCCGGACAGGCCCAGTGTTCGTGGCATCCGTACTCTAAACCTAAATAAAATATAAAATTTATGAAACTCTTCAAACTTGATTTTTAGATTCTGGCTAAATTATTAATTAAACATAGGCGTTATAAATATATATTTCTATATATATATTTCTTAGAGAAAAAATGGATTAGTTTTTTAACATTATTTGTCAACAATGTTATTTTTAATGCCCGTGATTTATTTTTATGCATATATACAAAAAACAAGTTTGTCCGTGAGGCTAACATAATAAAAGCATATAAAAACCAAGTACTCTACTTGTTTTTTATATATTTTTATTTTGTTTTTAGAATAAGCATTTAAAAATGCAACCTTTAGTTATTTGGTATCTTGCTTGGTTTTCAAAAACAAAATAATAATAATTTTACTGATCGTCTCTGAACAACATAAAAAGATCATGATATTTCAACATGTTTATTACGTTAAAAGTAAGAAACATTTAGGTGTCCGCGTTCTTTTTACAAGAATTTAGTAGCTTAAAAAATACATGTTTTTCTTACTTTTAACATAATAAACGTAATTTATTTTGTTCACGGATGTGCAGTGAAATGCGTGCAAGTGAAAAAATGGCAAATGACAAAAAAGGTGCAGTTTTAAATGGTTAATCTAAAATAATAAAAACATATAAAAACTGAAAAGTTGAATAAAAAATGCAACTTGGAGCTATTTGAGTGTTTAATTTGTTTTATTTTCATATATAGAGAGTGCGTGATTTTTGTGGGTAGATATCAACTTTTTTATTTTAAATGAGACACCCAGTATCATAGGGTTATGATAAATTAAGTAATAAATTTGGATCTTGGAAATTAAAAAGTTAATAGAAAAATAAATTCGTATAACATAACCTATACTGAAAGTCCACAGTTATCGAAATATTCCTATCTAAACAAAACCTTTGTATTTAAAAACCTATCAGACATTTTTATACACTTTCTATGTTTGCCACGTAACCCCAGAGAAATTATTTTTACGCATATTTAGAAGTTATTTTAAACTTACAAAACAAGTGTCAACTTTGATTTTTTCAATAGAACGCCTTATTTTTTTCTGCTGATTTCAGTTCTCTATGAAATTCTAGACATAAATTAACTGTTATCGAAATATTCTTATCTAAATAAAACATGTGTATTTAATAACCTATCAGACATTTTTATACACTATCTATCTCTGTCACGTAACCCCAAAGATTTATTTTTACGCATACTTAGAAATTTTAAACTATACAGGATCATTCACAAAAGTTGTACAACTGTCAACTAACATAACCTATATTGAAAATCAACAGTTATCGAAATGTTCATATCTAAATAAAACATAAAACACAGATCAGGAAAGTTTAATAAATGTACTTTATTAAATTTTGAAAATGTCCACCATTTACAGCTCTACAATGCCCTAGACGATGAAAAAACTCTTGTTGCACATTAGTAACTGTATCACATTGAATATTTCTTATTACAGTTCGAATACGTTCCTTAAAAATTTCAACATTATGTAGCTTATTTTTATACACTTCCTCCTTTACATACCCCCAGGAAAAAAGTTTAACGGGCTTAAGTTCGGCGATCTTGCCGGCCACTATATTGTCCCACATTGCCCAATCCATCGGCATCGTCTCGAAAAGGTTTCGTTTAAGTATCTTCTGACATCAGCTGCAAAATGTTGATACCATAACAGTTCACTGGGAAGATCCAAATCGTTTACATTAGCTAATGCTGGTACAAGATTGTCTTCCCAAAAATTCAAGATACATTTGCCCTGTTAGTGAGGAATCAAAGAAATGTGGACCTATAACTTTATTGCCTTCAAGACCTGCCCATACATTAATACCTTGACGTTACTGTGTATGACTTTCCCTATACCAGTTAAGATTTTCTTGTGCCCAGTATCTAAAATTTTGTTCATTTACTTCCCAATTGAGACAAAATGTAGCCTTATCTGTGAAATAATTTCTTTTGACAAATAATGAATCATGATTACACGTGTTGCGCATAATTTCGCAAAACTAGTTTCTGCGATCTGAATCATCATGCATTAATTCTTGAACGAATTTCACTTCATACGGATAAAACTTTTCTTTTTTCAAAAATTTTAACACTGTTGTTTGATGTACATCATTATCATAGGCTGCGTCAGTAGTTGAAGAATGTGGATTATCTTAAAAAGTTAAGAGAATATCTAGTTTCTTTTCATTTGAGGTCCTACGGTGACCTTTTCCAAAACGGTCCGCAACACTACCAGTATCCGTCCACTTCCTATTTTGCTCACTGCAAACTGAATAATAGATTGCTTATGACAAACTTCTGTTTGTGTCCTAGTCATATCACCAGTACCAAGCATTATTAGAATTTCTATTCTCTCTTTTTCTGTTAAACGCATAGTATTTGAAATCAAAATTGCAGATCGTAAATAAATTATATGTTTTTGCCAACGCAGTGACAGTGACACAGTCATTTTTCTTTGGGGTTACGTGTCAGATATAGGTAGTGTATAGAAATATCTGACAGGTTATTACGAGATGTTTATCATTTGCTACAAAACGTACTGCTATTTTGAGCTTTCGGTTGCGATTTCCAGGGTTTTAAAGCAATATCGTGATTTAGAAAATTCTTTTTTCGGATTTCGGAAGCGACTTCAGGGCATGAATATTTTCATTATGTGAAGAGATAATTGAGTTTTTCCTTTTCAGACAGATTAGATAAAAAAAATTGGATCTAAAATTACTGCCAAATGTAATCTGATTAATTCTAATGAAATTGTTGAAATGTGGGGACTTTTAAGGTCGATAAATAAGTATTAGATTACAAACGTAATATGTTGAAGTGAAGAAAAGTTCGCTCATATAGTGTAGAAATGTAGGTCTAGTTATTGCTTCTCTCAGAGGCGGATCTGGGGTGACGTGGAGGGCCGGGCGGGGGACTTAAAACGTATAATATAATAATATAATATAATTTATAGCATCTGTTTTATATTTGTATGGAAAATAAGGGGTAATGGTCAAAAGTGGAGGGGATGAAAATTAAAACTTATTTAAAAAATCGAGTATTATGCTTTTATGGGTTTTTGGGCATGCAGATTTTAATTATAACAGTAAATAATAAGTAGTAAAGGCAAAAGAGGAGGAAGTAAAAAATGTAGTGCCTTGGAAATTAGGATTTGACTCAAGGGGGGACAAATTACGATTTTCAACCTATGCGGTGCTTATTTTATACATGAAATTGTAACCATAGGGTATACTTAGGGAGGGCGGTGCCCCTGTCGCTCCCCTCTAATTCCGTCACTAGCTTCCCTTGTAAAAGGGAAAAAACACACTCTCAATTGTTTCCAAATATTTACGTTTCGGGGTCCTTCGATGCCGAAAAACATGTTTCCTCAATTCCGCTGCGTGTCGGTTTATCGGTCTGTTTGATTATTTTGTGTTGTGTTGCGTTATTAGAAACGATTTTTTTCACATTTTTAACCCAGTCCCAAAATATCAATACTTAGATTTTATTAGAAACTGTAAGTTATAATTTGTGACTAGAAATTCATAATTTAGTATGAGTAATAAAAGTGCCTTTGCAGTTGTATTACAAAAACGGGGTTAAAAACATCGATTTCGGAAATTGTCGAGATTTCGGTTACAATTTTTAGAAGATGTACAAGTATTTCTAGGTGATCATCCCCTCGAGTTATTAAATACACATGTTTTATTAAGATAAGAATATTTCGATAACTGTTGATTTTCAGTACAGGTTATATTAGACGAAATATATCTAGAATTCCATAGAGAACTCAAATGAGCAGAAAAGATAAGGCGTTGTAATGAAAAAAATCAAAGTTGACAGTTGTACAATTTTTGTGAGTGACCCTGTATAGTTTAAAATAACTTCTAAATATGCGTAAAACTAAATCTTCTTTGGGGTTACGGGACACGTTTTATTTAGATACGAATATTTTGTTAACTGTTGAATTTCAGTATAGCTTATGTTATACGAAATATGTCTAGAATTTTATAGAGAATTCAAATCAGCAGAAAAAAATAGGCATCTTATTGAAAAAATCAAAGGTGACAGTATATATGTTAATAGGTCTGTGATGCAACGATTTATATTTATTGACATTTATTATTGTGTTTTGATATTGCATGTATTATTTTGCTCATTATTAGGGGTTGTTTTTTGCAAAAAGCATTATTGTTGATATTCTTCGACCACCTATATTATTTACTTTTACAGTAACTTTTCATTCGTAAGGGTTGTATAATATTGTTTAGCGCAGTACTACTAATAGATATTAATATATTATTATCACTATAAATACATCATAATCTGGCAAACTTTCTAACTGCAATAGTTGGCTTCACTTTCTATAGAGGAGGGCACGGAGATATATAATAATAATTACAGTTGAAAGAAGAAGAAAACTGAATACGAATAAGTCACTTATTGGTGGATATTCCTGCATACTTTGGGTAATAAGTTTTCCAAATTAACATAGGAGCTTTACAATATCCGTTGCAATAACTCAGTAGATAAGACGAAGTTACCCTAAAATCATTCCCCATTTAGGCAATAGCGTGGTGTCTAAACGATGCCTAAACGGTTCTCAACATTAGTAATTGCAATTTTAAGGTTTTTTATTTAGTCCCCGATACGTAGCCGTGACTAAATATGGTGATGGGGTTGTTATTTAATATTTATTTAGCTGATATAATTAGGTCTGTGAACTCCACTCCACGCATATGACACACAAATATACATATTTTATCTTAATATTAAAACTAAACAGTGACCTTGACATAATTAGTGGGAGTCATAACAAGGACAAATATAGTTTTTATTTACTGTTTAGTACCCAACTCTCAAAATAAAAGAAATATACAATGTTGCCAAACTTCGCATATAATTATTTTTCTCGATGATTTCAAATGCAACCCACTATATATTATGTTAGATCTAAATAAAGACCTAAACGAAAAGTTCAACCATATATAATAACATAGGTCTGAGAGGCACCATTTCCGACTTATAGACGATTATCTCCAGTAAATATTTTTTAACTCCAAATGGGATTTCCAAACATTGTTAACAAAATATTATTATTTACATAATTATTAATAATAATCCTTAAGTGTAGCCCTTAATCCTATTTATTCTCTATATTTTGTTTTCGTATGGTTTGCTCCTTTTTCATTTCTGATAGAGAGCACACTCTTGCTTTAAAATATAATTTGTTCGTCTTTCAGGAGACACTAGATGTTTAATATGGGGATTGATATTATTTAGAAGGCCTGAGTAATACTGGGAACTGTTTAAGAAACAATGGGCCTAGAATTTGTATTGCGATACGGCACATATATTGACATATTCATCGAAGTTGGCACAGGTCTTTTGACGCATATTATTATATCGCCTTGTTTTTTTATTGAGTATATCCGGTTATATAATAATGTTTGCTATGAAGGAAAAAGTTGATTATATAACTAAATTTCCATTAAGGCAACCCCCAACAAATTAGAATAAATGAAAAATAAAAAAGGAGATGTCGTCAAGTTTTGATTGATGACCAGCAACTCAATATTTTGTTGTATTTTGAGGACACTCCTGAAAATTCAACCTGGCGTGCATCCTTGGATTTGGACGTCAGAAGAACAGCGCTATAAACGTGCCTTCAAATAAAGAAATGTTTGCCCTATAAATGTTGCCCAGTGCGAAAATAATTGGAAAAACGTGATTAAACTCCGTTAGATTTTTGAAATATTTTTATGGAGAGACATTTTTTAGAAAATATATTTATTAATATTGTTTGGACTGAGGAGTTACAACCTCAACAAAAATCTTTGAAAAAATACCCATTATTTCAGAAGAAATTTAAAAAAATATGGAAGTTACAAGATCAGAAAGAACTTCAGTAAAGGTTTAATGCGGCGTTTATAGATCCATAATTTTTTCAGATTTAATTTGGCAAGTCAAGAAATAAGCAACTTGATTATGGAAAATGGATTCGGGAAAACGGTAATTACCCCTACACGGCTTATACCAAATAATGAAGATAAATGTCAATAAATCCGAAACGTAGCATCTTAAAGCCGTGAAGTTTTGTATGATTGAAATTAACATGAATACCACTTTTTGTTCCGTATCAATATACAGGGTGTCCCATTTCAAATAAGAAAGTTAATACTTGCCCACGAAAATCGACGTACCCTGTATATATCAAAAAATAAAATAAAATGCACCCTCGAATTACTATAATTAACCCTTGTATTAATATGTATGCGGAAACCTAAAAACAAATTATCATTCAGCAAAAGCAGAATTTTTGAATACGATAACACTAAATAGCTTACTCAACGGCAAATATGCCTTAAGTGTTTTTGATGGCAAATATTTACCCTACGTTGAATTTAAATGGAAATTTAACCTTTTAGAAGCGCGAATGAAAATCGATTTTGTAGTAACACGTTGTAAGCTCTGCTGATAAAGGAAAAAACTATGTATGTACGTGACTAACTTCTTATTGGTGTCTTTTTAAATAAAAGTTTAATAAAAGCTACATAATTCATGTTTTATTAAGAGTCAACGTTTCTTTTTCATGCATGTCCAATATTATAAAACGCTACTATTTTTGCTTTTTCTACTTGTAAAATTTTAGAGCAAATCCTATGTGGCAAAATGAAATGACACATAATAAAATACCTAAAAATTCAGTAAAATTCCGTTGCCAGGTATAAAACGTTTTTATGAAGAAATTTAAAAAATGACAAAATTAAATTTTTTTTGGAAATAAAGTTATAAAAATAAATAATAATTATAATAATAATAATACAAAAATAAATTTAAACAAAATCAAAACAGTAGCTGGGATTATCAGTGGTTTTATATGAGTTGTTATGATAAGCAAATGAATGTATGAATGTATGTACGTAAATGTGTATGTATCTGAACTTAAAGATTTCGGCAGAAAATCTGTACATGTTCCAGACTGAATGATGGCTCAACACAACATAAAAATATAGCAAATGCTAAATTTATTACTATTCAAATTTTAATATTCTTAAAATTTTAATATTATTAGTATTTGATATTAAACCGACAATGCCGCCCCTACCCCATCCTCTGTTTTTCTTGTCTGGGCTCATCCAAAAAATATTTAGATTTGTCACATATGCGTCTGTAAAAAAACTTTTCAAAGTTAAAAAACATATATTGTTATTCCAATATTTATGAGTTTGAAAATCAATATCCAACTTTAAAAAAAATAATATTAAGTGTTCTGCTAAAAACAAGAGAAGCTCAATTCGCAAATTTGTATTAACTTAAGTATGTGACAAAAATTAACATAGAACGAAAGCTTCCATCATGGTTCTTGGGATTGGACTGTATGAAAGTTGAATCATTTTCAAATGTTTCGCCTTCGACTGCACTAGGTATCTTCAGGGATCTTTATTTGACGAGATTGGAACACAGAGTGAGCTCGGAGAGACCTACGCCGGCTATTTATGGTCGACCTGTGTTCACCGAACCGTGACCGGTGTAACGATCGGTTTCCAGGTATGATGTAGATAGCCCGTTTCTCTATTAAAATTATTAGGATGCTTATGAATTCCAATAGATTCTCAAATTTTCCTTTTATATAATCCCGAAATCGATGGTTTATTTTACATTTATAACATGTCCAGTGGAATGTTGGTGTTCAGATACAGCAGATGGTACAATTTGTTTCTTTTTGATATATTCATGTTCCATTATTAATGATACTAATATGGAATTACCGATAGGAAGTGTAGTTCTTCCATTTATACACGGAATCACAGAAAAGATGGCAAGGTTACTTTGCCGGTCCAACATATGTACAATCTTCAACACACACAAGAAAATTGGCCAATGGTTGCAATCGCCGAAGGACACTATCATTTTTCAAAAGAAAGGAGTATATGCAATTCCTTGTTCGTGTGGTGATGTCTATATTGGAGAAACTGAACGACCCATATCGATTAGGCTTAAGGAACATGACCGATGTATCAGAAAGAAACAAATTGTACAATCTAATGTATCTAAACATCAACATTTCACTGGACATGTCATAAAGGTAAAAGAAACCCTTTGGTTTCTTTTACATTTATGATCGGTTTCGGGATTCTATAAACGGAAAATTAGAAAATGTAATGAAATTTTGAAGCATCTTGACTATAAATAGCCAGCCTAGGTCTCTGCGAGCTCATTCAGTTTTCCGATCTCCCTGAAGATACCTCGTGCAATCGAAGGTGAAACGTCAAAAAGTGATTCAATTTTGTATATATATATAGTTGTTTATATAATATACATATGCTAATGGAACTACCCCTACTAATTGAATATATATTTGCAGTATATATATATATATATATATATATATATATATATATATCAGGATATTTATATATATATATATATATATATATATATATATATATATATATATATATATATATATATATATATATATATATATATATATATATATATATATATATATATATATATATATATATATATATATATATATATATATATATATATATATATATATATATCTGTATATATATATATATATATATGTTTTTATATATATATATATTTAAATATATATATGATGTTTTAATCTAGAATTTCTGATATTATTTACACATTAAAAAAAGATAAAATTAATGGGGAAACTTGTTTTGTTAGAAAATTATAATTGCCAAAGAAAATGCATGAAATAAATGTAATGACAGTTATAGCGCTAGTCTGATTATTGAGCCTAAATTTGAACATACCGAGCTATATTTGACTTTCTAACGAGACGTCCGCGTGTAGTAAATTTTATAGTTTTTTTTAATTTTTATTTTTTTATCAAAATTTAACAAAACATTTCATGTGGTTTGCGCTGAGTGAAGAAATTATATACAATATATGGCTTAATGTCATTCGTTCTACCACCATCCAGCCAACAGAATTGTCCTCTTCTTGGCTGGTAAATAGGTTTCTCGGAACAATGAATGACTTCGGTTATTCAGCCGGCCATGAATATCAGTCATGGATATCATTTTACTCTTACCGCTTCATCGACAGGATTTAGATCGCAGCATTATGTTTAAAACTTCACAGTTTTAGGCGCAGTGAAGAACTTAATGTAAGAAATGTTCTGATTTAAACTGATAAAATTAGTAGGAAAACTATAAAACTGCCATTTGTTCATTCACAAACAGATGCTGCTTTTAATTTTAAATCGACAGGCATTTCTTAACAATTAAGAAATACTGAGAATACATTTGCTGCTAAGTAGGACAAAGGGTTACTTCGAACAATTCAATGACTCACAAACTTTGATTATAGAAGTTTGGCTCTGGATCTGAATAGAAATTAATTTAAAGTTTTGCTACTTAAGGATGATTCCAAGTTTACATTCCGCAATATTTCAATCAGAATTAATATGACACAGAAACAAACTCAGTGGAAACTTGATAACTCAAGTTTTTAAAATAGAAAAGTGTATTGTTACTATACATGTTATATCTCGGTAACTTTTTAATAGAACTAGTCTGATTATACCTGGCTTAAATTGCTATATCTCATAGGCGTACATGTTTACGGGGGCAGAAACGAATGCAAATCCAACATCAGCTAAATAGTGTGAGCATCCCGAGGGGTGCGCAAATTTTTCAATATGGTGAACACGTCACTCTTAAATACTTTTTAAATATTTTTTAATACTTACTATATTTGACAGTTGTCTAGAAATCTACGATTGAAATCCTAAATATTCAGTTATATTATATAAATAAATAAAACATATATGGTACTTTATGTTTATATAAAGTAATTCTTCTTCAATATCAAAGAGATATAATCTTCGTTTTTGAAAGAAACCCTACAAAAATTCACTGTTAAACGTGAACCTATATAATATACTATAACATCATATATATAATGAATTGAGATTCTGTTTATATTTTCGAATATTTTTACATCCTTGGTAAGAGGGAAAGGTTGTAATCGTAAAAAAATGCCCCTCCTAGGTTTTTACATATCTTTACGTTTTAGGTTCACTATACACAGGGTTTATCATTTCAATTAGTCTGTCTATTAGCGGCGTAGCTAAAAAACTACTTATCTGATTAACTTAAAATTTTAGCAAAAAAATTAAGAGCCAAGTGGGAATAAAACTGTTACATTTTGTTAAAAATTCAATATGGCGGAACAAAATATTGGGGTAGTAAAATATTTAAAAAATCTGTATAAAGGTTATACTTGGTCAACTGACCTTAAATTTTTCACAAAATATTGAGATAAATTGGTAAAATGTTTGTATGAATTCACGATGGAGGAGCAAAATGCCGATCGATAAAATATTTAAAAAACCAGTCTGAAAAACTGCTTATCCAATTGACTTTAAGTGTCCTACAAAAATCGAGTTTGATAGAAAGATAAACTAGTAAGATTTTAATAAGGCGGAACAAAATGGAGGGCTAACAAAATCTTTCAAAAATCAGTGTGAGGAAAATACTTATTTGAATTAGTCTTAATTTTAGCATAAAAATTATACTTGCTGATAAGACATTGGTACGAATGCGGTATGACGAAACAATATTGGTGCCTGAAAAAGGTAGAAAACTATGATTAAACTGACTTCAATTTTGCATAAGTATCAAGTTTTATATAAGGATCACCTGATAAAATCTTGTTATATAGCGGTTTAGTAATATGTTTAAAAAAAAATCAGTCTGAAATAGCTTTTTATCCAATTGACTTGTACTAGAGTACGATATGTCGGTCCAGTAGGTGCACGTTTGAAAGCCCTTTAATAGTATTTTGTGGGAAAAAATTTGCCATTTTTTAACTGCCGTATAAATATCTTTCTTGTTTACCCTTGGTGCAGTTTGAAATTAAAATTGTGAGAGAGTTTTTAATTTACGGTTATTATTACTTAATTGTATTCTGCGCATTATATTAAAGCAGTGAAAATGCCCCGAGGTGCAAGGAAATCCGATTGGTACGAATGCGGTATGACGAAACAATATTGGTGCCTGAAAAAGGTAGAAAACTATGATTAAACTGACTTCAATTTTGCATAAGTATCAAGTTTTATATAAGGATCACCTGATAAAATCTTGTTATATAGCGGTTTAGTAATATGTTTAAAAAAAAATCAGTCTGAAATAGCTTTTTATCCAATTGACTTGTACTAGAGTACGATATGTCGGTCCAGTAGGTGCACGTTTGAAAGCCCTTTAATAGTATTTTGTGGGAAAAAATTTGCCATTTTTTAACTGCCGTATAAATATCTTTCTTGTTTACCCTTGGTGCAGTTTGAAATTAAAATTGTGAGAGAGTTTTTAATTTACGGTTATTATTACTTAATTGTATTCTGCGCATTATATTAAAGCAGTGAAAATGCCCCGAGGTGCAAGGAAATCCGATTCGGATAAAAAGGAGAAGCTAATAATAAAAGTGTGTAACAATTTCGTAAGTCAAATATAGACGAAAATCGACGCCAAACTAAGTAAGTTATATAACAAACTATCTTCACTATGTGCCAGTTTACAGAAGTTTGAACATACCGCAACTAAAAACGAAAAGTCGATCAGCAATATACAGGTATATCTAGATAACAGGAAACAAAATAGTATAAAAACATAAAATTTGTCTAAAGATTTGCTGCCTTAATATTGACATTATTGACGATATAGCAAAAGATGCTTGGTTAGCCGGAAGAAATATTTATAATTGGCATTCAATTAACAACTGTAAATCAATAATAACATCAATAATTACTCAAATAATGTCGTGAAATATTATTATTTAAACCACTCCAGAGAACATAGGAAGGTCACTCCTTCCGTCTAAATATGGATACTTAAACCTAGAACTAAAAATCTACACGCGACGGCATCAAAAAACCTAACATTGTTAACGAAATAATACCATAAATTCAAAAAATCACATTCCCTACACTAGTCCAAGTACAGAAAATATCCACGTAACCTTATTATAAGCTTCGCATTCCATATATGTTTATACCAAAGAGAAAACCATGTTTAGTTAGCTGTTATATGTAAAAGGTATTGTGTTCTGCGAATATATGGAGTGCACGCCTCCCACATTGTTCGTTATTTATTTCAGAGGAACATGTATATTTTTATCCTAGGAACAGATACAAAGTAAAGCTACTTTTCTGAATAAAGTATTATTTAAGTTTAACTAATACCATAATGTTAATAGCGCTTGAACGCATGCACAAAATCTTTTTTCTTAGAGCTATCGTAAGCTTATTTGGTAAAACATTAAAATAAGTTTGATTTTCGGTTTCTCAAGGTCAGCAATAGTTAATTGGTTAAGACAAGTTAGCCAACAGCTTGGCTAAGCTAGTTATCTGTATTCTGATACGGGAGTAATGAAAATAACTTAAAAAACATTTTTTCAGTCATTAAAAGCGTGTGAGTCCGACTCACGAATCTTGACTGCGACATCTAAAAGCACAGGGCGGTTAAACGCATAAAAACAAAAATACATTGCTTTATGTGATATTTCATTCGATATATTTGCCGGTTTATTCCACTCGTCGGAACCTTTAATATTTGCAATGAATATTTTTTGCCCTCATAGTTTCTTCACGACTTGTATGTCAGACTTTAACACAAATCGGCAGTCTGGTCCGGCAGTGCATTTAGGTTTAAGTTTTTGAATAGCACAAGTAATATCTCATTCACTAAGCCTTGATATGTTTATATTTTGGTCGGTACCTGAGGATATATTGAAAATTAAAATATTACTGGAAACTGAATAAGATTGCTTAAAAAATAAAGAAAAAGAATTTAAATTATCGGGTGGATTATCTAGAATTTGATCATACTGCATATTGCTTGAAATGCCTGTTATGTCACGTTGACCTTTGACAAAGTTCCAAAAACCTTCGAGATCTTTTTTGTTGTCCAAATTTAAGATATATTTTTTATAGAATATATTTATATTAGTGTTGATTTTGGATCTCAAAGTCTGAAATCTTTCCAGCTCCTGCATGCTGTCATATGTTTTATATTTTTTATGCAGTTTACCTTTAAGTTTTATATTTTTAATAATTCATGAAATAAACCAAGGGTGATATCTTCTATTTGGAGAATGGCGATATTGAGTTATAAAATGCATTACAGGCATCTTCTACCGTTCTCTGATTTTCCAATAAAGATCAATCCTGTTGTAGAAATAAGTTATAAAGCAAATTAAAACCACCTTTATGGAGATTGCATAAGTTATTCATATTCAAATTGATGTAACTTTTAAAATAATTTGATTTTGGTCGTTTAAAAGGAAAACATTGAAGCAGGGTGGTGATTATTTTCTTTACAAAGAATGCCAAATCATCGCTCCACGTTACAACTAGAATTACCATTAGTCAGAATAAGATCCAGAATCTTTTGGCTAGTATTTTTAATTAAATTATACTGCTTAAGATTAAAGAATTACAACAAAATCTCTAACAAAGTTATATAATTAGTATTTCAAGGAGAATTGCCGTCTAGAAAGAGAGAACAGTTATAATGGATATAAAAACAGTAAGTACAGTGGGCAAACACCATTGTGATATCCAAAAAATCTATACTATGAGAAAGATTAAAGTTAATTAATTAAGTATAAAGTTTAAAATCGTGCAATTAAAATTATGGTTAACCGCCAATAAAACGCCTCCCCCTTTAGATTTATTTAAAGTCAGAAAATTTCTATTAGCGGGAAAGTCTTAAAAATTAGGCTGAAATAGTTATCTGCTGCATACCGAGGAGTCGAGCCAAGTTTCAGTTATAGTAATTAACTCAAAATCGCAACTCATGACGCCCTTTATTTACATTAATATTAGAAATTCATACACGTGCAACGGCGATAAGGAACTCTAGGTAGAGGTAATCAATAATTGCTATTTACTTATGATATTCATTCTTAGGTTAGAGCACGCGGCCTGGTATGCTAAACATTTGTTAACATCCCAGGCAACGTGATCCGATTTTACAGTGTTGCCACTATTTTCCCGATTCAATTTAAACAACTTTGACATTTTAAAATATCTGACATACATTAAGTGCTTCTTGCTGCATTTCAGACAAGAAAAGTTCTTTGAGCAAATTCTTTAAGAATGATTAAATTTGTTGAAGTTAAAACTCCTTGAAACTTGGACTGCATTACACGCATCATAGCCTAAAACCACAGCTCTCATAACTCCATCATAGATGAGGCGGTCTACTAAAGCCTAAAAATATTGGATTTTTTTCATTTTACTAATTTTTAAAATTTGTCAAGTAGAATTATTAAAAAAGGTATCAGCAATAATTTTTTTTATAACAGCAAATAAATTGTCCTCATCACCATAAGTATCTGTGAAGCCCACTAAGTGTTCATCCCTAATTTTTAGTATGTCTCATATTTCTGAAATTATTACTGTGATCTCTTAAAAAAGTGGCCTCTATGATATAACGAAACAGCTATTATAACTCGTTCCGCTATGTTCAGATCATAGAATCCAGATATTTCCGTTACAAAGTTCGCAGTATGAAATGAACCAACACACTGAAAAAATATATTCAAATTACAATATGCCTTACAAAAGAGCTATTGCATGTAAAAGAAACGAACATAAGCAACCCAAAAACGACCTGTGTTTATTAAATAATAAGTTAAACTCATATTTTTTGTCAGTCGAATATTGCGTGAAGT
Organism: Kuschelorhynchus macadamiae; assembly: GCA_030620095.1. Taxonomy (NCBI): domain Eukaryota; kingdom Metazoa; phylum Arthropoda; class Insecta; order Coleoptera; family Curculionidae; genus Kuschelorhynchus; species Kuschelorhynchus macadamiae. Next base: position 182,876 of record JAUTXW010003321.1, read on the forward strand.
TAATACATGGGGTAAAGGCCCGGAGAAGTTTGACCTTTTTAAAGGTTCATACTTACACTAAATAAAACACAGAAATATTTCACAAAATATTGCAGGGCAGGTACCTACACATTCACGCAAACATATTCAGACAAGGTTTTTTTGTACAAAACAGAAAAGAAATCACTCCAATTGCTCTCCTTTCAGTGCAAAAAACATTGTCTCAAAGAAAACATTTGACAAAAAAGTAAAGTCGTCATATGGGCCAATATCCTCCCAAGCCAATTAGACTACTGAGAAAATGCTCCTCGATCACAGGCACACTGAAGTTAAATAAATAGTTCTTTAACATGAAATACCTACCTTGTTTTAATATTCCTTATCATTTACCTAGTCTACATATGGAAACTAAAAATGGTTTAACTTCAGGCTCTGAATTAATTTTTTTTATTGGCTTATAGAGCGAGTAGCATTATCAATTTATTTATTGCAAACACTATTTTTGAGATTATTTCTAGAAGCAAAAAAAATGCGGAATAATCTTGCAGTTGACATTACAAAACATTTCTCATTTTACACATTTTCTATATATATATATATATATATATATATATATATATATATATATATATATCCCTGCCTAAACTGTCCCAAAAAATATATGGGCATGACCATACAATCAAATAGACTAAATGGGCATAAATATACAAAAAATGCTTCCACAGCACTACATAAACATGAAAGAGATATGGAACATGAATTTGATTTTTCGTGTACAACGGTCTTATCAAAAGAACAACTATTACTATAAACTGACATTCAAAGAAATGGTCGAGATAAAAAAAGAAAAAAATACAGTAAACGATCGGAAAGACATTGACAATCTCAGCCAAATATATCACAATCTAATTTAATTCAATTGTTATAAACTATTTCCATCAATCATAAATACATACTATATACTGTCAGACTCACACAAATACTTTTTTAAAACAACCCGTATCCACCAATAGTGACTACAATGTAAATATAATCAAAAAAATTAAATTATATATATAAAAAAAACAATAGAATTCCTTAACCAGTGTATCACTTACCTCCACACTGCCAGGCAAGGTACTTAACTAAATGTTTTAATAATTTTAATGCGTGCCGTTATACCTAATTGTTTTTATTATTTAACTTGCATATATACACTTTCTGTATTTAATTTTTAGATGTGCAGAAATAAATATTTTGAAAAAGCCTGAAATGGACAGGCGAAACGTCAATTAAAGTTTTTTGTTTCAATCCACGAACCTAATCCCAAGAAAGTACTTGATATTTATAAATTGTAAGGTTCAAGAAAGAAATATATATATATATATATATATATATATATATATATATATATATATATATATATATATATATATATATATATATATATATATATATATATATATATATATATATATATGTATATATGGGATTTATTGAGCAAACCCCAAATAAATAAAGTTTAGTCACGTCCTTATATATATATATATATATATATATATATATATATATATTTATATATATATATATATATATATATATATATATATATATATATATATATATATATATATATATATATATGGGATTTATTGAGCAAACCCCAAATAAATAAAGTTTAGTCACGTCCTTTTTAGTTAAATAATTAAAAGCAAATGTCTTGTTGAGCGGCAACTGCTACAGTCTTTCCAAGAAAGCTCCTATTGACCAAGAACCTATTTTTGATCCAATGTCTCCCCCAACAATGAAGCTTACGCGAACCGGAAAAAGTTCTGATAACCGTTTCCTCATGTCTAGACTAAGAGAACCAGCCATTTTAAAGGCCTTCAAGTTATATCTCGCCTTCCTGCACGACCAACCTGCGCCAATTCACTTTGAAGGGTTTACAAATACAAGCACCAGGCTGTTTTTGGCTTCTGAAGGCATTCCTATAGATTATAGAACCCTACATAAGATATATTTCGATTTTCATGCTGCTTACGGATTTAACGCAGCAGAAGTGGAAGCGGATCTTGCGGCCTATGGATCCTATATATCTTCGGAGAGAACGATCCATCTTCAGAGGACCAGAGAATGCCATAAAAACTATTTTACCAGCAATTCTCCCAAAAAAAATTTTAGAAAACACGACGTGTCCTGAGGAACTAGATTCCTCAAAACTTCCTGTTGTTACTAGTCTTAATATGGTTCTAATTAATATTGCTTCTCTAAGAAATAGCATATAGCTCTTTTGAATTCTCTATGGTATATAATCAAAACCTTGATCTTTATCTAATTTGTATTTATAGATCACCAAACTCTGATGTACAATCATTTTTAAATAGCCTGGTAAGTTTGCTAGACAGTCTACCGATTAAGGTTAAAAAAATTCTATGCGGGGACTTTAATATTGACTATGCTACTATTTGTGCCATCCAAAAATATCTAATTTCTATATTCGATTCTTTCGGTCTTTCAATGCATGTATCCTCGCCAACTAGAATTTCAAAAAACTCTTCTTCTATCATCGATTACATGGCGTCTGATTTTTCTCCATCAGAGGTGCATTCACAGGTCTATAACTCAGGTCTTTCCGATCACGAGGCGGTAATTTCCAGGTTTAGTTTACCTATTAGGCCCTTACCAAGATCTCGCCATCGGGGCAGAATTTTCTCGGCCGCAAATTTCTCAGTATTTCATAATATTTGCTTTAACGCCGATTGGAATTTTGAATCTGATAATGTCAACACAAACTTCAGAACTTTTTTAAATAAAACTTTAAGTGCTTTTAACAAGGCCTTCCCGCTTAAGAATATCAAACCTAAGCGGCATAAACCGTGGACCACGAAAGGACTACGAATTTCTGCTAAAAATATGCGCTCGCTCTCATATATAAAAAAATTAACCGACTCCTTTCTTATTCTCGACTATATCTCTAACTATAGGAGGATCTACACTACTCTTATTAAGTCAGCAAAAAAATTACACTACCGAAAACGTCTAACAAACTCAAATAACGTTTCAAAAGAAACCTGGTCCATCATCAATAACCTCAGAAACAAATCAAACCCTGTGACTCAGATCTTGCCAGGGGCTAATGATCTAAATGATTATTTTATTAATGTAAGCAAAAATGTTACCTCTAGTATCTCGCCAAGTTTGGACCCTCTTTCGTTTCTCCCTCCTTCAAAAAATTTAGCTGATAGCTTTTTCTTAAGTCCCGTTAGCAACACTGAACTATTGAAGGTAATAAATAATATCAAAAGTAAATCTTCGTGTAGCACTGATGGACTATCAATTAGAATATTCCTGAACTTGCCACTCCCAGTCATAGAGGCCCTTACAACATTAATAAATGAGTCCTTTATAAAAGGTGTATTCCCTGATTGCCTTAAAACAGCTATAATTATTCCACTTCATAAAGGCGGCGAAAAAACTAACCCTTGCAATTATCGACCAATTGCACTACTACCAGTGCTATCAAAAATCATCGAAAGGCTACTGAAGAATCGTCTTATGCCATTTCTACTGAAACATCAGATAATATCCCCGGAGCAGTTCGGATTTCTACCCAACAAGTGCACCAGCGACGCCATGTTCACGTTGGTTAGAGGCGTCTACTTATCTCTCAATAACAACCACCCAACTGCCTCAGTTTTTTGTGACTATGCGAAAGCCTTTGATTGTGTTAGTCATGAAATTCTGATAAACAAACTAAATTTTTATGGAATTCGTGGTACTTCTTTAAATTGGTTCAAATCTTATCTTGGGAAAAGGCAACAACTTGTAAGGGCTAATGGTTCCGATTCTGATTGTAAGTTGATTACAAGTGGAGTCCCTCAAGGTTCAGTCTTGGGACCTATTTTTTTTTGTTATACATTAGAACAAGAACTTCCCTTTTTGCTGAAGACACAAGCATAACTTGAAGTGATTTTGATACAACGTCTTTACACTCTAGTATCTCCAAAGACTTGGTTATAATTAAGGCTTGGTCCGATTCCAATATGCTTTGTTTTAATGTCGATAAAACGGTGGCGTTATCTTATAAGGGAACTTTACAACCACTTCAGGTGCATAACAGCAATATTGAATACGTAGAGTCGGTTAAATTCCTGGGTTTAAATATAAATAACAACCTAAAATGGTCTAATCATATTGACACCTTAACTAAAAAACTTTCTACCGCCTGCTTCGCCGTTCGATCAGTTTCAAAAGAACTAGACGTTCCTTCTGCCAGACTTACTTATTTCTCTTTATTTGAATCGCACCTCCGCTATGGCCTTCCCTTTTGGGGCTGCTGTGCCATCGAGCAATTTCGTAGTATTTTTATGCTTCAAAAGAGAGCCATTCGTTATTTGTTTGGTCTAAATAATAGAGCTCACTGCCAATACTATTTCAAAAAACATGAAATATTAACATTTCCTGCATTATTTATTTTGGAAACGGTATGTTTGCTGAGAAAACATATAAACACCCTCCCAGAAAGGCCACAACATGTATACCCTACCAGAAACTCTAGGCATGATATATATCTTCCCATTCCTTCCTCAGAATTAATAAAAAAATCAATTATTTACAACGCCATAAAACTTTACAACAATCTGCCAGTACATTTAAAATCTATCCCTATGCTTGCACAATTTCGAAAAAACACCAGAGCATATCTCATTGAGAGACCATTTTACAGCGTTAATGATTTTTACAGCGAGTAAGTCTCTTTAAATTGTCACTAAATTCGCTTGTTTACTTAAATCTTTTGTGAGTCATGTCCTAAGTCGTAACATAGAATTTTGAAAATCATCATATAGAGAAAAGAACTGTCGAACATTCACTTAAAACTTAATTATTTTTGTTAGGTATTGGATTAAAACCAAAATTTAATTCTTTTTTGTATACTACATTCTACATTAGTTCATTATACCTTCTGTTTAACATCACAATTATTTGTATAACTATAATAACATAGAGTTTAAGGTCGCATAGTTGCAATTTTGATTTCAATGTCATCGAAATTATTCACCTCGTGCATGTGTGTGTGTTTACTTTTATAAGGTTATTAGGATTCATTAACTGTTTTGCGGCAATGTTATGTTATATTCTAACGTGTGTTTTACGATTTGGTAAATTGATAATTTACATTTTTAAAAAGCATTGACCTATCGAAATTCTTTTCGATTAATGTTTTGATATGTCTTATTTTAGGTATATTTTGCTTTGTCCATAAAATTGTAAAATTTTTCTGCGGCAATAAAGCATACTTTTGTTTGTTTGTTTGTTTGTAATTTTATATATTTTTGTATTCAAATTTTATTTTTTAATATGGTGTAATATATTGTCACGAAAATTTAAATCTAACTTCCTTAACCTAATAAAGCATGTTGCAATCTAGGAATCCCAAATATAAAGGGAATTCGCATGCCTCAGTTTCTTCCTCCGTATCAACTACCGACCTTACAGATAAAGGAAACTACAGCCTATCTCAAGTTTACTCTTCTCTGGCATACTTAACTTCGGATATTTCTTGTGGGCGCATCGTTTTCAGTAATCTTGGTCTTATCTTGTTTTGAGTTTAAGGTCGCGGTAAAGGACAATTTATAGATTTTTTGCTTTGGTAAAATCGAATGGAATGTTAATGTTTTGAACATACATTAAGTGCAAATACAAAAGAGAGTAACTAAGGCACAGAAATAAAAATTAATGTGAACTACATAATGAATGTTAAAAAACTAACCACTCTGATAAATTAAGAAAGCATTTGTAGGATATGACCGAAACGTTACAAAGAGACGTAGAGAGACGATTTTGACTATATTGAAATAAACGCTAATAATAAGAGAAAATATAAAATATGTAAAATCACTTCAAAAAATGAAGTCTAAAATTTGTTTCTACAACCTTATTTATCTAACGTAATAGTATTTTGTAACAATCTCCATTGCTTATAATTCCGAAAGCACATTTAACCACATAATTGTCTTCCTCGAGAGAAACGCCGTTAAAAATTATTTTTGCAGGTTCAAGTATTGATAGTGGTGAATGCCTCATTAAATAAGTTTTAAGTGAATAATGTATTTTAAGACCCAATTCTAATCCCTTTTCGAAAAGATTTGAATGCAAAAAAGGTTATATTCTTTCTTTATCATGCGCTCCCACATCTATTGCACACAATAGCTATAAACTTGTAGTTTGGCCCTGTAACGGTCCGGCGTGTAAAATAATTAAGAAACACTGAATGCAGTTTTGATATATATTTTCTGAGTGTTTCATATTATCACAGAAAATATAGTCTGCATTAAACTATATTTTCTGTAATATTATTAATGCCTATGTCTTTCCAATACCGGGTGGCCACGAAATTACTAACAAGGCTGTAACTTTTTTAAGATAAATACTATTAGCATGAAATTTTACAGTGACATATAGTTACTTATGAGGGAGATTTTCACTGTATAAACAATTGACTATCGTTTCCGGTTTAACCGGAAATGCTATCAACTTTGATATTTTAAATGAAACACCCTGTATATTGATTTATTTTTGAATTCTACACTAAATTCTAAACATAAAACATGCATCATACCCTATGTCAATTCTTGATAGTTTTCGAGAAAATGGCGAATGAAACTTTAAAAAATGAAGATAGTTCCAATTTATTACTGTAAATAGTATTTGTTTTGCAACTCATTGTATCTAATGTGACAATTAGGATACCTTCGGTTTACCCGGAAACGTAGTGAAAAATTTTCAAACGATATTTTCTCGTTTTATTTTAATGGAACCACCTATAAACCTACTCAACATCTAAATCTTTAAACCATTTTAAATACTTTTGTGTATAATACCTTATACCTATATCAAGTACTTTTCAAGATATTTCCAATTGTACTGAGCAATTAACTGTTTAACCCTTAGGCTCATAAATGACAAATATTACATTTCTGATCCAAGGTGACTGTAAAAACCTTCTATTTTATCTAATATCTATATCTAAAGGTATTTTAGTTCAGAATTATTGTTTTGTTCAATTTACGAATAAAAAATCAAGCTATTAGAATTTGCAAACGTACTGCTCAAAACTGTTTTTGCGAATGGTGTTTTTAACGTTTTGCGGTCATCAAATATAGATACTAAGAAGGTCTGGGTTTTTGAATTTCACATGATACTAAATTGAGTTTTTATCATATAAAAAAGGAATAAAATGCCTATGATATGTTATCTGTAAGGCTAAGCATATTTTGTTGCAGCAATGTAAATTGAGCAAGAACGAAAAATTAGTTAACCTTATAAATATAAATAAACTTATCTTCAAAAAGTTATTTCAAAATGACTGTTTTCTAATGTTTTCGCACGCTGTGTAACTAATAATTGTTTATTATTTACTATAAGAAATATTGCCAGTCTACTTAAATAGGTATTTATTAAGGACACTACTGAGTAGCTTCAACTGTCATTACGACACAAAACACTAATTTAAATAATATTCAAACATAAAAAATCCTCTTAACTCAAGGAAAAACACGAAATGGAACTAAAGCTACATGAGTAATAAAAAACCAAGAAAAAAGGTCATCCATAGACAAGGTTTTCTAAACGTTGTTGGAGTTATTTCTTCTGTCGTCCTTGTAATTCGATTAATAAGGTCCGCACGATTTTCTAATGGTGTTTTGTAGACCTTTTGTTTGATGTAGCCCCAATATGAAAAATCTAACGAAGTGAGGTCGGGGGATCTAGCCGGTCATTTGACTGGCCCATTCGTACGTATCCAATTGCCCAATTTTTCTCTCAGGTAGTTAGTCACTACTCTAGAATTTTGCTGAGAATATACTTGAGTGTAATAAGCAATGTGTAAATTGTCCATAAAATCCTCTATTGTATTTTGTAGGAATTGCAAATAATGTTCTGCATCCAGGGGCTCATAAAAAAAATGGGACCTATTTTTCGAATTCCTAGTACTCCAAACCAGACCTTAACACCAAATCTTTCTTGGAATGCCTCTTCCCTTACCAAGTGCGGATTTTCGGTAGCCCAGTACCTAGTGTTATTGCGGTTAAACATTCCCATATTGGTAAATAGGGCTTCATCTGAAAAAAGAATTACTGTCCGGAAATTGGGCTGTCTTTGTTGCATATCAAAATACCAGTTACAAAATTACAGTCTTTTCTGATAATCCGCTTCATATAAGTAGTGATGGCTTTAGTATTTAAATGATTTAAAGCCCTGCTTATATAAAATTGTGCGTGCACTTTCGCGGCCAATTCCAATTTCACTGCTTATTTGTCGTATTGATATAGTAGGATCGATCGCTATACAAGCCAGTGTATTAATTTCAGTCTCTTCACTAACTATGAAATTCTCGCATGGCGGATTCCTTTCCGATTTTAAATACTTTTCAAACCAAGGAAAGTTTGACACTGATGGATATCGGCGATTTTTTCTAGTTTCTCCGTATATCATTATCATATCAATTTGTTCTTCACGAATAAAATACATTTTCAATAATTAAAATTTAGAAGAAAATCTCGAAAAAGTAGTACTTATAATTACCGTTTAACTCTCAAAGCGAACCATCTGCATATTATAAGAACGATGTTTTGTTTCAAAGCCGCCTTAGATCAGAAATTTAACATTTGTCTTCTATTAGCCTAAGCGTTAAAAAGGTAATTGCACAGTTCAATACCTCGAAAAGTACTTGATATAGGTATATGGTTAAAATTGTTTGGAGATCTAGATGTTGAGTAGGTTTATAGTTTGAAAGTGATTTTTCACTACGTTTCCGGGTAAACCGGAAGTATCCTAATTGTCACATTAGATGCAATCAGTTGCGTAACAAGCACTATTTACAGTATAAAAATGGAACTATCTTCATTTGTTTCTCCAAAAACACGGAATTATTCATTGAAATTTTTAAAGCTTCATTCGTCATTTTCTCGAAAACTATCAGGAATTGACTTAGGGTATGATACTTGTTTTGTATTTAGAATCTAATGTAGAATTCAAAAATAAATCAATATACAGGGTGTTCTATTTAAAATATTAAAGTTGATAACATTTCCGGTTAAACCGGATACGGCAGTCGATTATTTATACAGCGAGAATCTTCCTCATAAGTAAACATATATCACTGTCAAATTTCGTGTTATTAGTGCTTATCTTAAAAAAGTTACAGCCTTATTAGTAATTTCGTGGCCACCCGATATATGCATCCATTACAATTCTGAAATTTCAACTTATTTTAAAATTCTTTCTATACGCACTCTATGTCCTCACTTGATGGAAAAAATCTACATTTCTGATTTCTGCGAAATCTGACAAAATTATTTGTCTGAATTCTGAAAATAACTTATAGTAATTTTTTTACTCTAATTCAGGTAGTTCTAGAGAATATTTGTATCTCGAATTCTTATAATATGTTTAGATTATTTTTAATAAATTAAACTTTTTAGTGTAATATTAACTAATTAACTCTCTAAAATCATTATTGTAGTTGGAGTTGGGAGATAATAAACTGGTGATATTTTACTGACCACAGTCTCAATGAACTGAATTCCTGTTTGTACTCCTTTAAAAATGAAAATAAAAAAGAATTTTAGGCAATTATAGGAATTATGGCTGTTTCAGTATTATTAGTAAGTAAGCAAGGACATACATATGGTAGTTTAAAACTTTTAGAAAGCATACGTTAAGCCCTTTCGAGTGCTAACTGTAATATTTATCACTTACACTTGAGCTAAAATTTGAAAGAAATATGGACCATCGAGGGAATATCTTAGATTAAGTATTAGATTAGGGTATTTAATCTAAGGGGAATATATTATACATGTTACGTAAAAATTTCAAATGTAGGGAAAATTTTGTATTACTGATTTTAGCATCAGAAGTTATATTTATAAAAAGTTTTTTTGCTCCACAACCAAGATTGGCGTAAGAAATCGTGAATATCTTGTACAAGGTCGGTAAAAAATATTGCTAAAAGGTACACAATAAAATAAACCTAAAAATCTTTTTAAAAATATGCTTTTATTTAAAAACTATTAAACTAAAAATAAAAAAAAATATATTTAGCGTATGAGTTTAAATGTATAAATGCAGAATTTTTAAAAAATTTAATATTCTCTTAAAAGCTTGAGGCGTGAGGCGTTATCACACTTCCAATAAAACTCCAAGCTTTTAAGAAAATATTGAAATTTTTAAAAGGTTCGTGCCTGTGTATATAACTTCATACACTAAATATTATTTTTTGCTTTTCAGTTCAATAGTTTATAAATAAATGTTTGTTTGAAATATTATTGCGCCGAATACGTACAGGGTGTCTTACGCAACCGGGCCACTCGATTTTTCTCCGTTATGGTTAGAATTAGAATTTAAAAGCCTAACTTATGTAATTTTTCCAGACTGTCGGAATATGAAAACAATTGAAAGTCAAATAAAAAGATATGGGGATAAACTGATTTTTGAAAACAAAATCATTCTGTACATGATGAGTGGAATTGATAGGAATGACGACATTGGAAGCAAAATTTTTGTGCCTAACTCGATGAAAGTTTAGCACAGATCGATATAGCTCTTTCGCCAAATTAAAATATATATATATATATATATATATATATATATATATATGATAGTATGTTTTCATTCCACTTACACCAACGTCATAACAAGAAAATGATCCTTGTTTGGAACATGTTCTGCATCACAGCAGACACAATGATCCATTTTAGTCAAACGACGATCGCGATTTCGCTCTTATTAGAGCTCATCAGGCCGCCATAGACTAGCGAGCCCCGTGTAGGGCAAAGGCACAAAATTGAATCACAAAAACAACTACTCCGCTGGCTAATACCACGACCGGCGTTGAATTACATTGTGACTCCTGGCTTTCGTTGGGAGTATTAAATGATAGTATGTTTTCATTCCACTTACACCAACGTCATAACAAGAAAATGATCCTTCTTTGGAACATGTTCTGCATCACAGCAGACACAATGATCCATTTTAGTCAAACGACGATATATATATATATATATATATATATATATATATATATATATATACGTTCATTCATTTGCTAATGTGAGATCCCCTTCTTTTGAGGAGGTCATTAATTTTTTCCTCCGAAATTTGGCCACAAAAGTAAGACATATATGTAGGACATATTTTATCAAGTATTTAACCTGTACAAGAGAATTTCAATTTTCTATTCTAATGTAAGAAAGCCTCGACGTAAGTATCATGGGTCATAACTCCAAGTTAACTTATATATTTGAGACAGTTATAGTTATATAAAAAAACGTGTCAGGACCTAAAAAAAGTTAGTAAAAATAAAAAAATAGTTATATAAAATATTTTAAAACCGATATATATATATATATATATATATATATATATATATATATTCACATCAAAATTGTACTAGTTCTTCAATATAGCACCTTTGATTTTTGTATCAAATTTGAAGTCAGTTGGGTAAATAGTTTTTAGTTACGCTGCGAACGGCAGACAGACAGTCAAAAGATCTGTTTCTCTGCATCTAAGAACGTGAAGATCTCTCGGAGCGTAATTTTTCTCGATTACAATACGGCTATGTGAAATGTTCTCCTACATACATTGACAATTGTGAGACATGCATTCATTTCTAATTACCATATCTGTAAAAATCTGGTATGTGGAATAAATACAAAAAAGCGACTCTATACTAGCAACCAATCAGATACTTTGTAAAATGGGCGAAAACAATTAATAATGATATTATCATTAGTGCTCTTTCGTAAATGTAATTTACAGTACAGTCGCTTCGTTAATTTTAATTTCGTAGGATTTTCATTAGATATTTCAAATTTATTACCACCCCCTAAACGAGAAGATTATTTACATGCTGTGTGTCTTCTGCACTCTACTTTCGGTGCGACCTACTTTTAAACTATTCCGAATATTATGTGTTATGGCCGTAATAAAGCACATAAGTAAAAAAGTTTTATTAAAATAACTACCATATATTTATAATGGTTTAATTGCCGTCTGTTATTATTAAATATGTTCTGGTTAACTCTCTTTACTTTCCTCGTAAAAGAAAAATATTGTAATCCTGTGGGAAATATTTACAGTCCCTCACGTTTCATGGTTCCAATATGCATTCCTAAAAACATTTTTTTCCTTCTTCCGTCGGCCTTTCTCTTCGCCGCGTAGCTTAATATCTACACCGAATATTTTTAAATTCTGCTCAAAAATTAACGGTCACATGATGATGAACTGGTAACAATTTAGTAAAAATCCAATATAGTGGAACACAGCATAGCAGCATAATAAAATTAAAAAACAACTATTAATAATGTAATTAATAAATGTGAAAAAAAATCAAATGATGTGATATATAGATGGACTAACATATTTTTGGTACGAATATAATTTGATAAGACAAAATAAGCACCAAAAAATTATTAAAGGATCAGTATAAGACAAATAAAAAATTTGATTTATCCCGAACATGTTTCACTATGAATTCTCTCTCTCCCTGTCTCTCTTCCTCTCTCCTTCTCATTCTGAAAATATCGCTTCTCGTAGGCGATTAACCATACTATTTTAATAAGGTGTATGTATACATCATTAGGCCGATCTTCCTAGCGGGACTAGGCTGAAGCTCTTTTAGAATGTATTCTTTGATTCACAAGGCAGAAGGCACTTGAGACTTTATGAACTTCTTGATGGAAACCTCCAAAGTAGTATCAATTATCACTTGAAAACATGTTTTCTGTAGTGACAGGTAAAGCTAATATATATATATATATATATATATATATATATATATATATATATATATGTTATATCCTTTCTCACGAGCAATGTCACCTTCAATTACGTTGCCCTTGGTTCCCACCGTATTAGATGTCGGTTATCTCAAGTAGAGGGCGAGTACCGAGACGCCTCGTCAGCAGAATCTGCCTAGCAAGCAAGTTCCCACTGACGCAGCATTCGTCTTTCATATAAGTCGTGTAAATTGTAAATAAAATATGATTAAGCTTCTATACTGTTAGTTTAATTTTTGATTTTGTAAATAAAAATATTTTTTAAAAAGTGAATTTTAAGTCGAGTGATATAACAAATTTGCGCAGTCGTGGTAGGATCTGGCAACGTTGGCAGAACAAGAGAACTCTAACTGGCAACGGTGAATCCCAATCCTTTATCCAGAAAAACAAAGAAGCCCCATTTTGTGCATTGTCACATCATCAACTTGGCAGAACACGCATCTATGGAAGGAACACATAGTGAAGCCCCTGGTAAAACTAACTGCTAAGAACACGACTAGCGATGTTTCTGCTCTGTTTGTAAGTAACGAATCATCACGTTATTTTAAAAATAATATTTAATTAAATACCTGTTCTACTTTTCAAAATCGATCTTACATTTTATTAATTAGTAAAATAATCAATTATTCTGTTAATTGATTTTCCGATAAACTAATCAATTATTCTGCTAATTGATTTCTGTATTTATAAGTGTAACAACGTATAATTTGTGTGTAATCAGTTATTCTGTTAATTGATTAATTTTAAAATATTATTTGGAATTATTTTGACCAGTTATTCTGCTAACTGATCTCCCGATTACATTTGTATTTTTATTATAACAAGAAATATTACACAGTTTAATTTAATTCGACTAACTAGTTAATAAGAACTGTTTATTTTACGTTGGTTGGCATACTACTTTACGTACTGTCTATCAACATTATATTTCGTAAAATATTTTGTGTTTTATATCCTTTTTATATTATATTGTGCTAGTGTTTATTGTGTTGATATATTGAGCAAATATGACGGATAATGAAAGAATAACTGCAGAAGCAGCGGTAGCAGTAATCGAACCTTATAAACTTTCCGAGATTTTTTCTATTATCCTCGAATTCGAAGGTGAAATATTTTTACAAACCTTCCTAAATGCCTGCGAATGTGCATATGATATGTCTACGGGTAACTAAAAAGATCTTTTAGAAATCCACTTTCTTTTCTAGAGGTAAAGCAATTACTTAATTCTCACTTTGGAGATACGCGAGATCTATCTTCTCTTATTCAGGACTTACAAAGAATGAGACAACTACCAAACGAATCTCCTTTGACTTTCCTTAACAGACTTCAAGTCCTAAATGCCAAAATGCATGCCAACATACAAAAATCCATACTCGCATCCAGTCAAAAGGCAGCCCAAATAACATTAATCGAATCCATGTCTCTAAATAGCCTACTTACTGGCCTGGAACCTCGAATTGGCCATATAATACGTGCAGGAAATCCACCTAATCTTTTGGAAGCACAAATTGGCATAAGACGCGAGCTCCACCTATCATATTTCAAATCCCAAAAATCTTCTAGACCCAATCCGCCTGCTAGACCTATTATTCAAACTAATAAAAGACCTAATGTAAAATCCTTTAAATGTCATAGCTGTGGTCGCAATGGTCACTTAGCAAATGAATGTAGATCGCAACAACGTCCTAATGGTTGTACTTCCCAGAATTTTGGCAATTTCCAAAGGCCTAATACCAATCAACAATCAAATTCTTTTCAATCAAGCACCTCCTTTCGGTCGAATAGACCAAACAACGGTCAGCCAAGACCGCAGTACACACCCCATAACCAATCAAACCAAAACAATTTCCAACGTCAAACACCATTTAACAATTTCCAACGTCCTTCAGTAATACAAAATAATCCCCAGCATCGTGCTCATGTTGTCAATTTCGACAATTACCAATATTCCAACGATAACTATTCCGAACGATATGACGAGTATTGTAACCAATATGCAGGAATGTATGAAGATAACCCCGATTACGAGTATCAAAATGTTGAAAATATTGACCAACAAGATAAAACGAATTACGATGAATATCAGGATTTTCTTCCCACTTCGAATCAAAACCATCCGCCCATTCGACAGATTTCAAATACCGATGCCGTGACGGAAATCCAAAATCAAATACAAACCCTGAATTTGGACGACATGAACCCGTCATTGAATTTCCCAGAACAACATTTTCTTTAAATCCCCTTTTTGCTGTTAATCCGAAAAATCTATATTACATAAAAGACACATCTAACACTTTTAAACTACTTATAGATTCCGGAGCAGGAATTACGATATTTAAAGAAAACACAGTAAAACAATTTCCCCAACGTTTTCCCGAAAACGTTACGATTCAAGGCATCACAGACCAAAAACTTCTTATCACCGAATCAACCCTAGTTCCTTTTCAAGCCGGAAACCCACATAAAGTTTACATATACGATTTAGATATTGATTTCGATGGTATTCTAGGATTCGACTTTTTAGAACACTATGAATGCACCATCGACTTAAAAAATAAACAACTTGTTACAAATTTTAAAACTTTACCACTGTTTAAGGCAGAAGAAATCCTTGAACAAAAAAATAAAAAACAACTAACGTAAACTACTCTAACGAAATTAAGATTGAAGGTAGGACCGAACAAATTTTTAAATTACGTTGTGATTTAGTCAACACCGATGCTATCCTATCTAGGCAAGAAATCGAAAAAGTTCACATTCCAAACGCAATTGTCCATGTCAATGAAAAAGGCGAATTTCTAACTTCTGTGGTTAATGCAAATGCCATCCCGAAAACCATTAATTTTTCAGATATCGAAATCGTTCCTTTTTCTTCTCATTCGCTACTCAATTACAATTTATCCGATAAACACCTATCTCCTAACCGCATTCCCAACATTAAGTTCCACCTTCGTTTAGAGCATCTTAACGAAGAAGGAAAAGAAATAATTACCAATCTTTGCGTAGATTTTGAGGACATATTTTACCTCGAAGGTGACAATCTTACCTTTACCAACGAAATTAAACACCAAATTGACACCAATGGTGCAAAGCCTATTTTCACCAAATCATACAGGTATCCCCATATTCACAAAGAAGAGGTAAAAACTCAGGTGAATAAAATGTTGGTCATCTCCAGTTTGGGTCGGTCGCACACTGGGGCAAATGCGGAAAAAACTATGTTACTGAAACTGTAAATTTTAATTAATTTGAAACTAATTTTTTATAACAAATTTGCTGTAAAACTAAGTTATAATTGACTTTTAACAAAACAAATTAGGTTACCTTAATAAACGATGCCCAAAGTTGGCATTTGGTTAAATTATGTAAAATTTATTTTTTTAAATAAAATTCGTCAGTCTTCAGTTAGGCACTTTTATAAGATATTCTCCCATTTTTCCTACATAGATTAACCCAAAAAGTTTATGACAACATAGTTTGGACAAAAAAATATACCGATGGGCAATTTAATTGGGAGCGCTCTACTACTTCGGTAAATAGTTTTTAAAGTCGGCGATTCAAAAAAAGCTCCGTTAGCCTCCAACACAATTTGGTAGTAATTTTCACCTACATACATTCCAGAAACAGTCCTATTAATTTCAGCTGCAACCATGTGCAACCGCGACCTCTGTAACCTTTTTTTATTTAGAAAACTGTTAAATTTAAAACATATCATGGGTAGAACTAAACTATATTCTCATTTGCGTGAGTCCCAAACTTATTTGGGTCAATATCATAGATGCTACTGATTACGTCCAGAATAAATAAAATAATATAGGTAATCACCGACAAATTAACTATACAGGATGTCAATTTAAAAACCTCCCACCCCTATTATTTTAAAAATGTAACCCGTTTCGAAAAAATAGTGCCGGTTTTTGATGTTCTCCATTTTCAAAAATCTGATTGTTGCCAAGGTGAGTTTGTATTCCATGCATTTTATACGGACGTGTATAGGGGATAAACCTGTTATTTTAAGCGCTTCATTATTTTTGTCTGTTTCTGTCTTAATTTTTCATTAAGCATGGAAAAAATAAAACATGTCTCTACTGCTCTAAAGTATCTAGATGAGGTCCGAGGATTTTTCCAAATTACTTTGCCTTGATCTTTGGCTTGATGATATTTGTAAAGGCATCATGAAAGTTATTAATTAATAATTAGAAGTCAGATTATTTATTTTAATCTTTAGTCAAATAATTTTGAGATTTCAGATTCTCCACTCTTAAGTAACACCTTAAAGTCATTATTACTAATTGGTGGCCATTCAGTGTATCCAGATCTAGGTTTATAGGATTGGTATATTTACTTAATTTAGCTTGGATAAATAAAGACACGTTACTTAAAGCTTGACTTTATTATTTAAAGTTGATGAGGAACTTTCTGCATAAGTAGACTCTGTAAATGTCTTAATCGAAGTAGGCGTTCGTTGACTGCTCACGTGTAAATATTTTGACAAACGTCAAATTCAGGTAAATCTACTTTGTTATTTAATTATATTTATTCTAGTAGTGTTTAGAGTAATAAAAGTGTTGAGAGTCATAAAAACGCCGCCAATACTTTGTGACATTGATTTAGTGACATTATGGAGTCCCTTACCATATCATATCGCACCTTATGTGAAGTGCTTCTTGATAATGGAGACATTCAAGGGTATGTTCGCGATAACATTCGGCACTTGAGTGACACACATTTTTCTATTCTGTCCGAGCAACTTCAAAAACGTTTCTTGCAACCTGTTTCGCTCTATATTAAACCGTTCATGTTTTACAGCCAGTGATATTGGCCGATTTTTAACTGTCAATATTTCAAAAACAGGTGAAAATATGTAAAAATACTATACACGAAACGTGATTCTTTAATTTTTCGAGAAATCAAGAAATGTATAATAATATACAGGATGTCTCATTTAAAAGTCTGTGCAACACTTTTTGAACACCCTGTATTAATAAAACTCAAGTACTTAAACAATTTATTTCAAACCATAAAACTCTTGTATTAACTTTTTTTTTCTGAAGTCAGTGGTTTCTAAAAAAAGTTATAGGCCCCTAATAAAATGACCACTCTGTACATTTGAATCATGCTGTGTTTATTTTCTTGTAAATATCCGATGTAATTTTTCATTCTGAGACAAATAAGACCAACTCGAAATTAATACCACTATCCAGTCTCAAGCTATATGGTTTTTTCCGTTTTTTGGCTTAATTGCCCCACTGTGGGTCGTCCCCAAGAAACTTGATTCCTCGGGCAAACAAAAAGGGAGAGTAGTCATAGATTATTGTAAATTGAATGAATCCACTGTAGATGATAAGTACCCGCTTCCCAATATTTCAGATCTTTTGGATCAGCTAGGCAAGTGCCAGTATTTTACAACCCTGGATCTGGCTTCAGGACTTCACCAGATCGAGATAGGCCCTAAAGATATTCCAAAAACTGCTTTCTCTGTCGAGAACGGACACTACGAATTAATAAGAATGCCCTTTGGTCTTAAAAACGCCCCGTCCACTTTCGAGAGAGTAATGGACAACACCCTTCTAGACATTCTCACATTCTATTCACCCACAATCCATGACCACATCACACGCTTACGCGAAGTTTTTAAAGGTCTTCGAAAAGCAAACCTCAAAATACAGCCTGACAAATGTGAGTTCCTGAAAAAAGAGGTAGCATACCTTGGTCACTTAATCACTCAGGACGGAGTTAAACCTAATCCCACTAAAATCGATTGTAAACAGAAATTTCCAGAACCAAAAAATTCAAAAGACATAAAATCCTTTCTGGGTTTAGCTGGTTATTATCGTAGGTTTATTCCAAACTTTGCGAAAATATCAAAGCCCCTTACCAGATTGGTGAAAATACATATCAAATTTGATTTCGACTCAGATTGTCGTCAAGCTTTCGACGAACTAAAACAATTACTGACTTCTGACCTAATTCTCATCTATCCAAATTTCGATGAGCTTTTCCTTTCCTACTAACAACGGATGCAAGCGCATTTGCGATGGGCGCTGTACTTTCCCAAGGTCCCATTGGCAAAGACTTACCCATTGGTTATGCCTCAAGAACATTATGTAAAGCCGAAACCAATTACTCGACAATAGAGAGAGAACTACTTGCAATTGTATGGGCCGTGAAATATTTCCGTCCATATTTATTTGGGAGAAAGTTCATTCTAGTCACAGATCATCGTCCCCTTACTTGGTTACTTTCTATTAAAGACCCAGGTAGTAGGTTAGCACGATGGCGGCTAAAACTAGGAGAATATCAGTGCGAAATTGTTTATAAACCGGGAAAAATTAATGATGCTTTATCTCGAATAAAAGTAAATCATTTCCAAGAATGCGCAAAGCTTCAAACAAAAATATCTGTTTTTGCATCAAATGAGACAGATTCCGAAGAACCTATCGAAGAACCTAAAACCTATGACGACGATGTAATAGCCGAAGAATACAATAAATTCGTAAGTCTTTACGAAACCAGAACCCTGATCGATTATTCTAAAATCGAAACAACCAACGACCAGCTGTTGGATAAATCACACAAAAATATTATAACATTCTTTCGACAAAATAAATTAGAAGAACTACATCATAAGATTCTTGACGATATTTTCGAGAAAACCATGGAATTTAA
Source organism: Kuschelorhynchus macadamiae (assembly GCA_030620095.1). Taxonomy (NCBI): domain Eukaryota; kingdom Metazoa; phylum Arthropoda; class Insecta; order Coleoptera; family Curculionidae; genus Kuschelorhynchus; species Kuschelorhynchus macadamiae. The sequence continues at coordinate 202,342 of JAUTXW010003321.1, forward strand.
TCCAAAACAAATAAATATTTTCTCCAGTAAATCAACAAAAAATCGTAAATATTTCATTATTCCTCTTCCGTTTAACCCAGAAACTGTCACACAACTTCTCTTTTACATCCTCTATACCGGTCAAGACGAACTTGACATCTCTTGTACCTATTTCGTTGAAAACACACTCGAACTTCCTATCCTTGAAATATTTTCGTATATTTTTGGAGACAAAAATATAAAATTAAGTATTTGCCAAAACATCACAACAACCCCTAATGAAGACGAAATACCTCAGATCCTAGATCATTACCATCGCGGAAAAACCAACTTACATCGCGGAATTAACGAGACGCATAAAAGAAAAATACAATTGGCCAGGCATAATAAAAGCCGTAGAAAACTTTATTAAAAGTTGCGAAACTTGCCAAAAAGTAAAAATCTGTCGTAAAAATCTAAGCAGTCCCCTAGTCGTAACAGAAACTCCCAAAACACCTTTTGAAAGAATAAACATAGACATATTTGAATACCCGACTCGAAATTACGACCTAACAGTACGTGACGAACTAACAAAATTTACACAAGCTTACCCTATAGAGGATAAGACAGCAAAATCTGTTGTTAATACACTTCTTGTATTTTTTCAACATTACGGAACTCCGTTACGTATACATTGTGATTATGGCCGAGAATTCAAAAACACCTTAATGAATGACCTCTGTGAGCTTTACTATATCAAACTAACTTTCTCTAGCGTAGGACACCCTCAATTAAACGGCTCTGTTGAGAGATTTCACGCGACACTTAGTGAAATTATACGAGCTAATCAAACTGAAAACCCTGACGAACACCCGTTTAATGTTCTTCCTTATGCAACTATATGTTATAACAATACCAAAAACAAAAGCACGGTTTCACACCTTACGAACTTATTTTTGGACACACCTCATCTAGACCACCCGAAATCCTATATAATGAAAAACTTCTTATTTCCAAATATATGCAAGATCTAAACAATCGCATGCAATACCTTTATAAAACAGCCCGAGCCAGAACATGTCAACAAAAAGAAAAAGCCAAAGAGCGCTTCGACCAAAATGTTTCTGCTCACTTCTATGAATATAATGTAGGAGATAAGGTATACATTAAAGAATCACAAATCAAGGACAAGAGCCAAAATAAATTTAACGGTCCATTCGAAATAATCGAAATTTTACAAAATTCAGCAATTCTGATAAACCCCGAATCCAAACAAAAATCTAAAATAAATTTTGACACACTAAAACCATACTATGAGTCATTTTTCTCTTCTAGGTTCTTGGCACTTTCAACAGCCACTCAGTCCCAATACACTCTAACACCAATAAACAACACCTTAGGAATTTTCTTTCATGAAGAAGCGACCATAAAAATATCAAATGATAAATGGACCCTCCATGTTTACAAAGACCTCGGACCAATCAAAGAAACAATTAGTAATAATGACAAAATATTAGAAAGCTTATTAAACACTATAGACGAAGACGTACCGCGAATGAAAGCCTTCAAGCCGCAAGTTCAAACTCATGTTAGTCTCCTTAAACAAATATCAAACGCCGTTAACCAAAAGTACACTGAAATAATGGCCGACGCTAAAAAGTACATTTTTAGAGAAAAACGTGGTATTCTTAATGGTATTGGAACAATTTGGAAATCAATAACTGGCAATCTTGACGCCTCCGATGGTGAATATTTCAACGAGTGCATCGAAAAGTTAACCCACTATGAATACCAAATAGAAAATCTTTTGAAAAATCAAATATCTGGAACTACCTCTATTATCAAAAGCTTTAACGAAACCATTCAAAAACTTCAAATTGACAAGGAAACCTTTAATAATGATATTAAAGAAATTCGCGAATCAATTATGGATATTTCCGATCATCTCAAATTTTATCAATCACAACTCGATATCCTAGACTTGTGCGAATCACTAACAGAAAGCTATTCATTTATCGAAAATACTTTGAACGATGCTATAAACGCTGTTACATTTGCACGTTTAAAAATTTTGCACAGTTCAATCATCACTCAATATGATTTAGTAGACTCATTAAAGCATATATCGCAGTCATTACAGAAGAATAATCTTCCCTTGCCGATATATTATTCAAGCGTAGCTCAATATCTCGACATAATAGAATTAAAGGAATATCAATTAGATACTAGAATAATTTTTGTACTAGAAATACCTTTAGTCGAACCTGAAAAATACACTCTCTATCACTTATATCCTATACCGATTCTGAATAATCGAACAGGCCTTCATCACATTTTGTCAATAACTAATAAACTAATTGCGCGAAATGATGATTCTTTACTTTATACAACCATCCGCAATATGAAGTCCTGCAAACTACTAGGCAACCGTATGTTCATCTGTTCCAACGTCCTGCCATACCCAATTGATACTGATGCAGTCTGCGAGACTCAGCTTCTGAAGAGACTTGATCATCTACCCAGAACATGCCAAGTTTCAGTCATTCTTGCCAAATACTATAACATTCAATAAATCAGCCAGAATCTACGGTTGATAGCTGTTGCAGACCCTCTGCCCGTCACAATAAAATGTGGATCCAGAGATATAGAGACTCAGATCATCAACACAAATACTTTGATGAAACTTCAACCCGAGTGTAGTGCCTTCGTCGGGAGTACAAGAGTTCGTGCCCAGAAATCAGTTGATGTTTACGACAACGTAACCTACAATTACCACCCAGTCAACATCCCTTTTGATTGCTGTAACCATATGCTAGAGAATATTCACTTACCAGATTTGAAGCCTCTGAAGCTAAACAAAATAGATGTAGAGGACCTGAACATAGCCCAGCACAAGCTAAATCAGTATGCCGATTAGCTGGATCAATTGGTAAATCAACCGTTCGTGAAAAAACACATAAGTTGGTTCACGATCCTTACAATAAAACTCATTATCGCACTGATTGCCTTATATATCTTTTGCAAATGTCGAAGACGAACACTTAACATCAAGATTGGAGTAGCCACTAGCAACGATGACAATCCACCCTCTCCACCTAAAAGAGGATCTAACGTTATACAATGGAGAAGAATAATTCCCAGAAGGAGACCGAGCATCCGCCTTGGCGACCCGATTGAAGAAAGTGAAGATATTGAAGTCAACCTCAATAAGCAGAGGACCTGAAAGTTGTCACCACGCGTCAACTTTCATCTTAATGGGGGAGTTGTTATATCCTTTCTCACGAGCAATGTCACCTTCAAGTACGATACCCTTGGTTCCCACAGTATCAGATGTCGGTTGTCTCAAGGAGACGGCGAGTACCGAGAGATGTATATATAGTTATTTTTGTGTATTTAATATATTTTGTTATATTTTCAAATTAAACGAGCAATGGAAAGTTATAAATGTCGTTAGACATACAAACATCAATGTTTCGTCCACTAAATATTTTTAAAATCAGCATGTAGCTATATCTAAATACAAAAAGAATAGAATGTAAAGATCCACTGTTGTATATAGTGCTATACTTATTATTTATTTAATATTTTTTTCTGTTTGGTTTTTATCTAGATTTATCTGCAATACAATTCTCCAGTATTTGGGTAAATACATTAGCTTTACCTGTCACTGCAGAAAACATGTTTTCAAGTGATAATTGATACTTCTTTGGAGGTTTCGATCAAGAAGTTCATAAAGTCTCAAGTGCCTTCTGCCTTGTGAATCAAAGAATACATTCTAAAAGAGCTTCAGCCTAGTCCCGCTAGGAAGATCGGCTTAATGATGTATACATACACCTTATTAAAATCGTATGGTTAATCGCCTACGAGGAGCGATATTTTCAGAATGAGAAGGAGAGAGGAAGAGAGACAGGGAGAGAGAGAATTCATAGTGAAGCATGTTCGGGATAAATTAAATTTTTTATTTGTCTTATACTGATCCTTTAATAATTTTTTGGTGCTTATTTTGTCCTATCAAATTATATTCGTACCAAAAATATGTTAGTTCATCTATATATCACATCATTTGATTTTTTTTCACATTTATTAATTACATTATTAATAGTGGTTTTTTAATTTTATTATGCTGCTATTGTGTTACACTATATTGGATTTTTACTAAATTGTTACCAGTTCGTCATCATGTGACCATTAATTTTTGAGCAGAATTTAAAAGTATTCGGTGTAGGTATTAAGCTATGCCGCGAAGAGAAAGGCCGACGGAAGAAGGAAACAAATGTTTTTGGGAATGCATATTGGAACCATGAAGCGTGAGGGACTGTAAATATTTCCCACAGGATTACAATATTTTTCTTTTACGAGGGAAGTAAAGAGAGTTAACCAAAACATATTTAATAATAACAGACGGCAATTAAACCATTATAAATATATAGCAGTTATTTTAATAAATCTTTTTTACTTATATGCTTTATTACGGCCATAACACACAATATTCGGAATAGTTTAAAAGTAGGTCGCACCGAAAGTAGAGTGCAGAAGACACACAGCATGTAAATAATCTTCTCGTTTAGGGGGTGGTAATAAATCTGAAATTCCGAATGAAAATCCTACGAAATTAAAATTAACGAAGCGACTGTACTGTAAATTACATTTACGAAAGAGCACTAATGATAAAATCATTATTAATTGTTGTCGCCCATTTTACAAAGTATCTGATTGGTTGCTAGTATAGAGTCGCTTTTTTGTATTTATTCCACATACCAGACTTTTACAGATATGGTAATTAGAAATGAATGCATGTCTCACAATTGTCAATGTATGTAGGAGAACATTTCACATTTAATTTAGATACAATAAGTGAATTGCACATTTTTACTTCCCTCGTAAAAGAGCCGTATTGTAATCGAGAAAAATTACCCTCTGAGAGATCTTCACGTTCTTAGATGCAGAGAAACAGATTTTCTGACTGTCTGTCTGCCGTTCGCAGCATAGCTAAAAACTATTTACCCAACTGCCTTCAAATTTGGTACAAAAATCAAAGGTGCTATATTGAAGAACTAATACAATTTTTATGTGAACCTAATATAAAAAGGTAGTCTAATAAAATGTTTTAGAAAAAACTATTAGCTTAATGAAGCATTCCTTTCAATAAAACTAACAGAATTTATTTAATTTTAAATTACCAAATAAAAATTATCAAAAAATAAAAAAGGTAAAGGTAACGAGTTTCGCGTAATGGCAATTTACTTCTTTATATTAAGTATCGATTCTGATACTTGATGCTAATTAGTACTTTAGTATTATTTAGCAGACATTATAATAATAAACGAAATAAGAGTCAGTGTATGAAAGTTGCATTTTATCTACTAATTTATTTTCAGTTTACCTTCTCACGTAAGTTTATTGTTTGTAGTACATTTTAGCAAGAAAATCTAGAGCTGAATAGAAGTTTAATAGAAAGAGACTACTTCTTATAAGTTATAAGATTTAAATTTAATATCCATAATTCCCTTTTCTCTAAAATAGTTTACTTATTCTGGGTCTTCTAAAAGTAATGGCAGACTTTTTACAGTAAAATATTTAGAATACTAAAAAAGACATCTGCGTGCATTTCACAGCATTCATTATCATTGCTTTTTTTTTCGATTGGACCAATAAAAGCCGCCATACCATAGACACGTCTTTGTTTAAAAAAAACTTGTCAAAAGCGCCATATTCAGCCAAATATCTTAAAGATTTTAATTGTCCATTGTAGTTTAGACTTAGAGCTGGGCCAAACTATGTCAGAACCGAAATTTGGAGCGTATTTAGAAGCCAACGAGCTAAATCAAGGAGAACATAACAGTAAAAGTAACGCACAAGTAAACAACAAAAACAGCACTTTGTAGGTAACTAGATAACAAAGAAAATTAAAAATCCCAAGCTCCATCCCAAATTTTGCAGGCACCCAATGAAATCTCAGTTTTAATTTCTGCCTTTGATATATTGTTTAAAACAATTTTGATCATCTTAGTGATGTTTTCCCGGGTTGTTGGTTGATTTTTATAAGCCAAATTCTTGACCATTCCCTATAAATAAACGTCCAAAGAAGTTAAACCCGGAAACCTAGCCGACCAAGGAAATTCAATCCAACAATGGTGGTCGAGATATTTCTGGACATCATTATTAAATTGAGCGGGACAACCATTATGATAATACCACATGTTTATTTTTTTATTTTATTTATATAGTGACAATCGTCACGTGTTCTAGCACTTCTACTAAATCGTTATAATGAATAAATTGCCGTAAACGGTATATCAAAGAAAGAAATTGAAACTGTTGTTTCATTGACTCTCTGAAGGCTGAATCGATGTATCATGTATGTACGATGTATACATGATAGGAAACATTAGAACTTTTAGTTTTCTTTGTTACCTAGTTACCTACAAAGAGCTGTTATTGTTTTTGTTTTACTTGTGATTTCGCTTTACTTTATTGTTATATTGTTGTTGTTTGGCCTCTAAATGCACTCCCAGCTTCGGTTTTGACTAAGTGTAGACCAGCTCTAAGCCAAGATAAAATGTGAAAGGAGGAAAGCCAAAAGTAACAGATAATCACAACAGAGTTCAGTATTCAAAAATAATATTGTTTTCATAGTCCGTTCGACTAAATCTAATAGTTGACATAGAAATCATGGTTCTTGGGAATAAACCATGTCAAATCCAAATTTTAGTCTTCAGTAAAACGAGAAATCTTCTAGGATCTTTACTCCACGAGATCTGAACACTGTATGAGCTCGGAGAGATTCAGGCGGGCTATTATACCCGACTTGTTCTCGCCGAACAGTGACCATGTGTTAAGATCGGTGTCAACGTGTGATGTAGACCATAACCCGTATCTTTACTGAAGTTTTTTGTATTTTTAAAAATTTCTATAATTTCTCTAATTTTTCGTGAATAAAATCCTGGGATCGATGCTAGAACCTTGGTTTCTTTTGCATTTATAATATGACTAGTAGTATGCTGGTTTTTAGCTACAGCAGAACAATTTCTTTCTTTTTAATACATCTTTCATATTTCTTAAGTCTAGTGGATATTGATCGTCCCTCTTCTCTCACATATACTTCTCCACAGGAGCAAGGAATTTTATATACCCTTATGTTTGAAACGGTACAACATCTTCTTATGTGTATTGAAAATTGTACGTATGATGGACCGCCCAAGTAATCATTCTATTTTATCTATTTTGCCATGTTTATACGGAAGATCAGCACTACTTAACGATGGCTCCTTATCATTCTCCTTTCACGGAGTTGAATTACTATATATTTTTATTAAACGCGCCATATCTTCAGTGCAATAGCCATTTCCTTCGAGAGCTTCAGTCAGTTTCAGATAATGGTGGGAATTTGCAGCCTCCTCAGTTTCCGCAGAATAAAATTATCTACTTGTTACCGAAGCCTTTAACCGAAGCAGCACATTCCAAAGGCCAAAATTTCACAATAACATCGAGTAGCATTCCCGTAGAAGACATAGTATCCTCCGTTGAAACCCCAATCAGAAGATTACCAGTGAAGGAAGCCAATTAAATCAGACATGAAACAGCGAAGATCGTTAAGAATTCAAAACCACTGAAGTCGTAAAAACAGCGATTGAACAACAACACCTATAAGATTATGCAGACAGACCCTACAAGTAGAATAGAAAGACGCGTCGTTAATCTGATTAACGCATGCAGCTTACCACCAGATGAGAACAAATCATTAAAGCCAAGCAGTTCCAAAATCGCCAGGTTCTATGTTCTTCCCAAGGTACACAAGAATAATGTACCACTTCTACCGATCGTCAGTGCAGTAGACTCACCCACATGCAAATGAAATTTTCTTAAGACATTTAAAATTCTGTACATTTCGTGGAAAAATGTAAGGCAATCCGATTGGATCTCGAAGATATTTTGGGCAGTTCTTATGTTAAATCAGTATACACAAATATTCCTGTTAACGACTCAATTTCTATTATATCAGATATATTGGACCATAATATTCTCGATAATAGCTTAATAGACTTAGTGGAAGCTTGTCTTACATCTACTTATTTCAGTTTATAAAGAACTTTTTATGAACAAACTTTAGGGGCAGCTATGGGTTCTCCTCTATCACCTGTGGTAGAGAATATCTTTATAGAGTAAATATTACTTTAGCATCCACTCCACTAAAACCAAAACCCTGGTTTAGATATTACTTTTGTTGTTTGGCCGAATGGACAGAAAGATCTCCAAATATTTTTGGACCAGCTTAATCAACAACATCATTAAATTCACAATGGAAAAAGAAGTTAATGGAACGATTCTCTTTCAAGATGTATTTGTTTAAATGAAGGCAAATGCTACATTAGGACATTCTGTGTATAGAAATCCGCCGCATACAAATAGTTACTTAAATGCAAATTCCTACCACCATCCGGCAAAAAAGAAATCGGTTATTAATTCATTAGTACTTAGAGCCGTTTCAAATTCTAATCAAGATTCTCTAACATCGAAAATATCGAAACTGACCAAAGCTCTGAGAGGAAGTGGCTATTGCATTGAAGATATGGTATACTTAGGTATAACTTTTACATACCTAGTTAAAAGGAAAAATACTCTGTTTTGCTTTTTAGCTTTTTTGCAAATTTTGTTTTTAATACATAAGATATTATTCTGATATTTAACAGGTTAAACGTCACTTTTGGTTACTTATTATACAGGATGTACATAATAATAAATACATAATTCTATAAATTATCTGTGAAACATTTTAAAACATTTTTGTACTGATGCGATTTTCAAAATAAAAAACATAGGGATCCCCAGTATTTCTTAAAACTTAATTAAGTTTTGCTAATAACATAACAAAACTGTTTTCGTTTTCTACGACATCCCGTATTCGGCGCTTCATGCTTTTTATCTTGATCTGAACCGTCTCTGAACACATTGTGGATCGATACCATTCGGAACTGGAGGTTATCTTTTAATAACTGATCTCACAAGTATATCCCATATGTGCTCTATGCAATTCTATGTGGGCGTTCTCTAAATGTTTAAGATAAATTTTCGCTCTCATGGACTAGCTTTGTCATCCAGAAATCTTATTCCTGGTTCTAAATTCCAGCAGTTATTTTGAACAATATCGTCAATGATGTCTGCTTCATAAATTTGGCCATTCATGCCACGATCGCATGTGCAGTGCTGAGTTCTACCTCTCAAAATATATGCATTCTCTATACCATTACAGAGCCACTTTTATATGCATAAACTTCTTGTACATATCTATCGTTTATTCTAGTATTCCGAGACCTTCACAGACACGTACCGATCTTATGTCACTTAATAGCCCAAACCGGCTCTCATAAGAGAATATCACATAATTGCATTCTCCTTCCCAGTTAAGTTAAAACTTTAAAGACATTTTTGTATTTATTACTGCTACATGCTAAACATAAGATCTAATATCCAATGAATTCTATAAAATCCCTAAATAGATTTCAGTAATAAAATCCAAATTAAAAAACATAATAATAAAATGTTTTATTTGTATTAAAGACTGTTTTCCTTTTAGATACTTAAAAGTCGTATATACCTGGTTCTACTAAAAAACAAATTTTATTGTTTTCCAATTTTTGCATAAGTACATTTTTTACTAATTGAATTTTATGAGTCTGATTTACAGTGCATACTTTACAGTTAACGCAATCCTCAGTTTCATTTATAAACTTTGAAGAATTACGGCAACTTTTTTTACTCTTGCATTGTTTGGCTGTATGCACAAATTTAAAATAGTTAAAGTTAAAAAGTGACAGGGGAATACCAAATATCAACTTCTTGTTGAAATCTGTATATATGTATGCATTGAGCAAGTTTAAGCTTATCGAATGTATTTATGATTTCTTGTCTAGGAATTAGTTAATTTACCGTCTTTATCATTTATCATTTTATATTATCGTTTTATTGATTTAATTGGTATTGGCGAGACGATTATTTTAAACAATTCTTCTTCAGAAAAAGTAGTATTTACCCTTCGACGAATATGCCCTTTCTTTTGAGTTAGATGGGAATGGATATATGCAATAAGATTAATTTCTTGAAATATTACATTAGAGACTAGCGAACGAATAACGAAGTTAATGCTCATTAGTTAACTTTCCGATTGTCCTTTGTTTGTCTTTTTTTTGTAATTTCTAACGATTCCCATAAAATCCAAGAAATTTTGTATTCAAAGATTTTTGATAACTCATATAATATAATCGATAGGGTCTAGGGTGCCGTTTAAAGTATAACAAAGGGACATAGTACAAAAGAAAATAAAGACTACTGATTTAAAAAACAGAAAATTACATATATTAACCAATACTAAAATTTAATTAGGTTCCCACCTACCATAAAAATAAAAGTATTTTTATGTTTACAATTTTTTAGAGAATTAAATAATCTGAAAGATTACCTACTCCTTGTCCAAAGTACTACTGCAAATTTACCATATTTTTACCCCATTTTAAGTTTTCTAGGCGACCTCCTGTACTGCGATATTGACAGTTACGGAATTTGTTTGCGGTTTTTGGACGAAAAAACCTTCACGACCTAAATCTTGCGAAAACGCGCCCATTTAGCCTCTACAATCGATTCTCGAACACCTAAAAATTGCAGGTTACTAAATATTTTAATAATTTTATTTTCCAAGACTATTAATTACATCGTTATCAATTTGATCATTATTAAAGCTTTTGTTTAAAATTTAGTGAAATTAAAAAAAATCTTTTAATATTAAATGCTCTTTATTTCAGAGCACCTAATCCGGCTCCACGGAATGAAATCCACGAACCGCCGACAATGAGTTTATCTCTGAATTTAACGTTGAAAGCCGATAGAAAGTTTTAAAATTGTGCAAATAATATAGATCTTTTAGTATCTGTGAAAATTATTTTTCTAAAAAAAAACTTAATATAAAATAATGTCAGGACGTTAAGCAGCAATGTCCTAAATAATGTATATATATATATATATATATATATATATGTTTGATTAGTGTTTTCTAGTTCTTCATCCGAGTCATCAGTAATGTGCACAGTTTCATCAGCTTGTGCTACTAAATCGGCAGGAAACGTTTCGTTATCATCTTCAACTATTAAATCTTTGTCGATGTTAATAAGGTCGTCCAAATCATTGTTAATGCCTATTGCTTCAGTGTTTCGCCGCATTTCAGATCAGATAAGACAGATAAGGGTAGATCTTCTTCTGCCGAATGATCAACCTCCGAAGTATTATTTCTGTTAGTTAAATAAATATCACATAATTAAATTTACTAAATTTGCAATTACATTCACCTTCTGTGACTATGTCACATTCCAAAACTATGTGTTACCCTGTCAAAGCCTTTTCCATATTGATATAAATTATTTCAACTTGCGTAACTGTTTAAATAATTATGGACGAATGGTGATAAGGAAAGCAAATTGGTTAGTGTTGATTTATTCGGCAAAAAAAGGCATGTTAAATTAGATAAGTTATGTTTTAAAGAATATCTCAAAAACTTTCGGAATGACTTTACTGCAGTTTTGGGCCGATTAGTTACGTCATGTTTAATCCCACCTTTGAAAATAGGCACTATTTGTTAATAAGCCAGTCCTTAGAATTTACGGTTACTAAGATTAAACAAGACCTAAAATGTAATTAATCTCTATTGGTAATATAATTTGTGCCGAATAGCACACATTGTTGTAATTGATCTTCGTTGGAATATGTGTCTCATTTTTTTGCCCTTTATAAAGTCCAGAACATTTTGGCATCACCATGAAAACTTAGGTCAATTGTACTATATACTCGACATTTCTTTTTTATTTTTAATTACCTGTTTAAAGACTTATATTTATTGTACCAGTTAAGTTTTGCTTATAGCTAGCATAGCTGTTATTTAAGAGCTAAGTGTTTAAATTATTTGGTTACAAAAAAACGTATGCACATTTTTATCCTAGCTTTCTTTACACTAATTTGTTAAGAGGAATTTTGTAATTTTAAGCAAAAGCAGAAAAAAAATTTGTTTCACTTCTAGAATCACATTACCACAGAAGGTATACTTAGCTGGAAACCTGAAGTCGACACAGGGGATATATTGGATAAGTTCTTTAAGAAAATATTTTCTCTTTAAGTTTCGACAAGGGTTCGGAAAATATTCTTTTTTTTTTTTCTTCCACATGACCTATTTTGAAGCTAAAACAATTCTCGTGTTTTATTAAATGTTTCCCTAAAAGGTATTTTTAAGAGAACTTTTAGTTGATATTTGAATGGGCTTTAAGTTAATTGCTTTTGTGCTTAGAAGATTTGCGATGAAATTTAACTTAAGAATGTACTAAAGGCGTTCTACTTTATTAGACGAATTATTTTAGTTGAAAAACGAGCTGTTATTATTATTGTTTGCTATATTTTGCAAGTTTACGAATAATAGTTCATATATATATATATATATATATATATATATATATATATATATATATATATATATATATACATATTGAAAGTTAATAGTTACCTATACCTGTCGTTAACAGTTTTTAAGATAAAAATTGTTTAGTTACTTTTAATACAAAAGTTTAATACATTATAAAGTATAGTAATATAAAAACTAGGAGCCTTATTTTCAGCTATCACAGGTTAATCCAAAAGAAAATTTAAATTACTAAGGAAATGTTTTTGCGTGTCTGAAAAAATGATAAATAATTAGTTATGATAACCTGATATCTCTCCTAGATTTTACGCCTGGAGTTCAGACGGTGCAGTAGTGGTGAAGAAAGAAGGTTGCAAGAAGTGGATTGCATGTGGAATCATCACTGCGCGTCTGATATAGAATTTAAACATATGGGTTACATTTAGCTAAATCCGCAATATCATATAAAGAATCTAGTTGTTGGGTGGATTAATCATGTCTTTGAGTGAAAAAAAAAATGCCAATATGATGCCGAATCTGATTTTAAGATGTTCATCAGACCGCAGTTTACATGTAAACTCCATTTCATGTAACTTTTCCTTAATTATTATATTATCGAATGGGCTCAGGCAGTACAAATCTAGGAGCGATATTGCAGAGTCACAATCAACTATGTATTAGTTTATCAGACGCGCAAGGATGAATGTATATTTTAAACTTGTTCTCCAGAACTATAATATAGAAATACTACTGCAGAATACCAGAACCTTTAATATTAAAAGGTACTATTTATTAAAATGGGCAAAAAGCACAACATCACATTCGAAATGAAAAAAAAGGTCATATTTTCTGTAAAGCTTGGTATAGATAAATTAAAGTTTAAAATAAAGTTAATATATTATAGTTATGGCCATGACAAACCTTTTTATTACTAGGGAACCAACATTTATTTTGTCAACTATCTATTGGCTTAAATTAATTTTGTCAAACGAAGCACACTGTATATTATTTTACTATAGGTTAGCGGAGTAAATTCTTTATCTAAGCGCTTAATATGTGTTTACATATCTAGCAATTTTTAAGTTGTGTTAATAATAATTGGCATTACGTTATTTCTTTTTTTATGGAATAGTATTTTATTCCGATGTGTTACTTATTATATAAGAAAAACATAATGATATTGATAATACGAGTTCTAATAAGATATTTAGAAATAGAAATAAAATATTACTGAATAACGAAGAAAATTAATAGTTAATTTGTTTTAAATGACTGCCCTCTGCTGCTAAACACTCCATAACTAGAGTCTTATACACTATTTTCTTCATTGTTCCTCAAAGATAAACATGAACTGACGTTAAATCTGGCTATCGCGGTGGCCAGTTTCAGAAACCCAAATTTCAAATCCAGCAAACCTCAAGCATTCAATTAATGTAGAGACTACGGTAAATCTGGAGTGGTAAAATATCCAGAAAATAATAAACTGTTGTCTCTAAAATTTCTAGATATTCCGCCCCACTTATTTTCGTTATAAATGCAAAAAATATTTTATTATTCATCATGAAACAAATAATATTAAAAGCATTTTTTTCTTGATAATTTCTTTCCTTTACAAATTTGGAGTTTTCGTTAACCCAAAAATGTGAATTTTGTCTATTAAAAACTTTTTGAGAAGCCAATTATTTTCTCAAGTTCGGGTCACCATCATTTCGCAGTAGCTAATTCGTTTGACTTGATTTCCAGGAAGTAAAGCTTAAAATTATGAATTTTATGTTTTTGTAATATTCGCTAAATTGATCAATAAGAAACACTTAAAGTATCAACAGCACTGGGTATTGACACATGTGAAAATGCAAAACAAAGTATTCCAAAGTCATTATTTGATTACCTTCTGACATCGACAATGTGTTGTCTCTACTTTCATACAACCGAAACTTTCGAAGTTTGCCTCAATCCTTCTAAACTTTTTTGGATTAACCGGTGGAAACTGTGGATACAATTCATTAAAACGCCTGCGTATTCCTGATGCTCTTTTTTGACGTTCGCCGTGAGTGTAATAGTTTGGATATCTACGTTTGTGTAAATTCCTGTCGTCTTATCTGAACTTTTACCAACTTAGTCATGTCGACAACCGTCAAGTCTATTTCGAAAGAAGAAAGTAGTTTGTTTTTTAGTTTTAAATACGTATTTCCAAATTTCAATATTTAATTTTTATAACTTTTTCCTAGGTTTCGTTAACGTTTTCAAGAAGCGTGGCCTACATTAATCAGTATAATTGTAAATCTGGTTTACTACGTGAATATTTTGTGATGTCTATAGAGAATTTTTAGATTCAACATAGTTGTTCTTATGGAAAACTAATGTAAACTTACGGAATCGCGCGCATGGTGAGTTTCATCACATGTTGGATGGGGAAAGCATAACATGACGTTATTTCTGTTTAGAGACGAACTTTAAATAACAGCAAAGGAAAATAAAAGTATCAACGATGTATGAATTTGTATTGTCAAAGTTTATGTTAAGGCTGTACCGCTCCTTTTTCATACAAAGCTCTATATCAAGATCTTTGCTTTATTAAAAATCGTATTAACTATAAAACAATTGATCCTGCTATATCACCCGCTGCTGTTTCAAAAATTAAAAATCACCTATGGTGATATGAGGCTTGTAGTTTTTCTTTCTCTGATGATGAGATTCAGTAGAAGTTAAAGCTGTTAAAAAAGAAGATCCATTAAAAGAATGCGTTAAGCGGATAAAATTAAATGATATTTACGAATTAGAAAATAAAGAAATCTGGGATTTTATTTTTAACAGAACAATTCATTTTTTTAATATATTTAGACTTTCTACAGATTTTCTTTACGGAAATTCGCTTACCTGTTGGGATAATGAACAATATAAAAATATTTTAATGTTGTTAGAAAAATAAAAGTTGTAAACGATACATCAGAAAGGCGTATTAAATTAAGAGACGAATAAGATATTATATATAAGATATTAACCAAAGAGGAAGAGCAACGCCAGTTTATCCTTCAAATTGTTAATGAATATTGAGCACAGTTTACAAATATAAAAAAAGAGACAATTACTAAAACGTTTTAGAGTAAGCTGAATTTTTTTAAAATTAGTAGTTAAGCTTTGTTTTTTAGATTTAGTTTTTCAATGTATTTGTATTTATTATCAAATAAACGCCATAAAATAGGTAAATGTGTATGTTTTATTGCACGGTGACACCACTTCGCGTCAAGATAATGACCCCAAATTTGCAGACAATATTTTTTTTTTATATATATGGAATAATTTAACGGGGTGAGATCAAAAGAAAAAATGCAGAGTCGCAAAACGTGGGGCACCCTAATAAGTATATATATATTTCAGTGTAAAAAACAACTTATTCAATTGGTTTTAAATTTTGCTCAAAAATCAAGTGTAACGTAGGAAAGAACTGGTAAAACATTGATAAAAGAATGATCCAAAACCGGATTAATATGACGCCCTCTTTAAATGTTTCAATAAACAATATATAAAAATCAGTAAATTAACCGTACCTTGAACATCCTTGGTTATAATTTTTTTCTTTTTTTTATTTTGCCACGAAGAAATTTAGTAATATGAGCAGGGTTATTCAACGAGGGCTAGGCAAGTCATATGGAATCCAAAAATGATGAATGAAAAACAACTGAACACTAAATAAAATTGCTACTGTTGATTTTTATACCTGTTAAAAAGGAATACCATTTTCTATGTGATTTTTCAATTCCTGGAATACTTTTTGGTCTAAAGTGATATATTTTAATAAAGTCTATCTTTCGCACTTCTAAAATAGAAAAATGTTTATCTCCCGTGATAATATTTCCCATTAACACCTGAAATTGGCACTTGTATTGATACCGCTACCAAAGAAAAAAATATGTCTTTAAACTTGTGAGAAATTTTTTTATCTTCGACGAATTAACAGCTTTGAACTAACAGTAAAAATGAAATATTCATTACTGTAAAATTATTTTACAATGAGTTTCTAGAGACTTACGTCAGTGGATACAATTATCAGGATTAAAACGGTATTCGAAGGCACAACATCATTATAGGATAAGCAGAGAACTGTAAGGAGACCACATGTATATATATATATATATATATATATATATATATATATATATATATAAAAATATATATATGTTATGTCCTTTCTCACGAGCAATGTCACCTTCAAGTACGATGCCCTTGGTTTCCACGGTATCACATGTCGGCAGAATCTGCCCAGCAAGCAAGTTCCCACTGACGCAGCATTCGTCTTTCATATAAATAGTGTAAATTGTAAATAAAATCATGATTCGTTTTTAAGCTTCTATACTGTTAGTTTAATTTTCGATTTTGAAAATAAAAATATTTTTTAAAAAGTGAATTTTAAGTCGAGTGATATAACAATTTGGCACAGTCGTGGTAGGATCTGACAACGTTGGCAGAACAAGAGAACTCTAACAGAACAGAAGAACAAAGAAGCCCCATTTTGTGCATTGTGACGTCATCAACTTGGCAGAACACGCATCTACGGAAGGAACACACAGTGAAGCCTCTGGTAGAACTAACTGCTAAGAACACGACGAACGATGTTTCTACTCTGTTTGTAAATAACGAATCATCACGTTTATTTTAAAAATAATATTTGATTAAACGCCTGTTCGACTTTTCAAAATCGATCTTACATTTTATTAAGTAGTAAAATAATCTATTATTCTGCTAATTGATTTTTCGATAAACTAATCAATTATTCTGCTAATTGATTTCTGTATTTATAAGTGTAACATTCGTATAATTTGTGTATAATCAGTTATGCTGTTAGTTGATTAATTTTAAAATATTTTTGCAATTATTTTGATCAGTTATTCTGCTAATTGATCTTCTGATTACATTTGCATTTTTTATAACAAAAAATATTACACAGTAATTTAATTCGACTAACTAGTTAATAAGAACTTTTTATTTTACGTTGGTTGGCATACTACTTACGTCTGTCTATTAACATAAAATTTCGTAAAATATTTTGTGTTTCATATCCTTTTTATATTATATTGTGCTAGTGTTTATTGTTTTGATATATTGAGCAAATATGACGGATAATGAAAGAATAACTGCAGCAGTAATCGAACCTTATAAACTTTCCGAGATTTTTTCTATTATCCCCGATTTCGAAGGTGATCAAATATTTTTACAAACCTTCCTAAATGAGTGTGAATATGCATATGATATGTCTACGGGTAACAAAAAGATCTTTTAGTGATTCACATAAAAAATAGGTTGCGAGGGAGAGCAGCGCAGCTGATAAGCTCCCGAAATCGGGAGATACGCGAGATCTATCTTTACTTATTCAGGACCATCCTATCTGGGCAAGAAATCGAAAAAGTTTACATTCCAAGCGCAATTGTCCATGTCAATGAAAAAGGCGAATTTCTAACTTTTGTGGTTAATGCAAATGCCATCCCGAAAACCATTAATTTTTCAGATATCGAAATCGAACCTTTTTCTTCTCATTCGCTACTCAATTACAATTTATCCGATAAACAGCTATCTCCTAATCGCATTCCCAACATTAAGTCCCAACTTCGTTTAGAGCATCTTAACGAAGAAAAAAAAATAATTACCAATCTTTGCGTAGATTTTGAGGACATATTTTACCTCGAAGGTGACAATCTTACCTTTACAAACGAAATTAAACACCAAATTGATACCAATGGTGCAAAGCCTGTTTTCACCAAATCACACAGGTATCCCCATATTCACAAAGAAGAGGTAAAAACTCAGTTTAATAAAATGTTAGAACAAGGAATTATAAAACCTTCTATTTCATCTTGGTGAAATAAAGAGTAGTCATAGATTATCCTAAATATAATGAATTCACGGTAGATGACAAGTACCAACTTCCCAATATTTCCGATCTTCTGGATCAGCTAGGCAAGTGCCAGTATTTTACAACCCTGGATCTAGCTTCAGGATTTCACCAGATCGAGATAGACCCTAAAGATATTCCAAAAACTGCTTTCTCTGTAGAGAACGGACACTACGAATTTATAAAAATGCCCTTTGGCCTTAAAAATGCCCCGTCCACTTTCCAGAGAGTAATGGACAACATCCTTCTAGACATTCGTAATGAACGTTGTCTCGTCTATATGGACGACATCATTGTGTACTCACCTACAATCCATGACCACATCACACAAGTTTTTAAACGCCTTCAAAGAGCAAATCTCAAAATACAGCCTGACAAATGTGAGTTCCTGAAAAAAGAGGTAGCATACCTTGGTCACCTAATTACTCAGGACGGAGTTAAACCTAATCCAGCTAAAATCGATTGTATATAGAAATTTTCAGAACCAAAAAATCTAAAAGACATAAAATCCTTTCTGGATTTAGCTGTTTACTATCGTAGGTTTATTCCAAACTTTGCGAAAATATCAAAGCCTCTTACCCGATTGTTGAAAAAAGATATCAAATTTGATTTCGACTCAGATTGTCGTCAAGCTTTTAACGAGCTAAAACAACTATTGACTTTTGACCCAGTTCTCATCTATCCAAATTTTGATGAGCCTTTCTTACTAACAACGGATGCAAGAGCATTTGCGATAGGCGCCGTTCTTTTCCAACGTTTCTTTGGCAAAGACTTACCTATTGGTTATGCCTCCGGAACATTATGTAAAGCCGAAACTAACTACTCGACAATAGAGAGAGAATTACTTCCAATTGTATGGGACGTAAAATATTTCCGTCCATTTTATTTGGGAGAAAGTTCATTCTTGTCACAGATCATCGTCCTCTTATTTGGTTACTTTCTATTAAAGACCCAGGTAGTAGGTTAGCACGATGGCGGCTAAAACTAGGAGAATATCAGTACGAGAGTGTTTATAAACCGGGAAAAATTAATAAAAACGCTGATGCTTTATCTCGAATAAAAGTAAATCATTTCCAAGAATGCGCAAAGATTCAAACAAAAATATCTGTTTTTGCATCAAATGAGACAGATTCCGAGGACCCTATCGAAGAACCTAAAACCTATCACGACGGCTATTACATGCCGAAGAATACAATAAATTGGTAAGTCTTTAGGAAACCAGATCCATGATCGATTATTCTAAAATCGAAAAAAACCAACGACCAGCTGTTGGATAAATCACACCAAAATATTATAACATTCTTTTGACAAAATAAATTCGAGGAAAACATGGAATTTGATGCAAAACAAATAAATATTTTCTCCAGCAAATCAACAAAAAATCGTAAATATTTCATTATTCCTCTCCCGTTTAACCCAGAAACTGTCACATAACTTCTCTTTTACATTCTTTATACCGGTCAAGACGAACTTGACATCTCTTGTACTTATTTCGTTGAAAATACACTCCAACTTCCTATCCTTGAAATATTCTCGTATATTTTTGCAGACAAAAATATAAAATTAAGTATTTGACAAAACATCATAAAAACCCACAATGAAGACGAAATACCTCAGATCTTAGATCATTACCATCGCGGAAAAACCAACTTACATCGTGGGATTAACGAGACGTTTGGCCGGGCATAATAGAAGCCGTAGAAAACTTTAATAAAAGTTGCGAAACTTGTCAAAAAGTAAAAATCTGCCGTAAAAATCTGAGCAGTCCCCTAGTCGCAACAGAAACGCCCAAAACACCTTTTAAAAGAATAAACATAGACATATTTGAATACCCAACTCGAAATTACGCCCTAACAGTATGTGACGAACTAACAAAATTTACATAAGCTTACCCTATAGAGGATAAGACAGCAAAATCTGTTGTTAATACACTTCTTGTATTTTTTCAACATTACGGAGCCCCGTTACGTATAGATTGTGATTATGGCCGAGAATTCAAAAACACCTTAATGAATGATCTCTGTAAGCTTTACGATATCAAACTAACTTTCTCTAGTGTAGGACACCCTCAATCTCTGTTGAGAGATTTCACGCGACACTTAGTGAAATGATACGAGCTAATCAAACTGAAAATCCTGACGAACACCCATTTAATGTTCTTCCTCATGCAACTATATGTTATAACAATACCAAAAATAAAACGCACGGTTTCACACCTTACAAACTTATTTTTAGATACACCTCATCTAGACCACCCGAAATCCTATATAATGAAAAACGTCTTATTTCCAAATATATGCAAGATCTAAATAATCGCATGCAATACCTTTATAAAACAGCCCGAGCCAGAACATGTCAACAAAAAGAGAAAGCCAAAGAGCGCTTCGACCAAAATGTTTCTGCTCACTTCTATGGGTATAATGTAGGAGATAAGGTATACATTAAAGAATCACAAATCAAGGACAAAAGTCAAAACACATTTCACGTGTGCATTCGAAATAATCGAAATTTTACAAAATTCAGCAATTCTGATAAACCCCGAAACTAAACAAAAATCTAAAGTAAATTTTGACAGACTGAAACCACATTATGAAAAATTTTTCTCTTCTGGGTTCTTGGCACTTTCAACAGCCACTCAATCCCAATACATTCTAACACCAATAAACAACACCTTAGGAATTTTCTTTCATGAAGAAGAGACCGTAAAAATATCAAATGATAAATGGACCCTCCTTGTTTACAAAGACTTCGGACCAATCAAAGAAACAATCAGTAATGACAAAATATTAGAAAGCTTATTAAACACTATAGACGAAGACGTACCGCGAATGAAAGCCTTTAAGCCGCAAGTTCAAACTCTTGTTAGTCTCCTTAAACAAATATCAAACGTCGTTAACCAAAAGTACACTGAAATAATGGCCGACACTAAAAAGTAAATTCTTAATCATTTGGAAATCAATAACTGGTAATCTTGACACCTCCGATGGTGAATATTTCAATGAATGCATCGAAAAGTTAACCCACGATGAATAACAAATAGAAAATCTTTTGAAAAATCAAATATCTGTAACCACCCCTGTTATCAAAAGCTTTAACGAAACCATTCAAAAACTTTAAATCGACGAGGAAACCTTTAACAATGATATTAAAGGAATTCGCGAATCCACTATGGATATCCCCGATCATCTGAAATTTTATCAATCTCAACTCGACATCCTAGACTAGTGAGAATCACTAACTGAAAGCTATTCATTTATAGAAAATACTTTGAACTATGCTACAAACGCTGTTACATTTGCACGTCTAAAAATTTTGCACAGTTCAACAATCACTCTATATGGTTTAGTATACTCATTAAAGCATATATCGCCGTCATTGCAGAAGAATAACCTTCCCTTACCGATATATTATTCAAACGTAGCTCAATATCCCGACATAATAAAATTAAAGGCATATCAATTAGATACTAGAATAATTTTTGTACTAGAAATACCTTTAGTCGAACCTGAAAAATACACTCTTTCACTTATATCCTATACCGATTCTGGATAATCGAACAGGCCTTCATCACATTTTGTCAATAACTAATAAACTAATTGCGCGAAATGATGATTCTTGACTTTATACAATCATCCGCAATATGGAGTCCTGCAAACCACTAGGCAACCGTATGTTCATCTGTTCCAACATCCTGCCATACCCAATTGATACTGATGCAGTCTACGAGGCTCAGCTTCTGAAGAGACTTGATCATCTACCCAGAACATGCCAAGTTTCAGTCATTCTTGCGAAATACTATAACATTCAATAAATCAGCCAGAATCTATGGTTGATAGCTGTTGCAGACCCTCTGCCCGTCACAATAAAATGTGGATCCAGAGATATAGAGACTCAGATCATCAACACAAATACTTTGATGAAACTTCAACCTGAGTGTAGTGCCTTCGTCGGGAGTACAAGAGTTCGTGCCCAGAAATCAGTCGGTGTTTACGATAACGTAACCTACAATTACCACCCAGTCAACATCATTTTTGACTGCTGTAACCATATACCAGAGAATATCCAGTTACCAGATTTGAAGCCTCTGAAGCTAAATAAAATAGATGTTGAGATGTTATTATCGCACTGATTGCCTTATACATCTTTTGCAAATGTCGAACACGAACACGTAACATCAAGATTGGAGTAGCCACTAATGACGATGACAATCCACCCTCTCCACCTAAAAGAGGATCTAACGTTATACAATGGAGAATAATAATTCCCAGAAGGAAACCGAGCATCCGCCTTGGCGACCCGATTGAAGAAAGTGAAGAGATTGAACTCAACATCAATAAGCAGAGGACCTGAAAGTTGTCACCACGCGTCAACTTTCATCTTAATGGCGGAGTTGTTATATCCTTTCTCACGAGCAATGTCACCTTCAAGTACGATGCCCTTGGTTCCCACTTATCTCAAGGAGCCGGCGAGTACCGAGTTTCGCCAGCAGAATCTGCCCAGCAAGCAAGTTCCCACTGACGCAGCATTCGCCTTTCATATAAATATTGTAAATTGTAAATAAAATGACTCGTTTTTAAGCCTCTACTGTTAGTTTAATTTTTGATTTTGAAAATAAAAATATTTTTTAAAAAGTGAATTTTAAGTCGAGTGATATATATATATATATATATATATATATATATATATATATATATATATATATATATAAGTTCATTCTTAGCCCCTCATGGATGTGTTTTCATTCCGGGTATACATCAATACACTTTAAGATAAGCTCATTTCAAAATTGGAAATTATTAATAGGTAAGCTGCTTTATATTCATCGTATTTGCTTTTATTATAAAAAAATGTGTTGCGTTAAAATATATTAAATGGTGCATCAAATAACGCGTTCTCAATTTACATACATGCATGAATAATATATTTTGGAATTTGAATACGTCTCTATTACGTAGCATTTCCTTTCGGCGAAAGAGAAATGAATGTAACCGGTGTGCGCTTCAATAATCCTATTTCAATAAATTTCCACCCTTAAAATTGAATGGTCTATGAAAATCATTTCTGGCATAACAAAACTGAAGTACAAAGAATACAAATGATTACATTTTAATAAAATCTTTTATGTTACCTATTTCTTCGAATTTTCTGGTTAGTGTTACTTAACTGTGCTTCCGGGTGATTATTTATTAGGCAATCCAAACAGAAAATGTTAAGGTTTGTTTTTCTTTCTCACTTATTCAGAAATAAAAAGTACGTAAGACAATTTTATGCGTAATTATGTCTAAATCCAATTTTCTTCAATTTTTAAGACCAAGTATCAATTTTGCCATGAGATCGTGGACTGCAAAAATTAAAGCTTATAAAGGGTTTGCCAAACTCAGTAGCCTAGTAGAAGTATCTGGCGAACCAACGAATATATTACACTGAAAATTTGGCTCTAGCTATAGATGAGCATAAACTTTCTTTCTTAAAGGATGTTGCCTCTTCTACCTTAAACCGGTAGCAAAATTTGTTTTGTAAATAGAATGCCGTGTATATTAAGAAATCATGGTACTTGGGATTAGTTGCACTCAGACGCAGCAGTGCACAGCGTTACTAGTATAACCTTAAGAGATAATTTCCGATCGATCATTGAGGGACGAGGGCAGATTGTCTTGTCAAAAAGTTTTTTTCTAGGGTGGTAGCAGTAGTAAAATAAATGTCAATAAAGTAACCATAAAAATTATATGCTTTTTTTTATTTCTGGAGGAAATTTCTATATTCCGTGTCCCACTGGAAACTGCATCGATCGATTTTGGAAAAACTATAACAAGGAAAATCTGAAAATTTCGCACTATTCTCTTGTTGATGGGGGTCATTCAGCTAAAATATTTTCGAGATGTGGGTACTTCCAGCTATTCCGGAAGTAGATATTCACTTTCTTATTCTAAAAGGAACCACCAGTATATTATTTTATTTTCGGATTTTACGTAAAATTCTAGACTAGGAAGCTTTTATTATTTTACTAAGTCAGTTTCTTTGTAGACAAAAACCAATTTAGTAAATTGTGTGCATATCTGATAATTATTAATACAGGGTGTTCAAAAATAAGAATAAACATTAAATTGAACGTAATATCAAGAATATTTTGTTTATGGAAACCCATTGTTATAATCCCGCCCGATTTACCACTAAAAATTAAGGTGATTCTGTATTTCCGAAATTATTGCCAATTGAACATTTTTCTGTGGTAATAACCCAAGCCTTATATGTTCAGTTAATGTGAATTGGCTATGACGGCTTTAGAATAAAACAGGTGCTAGGGTAATGTCACTGTCATTTACTATTTGAAACTTGCTAATAATCATACTAAGGTGCTTAAATTACACCAACTATGATTATCTAAATTTGTTTATTATTCATGGAGAATGTGACAAAGTGGTATCAAGAACATGATATACATTTGCTGTACGATATCCGAAAAAACAGAAACCAATATCTAACAACGTTATAAAAATCATAGGCAATTATTATACAATTACAAATTACAAAAACTTATTATGAAAAGACAAGAGGATTAACGAACACTAAATTTAAAAAGAGCTTTATTTTTAGTATATATTCAACTTTCGCATCGAAACAATAGTTCTTCATGAGTTGCTTTTCACATTGAGTCAGAATTTACATTTCGAAACTCGTCCCCGACTCTCTGCGTGCAGTCTTCATTGTTGTCACTGGAGTCTTACAACCTAATTTTTTTCTATATTCTGAATAAAAAATCGAGGATAGTTAGATCTGAAGATTAAATAACCATCATGTGGAAGAGCGCCGTCATGTTAATAGAACAGATTTTTATGATCAGCCAGCGGCAAATTGTCCAAATATTTTTTAAATGGAACAGGATTTATATTTTATGACTCAAATGATTCAGAAATATCTAACTTATCATTCAAATTATCTTGATAAAAATATAGTGTCACAACGCGATCATTTCTTATTGCACAATAAACATTAGACTGCAAGGATTCAGAGTTCTCTCTAAATACATGTAAATTCAAATCCAATAATGGGAAGTATGTCGCTTAAAAGCACCATTTTTTGTAATTTAAACTTCATCTGTATAAATAATATTTTCTAAGATGAAACTGTTACCTTGCACCCAAGTTAAAATAAACTCACAGGATGCGATTGTTCTTGGAAATATAATAATATCCTGTGAATTGTTGATTTGGATAATCCTGACTTGTCTTATCGACATTATTAGATGTGCAGCAACATATTGTAAAATAGCAATTTCAAATATGTTCATTATCAATAGCATTTTCGCTTTAAGCGATACAAAGTTCTTAGAATTATCTATGATTTTTGTAGTGGTCTGAGATGTTGGTTTCTGTTTTTGCGGATATCGAATAGAAAATGTATCGCATGTTCTTGATATCACTTTGCCACATTCCCCATAAATAATAAATAAATTTAGGTAATCCTCGTGGGTGTAATTTAAGCCTCCCGATATGATTATCGACAAGTTCCAAATGGTAAATAGCAATACTCTAGAACATATTTTGATCTAACGCCGTTATGACCAAATCACATTAAACGAACATAAAATGCGTAGGGTAATAGAATTTTATTTGCAATAGAAACATGTTTAATTGGCAGTCATTTTGAAGACTAAAAATATACGGGATAGATAATCTTATACAAAGTTAATTTAAATTTTAATCTGGGTGGTTTCCATTTGAAAAAAAAAAGATTTTGATAACATTTTTCAATCTAATTTTTATTTTTATTTTTGAACACCCCGTGCTAATGCTTTTTAAACATGTACACAAAATCTTTTAGATAAGTCTTGGTCTACAAAGAAACTTACATAAATGAAACAATAAAAGCCTCCGGTGAGACTTAGGTATAGGACATTGTACATGGAATATAGAATTTTAAGTAGCAGCCAAAAATAAAATAACAGACAGGTTGTTCCATTTAACATATACAAGTTGATATTTTCTTCCGGTATAACCGATTTGGGATGAATGGATTTAATATTATATCCCACTTGTCAGGTACGCGGACGCGCTTATCCAGCTGTACTAAAAAACAGAGCAGAAACAACACTGGAGATCTTTAACTTCTATAACCAACATCTTCAATTTACGGTGGAATATGAGTCGGATAACAGTATTCCTTCCCTCAATATGAGGGTAATTAGAACCGGGAGTAATGTTCTTAAGACAAAATAGTATAGTAAATCTATGAGTTCAGATAGATTCATTAGTTACCACTCGTACCACCCTACGAAGACGAAAAAACCGTCAAGTTTTAAATAGAGACACTACAGGTCAGCCAACACAAATAATTAAACAATATCCACTTCCGTATATTTAACAGTTAACAGACAAATTAATAAATGTCTTTAAAGAGGATCCAGACCTAAAATTTGCCAAGAAACAAGAAAAAACTGTGTCGCGACTTTTTGCTCAAAGACCGCAACATCTATCTTGGAAAGTGACAGTATTGTTTACACTCTAAATTGAAACAACTGTGTCAATAATAGTAAAGCAAACATTTAGAAAATTGTTAGGTAGAATAACGTCACATACAAATGACTGCAGAACGCTTATAAGATTCTAGGCACTATCTGAACATGTTATAAACACAGGGTACAGTGTCCGACTCATGGAAGCAAAGATTTTCTCCAAGGAAAAAATATACCATAAACAAAACTGTTTCTTCTAGCCCTCCAATAATCAAAAAGTATGTTTCCTTTCCATGTTCGAGAATTACCCCCAAATTAGCAAATATATTCAAAAATGAAAATACTGTAATAGCTTACAAAGCCGTTAATCCCACAAGGACACTTTTTACTTCTCTGAAAGACAAAACAAAGAGGCAGAATAAATCAAATGTGGTTTACAAAATCGGTTGTTTACACTGTAACGAAAAATACATAGACTTCAAGGACAGAATAGTGTTCCACAAAAGTGATATAAGATTAAAACCCAAAGCATGTACCCTTTCTCAACACGTCAGAGATCCAGGAGAGTCAGCAGACTTCCGGAAATGGTGCATATAAACAGATAAACTCGATGAATAATACAATTTTATTTACATAATACAGCAAAGTATTAAACCTTAAAACTAAATAATAATAATCTTTATATTGTTGATGAAAGACAAAATACCCTAAGATACAAGTACCGATTTACGAGTCCACATCTTCTGAATACAAAAGGAGGAATTTTTTGCCATTTTTAGAAAAAAACAATTAGATATATATATTGTTTTCTAGATATTTTAGTTAAACATCGTCTAAGTCTAAACATCTTTAAAGTCTTCAGTCGAATACAGTGAAAACACACCTTCAATCTGCAGTCTCGTGCGTGGTTAATTGATTTTTTTTGTTATTATTCGAAATTGAAGTAAAAAGAGTCATTAATTAAATGTCTCAGTAATACCAACGAAGATTAATTAGCTGCAACCCCGCCACCCACTTTTATTAACTGTTCAAAATTACCACAAAAAAAAGTGGCACCAACTATTGAATTAATTGTGATGAACTACTAAATATAATGTTCTAACAACTTAAACTAATATTTGGTAGCAACATGTTTGTCAGGCCTCCAGCAGACAGAACACTGTTCCTTTCAAATAGGAGTGACGCCATCTAAATCACACCCACAAGCCATGTTTCTCGGCAGCATTCGGTCGCCAATAGCACGTTGCCGAAAACAACTGAATCTTATGAAAGGAACTGTGGCATCCACCAGTGGCGGCTCGTGAGTATATTGAAGGGTGAGGCTACATGAGGTTAATTTTGTTTAAATGTGAATAAATTTCCACGTCACCCATGAGGTATTATTCTGCGACGCGTTGACCTTTTTTTTTAATGGAGGTCATCGCCAATAGCCCTACTAAACCCTTAAAAACTAAAAAAATAAACTCTAAAAAAAGTAAATAAAAAGTAAACAAAACAAGTAAAATATGTACACCTATCACTAAAATATAGCGGTGATTGCGATAATAAAAACATAATTTAGTTTATTAAAACTTAAAATAAATAGTTGTATGAAATAAGATAAAAAAACTACTTTTTGTACATTAAATCTATACGTCTGTCTTTTAAGGTTGCAAATTTATCTATAATTTGGTCGTAAAAGTTTTGGTCTTCACTAAGTTCTGACAGTAATTCCTGCTCTATTGACATCATTGCTAAACCCGAAAGCCGTTCTTGTGTCATTGTGTTTCTTAGGTTTTGATCCGTTTAAGACATGAAAAATTTCGTTCGGCCAATACACTTGTTGCGGGAATAGTTAAAACTAAATTAAAAAGCTTATATGCTTCCGCAAAAATTGCTTTAAAATCTTTAAATAACAAAGCTAGACTTTTTTCGACATCTAAATTTGAAAATTGTTCATCCCTATACAATACAGAAAGCTTATTCTTTAATCTATCTCTGTCAAAAATGTTTGGATAATTTTTTAATAAATTATTTAATAAGTCGTCTGGAAAGCATTTAACATATTCCGAATATTTTGTGCAATCGACTAAAGCAAAGAAATTTACATTATTTAAATTTTCAAACCGCGTCCCTAATTGAAGAATTATACAATCTATTATTTCGAAATATAATATTTTATATTTAGTAAAAATATCAAAGTCGCTAGAACATTGCCCTCGACGTGTGTTAGATGGCAGAATAGTGGCTTTTTTAGCAATATTGAAAAGTTCTTTGAAATGGTCCTCGTTTCTAAATTCAATAATTCGTTGCTTGGCAAGGTTTATTTGCGAAATGCAGTAATTTATATCTAAATGCTTTAACTGTAATATTTGAAACAGTACATCAGTGCAACTAAAAATTTGTTTATAAATATGCGTTAAAAGGCAAAATTCGAAATCATTAAAATGCTTTAGAAATCCTTTTGCACCATTAATAGATTCTGTTCCAGAACTTAAGTCATTAATAATAGTTTCAAATACTATAATTAAATTGTCCCATTCATTAGCCACTAAGTTTAAAATTTTGACCGTGTATACCATCGCGTTTCTACAGCTCGCGGAATTCTTTTTCCTACTATCTGATTAAGCACAAAACACCGTTTTGGTGATTGGTGGAAATAATTTGGTATTCCTAATAAAGTGGCAAAAAATATACGACTTTGGGTAATCAGTTTTGTTCCCTGTTGTAAAACTAGATTTAATCTGTGGGCGCAACAATGAGTAAACATAGCTAAAGGAGCAATAGATCTAACTTTTGTTTGAAGCCCATTTATTTCACCTGCCATAACACTAGCCCCATCGTAACACTGCGCGACCAATTTATTTTTAAAGTCATAAGGCTCTAAGCTGTTTTGTATTAAATGAAAAAGGCTCTCTGCTGTTCTATTATCGCTAACGTCAAAAAATCCTAAAAATCTTTCTTTTAAAGATCCGTTAGTCACATACCTAACTGTTATCGGACACTGTGATTTTTCTGTTATATCAGTACTATCATCCGCAATTACGCCCAAAAAACAACAATCGGTGTCATTGATTTCTTTTTTTATATATTCTTGAATATAGTCATGTATGCAATCAATTAGTTCATTTTGTATAGTCTTAGATTGTCCCGTAAAAATATTACTAAATTTAGCACAATGTTCAGTAAGTTCGGGATTTCTTTTTATTAAGCATGCAAATATTTCCTTAAAATTGCCACGGTTAAAAGAATCTGTTGTTTCATTATGACCTCGAAATGCCAAGTCCTGTTTACCCAAAGTAATAGTAACATCAATTAAATAATTTAATAATAAACGGTTTTTCGAACATTTTCATTATAAACAATTTTATTAAGACTTGCATTTTCTTGTAGTGCATCCGCAATAGTCGCCCTATTTTGCTCCAGTCTTGTAAGTGCTACTGAATTTTTAATATGCTCTCTTGAACTTTCATGCGATTTTACTGCTCGTGAAAATTTTTTTAAATCCGAATATCCGCCCCCTGAACTCCAATTATTTTTGACGCAACCTAATAAAATACAAGGCCAACAATATAAGCTTTCTTTATAAATACTTCCGCATAGCCACCTATAAGTTTCGTACCAAGATATTTGAAAAGTTCTTGAATATTTTTTACCTTGCCTCTTATCGTTAAATATTGCTAAAATTTTCGGCGTCGGACGGCTACCTAATATCTGTTTCTTTTCAGTTTCGCTTCTTCTTAAAAAAGGCGTTTCAATTAATGAAGCAATAATGTCGTGAATAGGATTCATTTCAAAAGCAAAAAGCAAATACAAAAAATGGAACGGTCCAACTTACCAAATCAAAACAAAACAAAAACTTACTCACGCGTATTTATTCACCTTAAAAGACAGAACGCCCTCAATCAGCGATTATCGCAATCTATTTCCTATTTCTTTCTCAGCCGCACGCACTTCATAAAAAGAAGCCGTTGGAATATTTCGCTAGTCATGTGATTTAAATAACCAATAAAAGCATATCCAAGCTACAGATTTATCGCCTCAAGAAGGCAATAGAAAACGCGTGCATCGGCAATCGCCATCCCGCTCTGTCGTAATCAGGTGACTCGCCGGCATCGGCACCGGCCGTTGATAAATAGGTCAGAAGTCGAAACTTTCCAAGCTAAAATTATTTCGCCTCATTCGAGAGCACTTTCTTTAGAAATGGGTTTGCACGGATTGCACGCTCGGTTTTTTGATGTGGTCAGAATTTATTTTCTAAAATATTTATTATGGGATTATATTTTGTTTTTTTTTTATGTTATTATGTTGTAAAACTGTTAAAAAGTATATTTCTAATTGGTAATAGATCAAAAGTTATATTAAAAAATTCTCTTTTCCTTTATTTTGGGGGTGAGGCGCGGCCTCAGAGGCCTACCCTGACGAGCCGCCACTGGCATCCACAGTAATCCAAATTATCTTTTCACTTTTAGTCTACTTTCTATAAGTAAATTGTTGGAAAATAAAAACTGAAATAATTCGGTTAATTCTTTTTTGCACCCACAAAGGCGGAGCCTTGTAGGCTTGCCTTAGCGTGCTTCAAATCGATGCAAACAGGCAAGAAAATATTTTGTAGTTAAATCGCTAACTAGTTCTACATGTTTGGCCTCCGTTATTAAACAACTAAATAAACATACGTAAAATTAAATTATATTTGGATTAGGGAATTTCCTATCGTTAATATGAAATGGTACAGCATAATCCAATACCACACTGAGAAACGGATTCGCGTGAGAAATTCTAAATTATTGTAGGTTATCCATAATATAATCAAACTTTGGATTTTCTCTAAAAGAGGTTACACATTCTTTCCTCTAGCTATGGCTAGAAATTGCTGAGGGCCACAATGTAACATGTTTAATTGTATGTTTTTAAGGATGAGTTTTGTCTGCGTAGGTTTTGAATCTAGTAAAAGAGGGTGTGATTCTACCTCCTACCCGAATGATGTCACTCTTTATAAATGGATTTAGAGATATATGGAACGCTTGCAATACACTGTTTTATTAGATAAACTGTTTATTTCTTTAGGAAAACTCTCTTTTTTTCTTTTTTTTTTCTTCTTTTTTCGGATAATTTAATGCGAACGTAGAAATAGGCTGAAATAGTCTGAGGTTTAATAAAAGAATAATATTCAGGGAATAAATGGGAATAATTTACTGTTGCTGATGAGGCAGAAAATTGTTTTTAATTTTAGGTGTAGTACGATCGGTATCGATTTCAAAATTGTTAATTAAATCGAAAATATTCATTTCTTTAAGAAAACTAGAACCAAAGAACCATATATTTGGATGTAAAATTTTTTCAGGTCTGCTACCTCGCGATATTAAATCTGCAAGATTTTCTTGTGATTATACGTGATATAAATTATTACGATCTGTTAAAGTTTTGTATTTGAGCTACCCTGTGATCCACAAAGGTTTTCCATTTAGACTTAATCCAACTTAACACAATTTTTGAGTCACACCACAAATATTCCTGAACAATGTTTACTGTTAAAGAATCTGTCACTTCCCGAACCAAATTACACAGTAGCGTAGCTCCACAAAGCTCTAATCCAGGCAAAGTAATGTTTTTAAGTGGCCCTACACTGGATTTAGCACACTGAACTAAAAATGAACAACGCTATGACTAGTAGAATTAGTTTTAGCAAGCTCCATATGCTCGCTGAGATGCATTACAAAAATCATGCAGTTTAACTCTTGCTGCATCATAACATATTATACGTCTATTTATTTTGTTTTTATATATATTTAAGTTGCTTTGGAATCTAAATCAAATTGAATATATTTCCATAGACATAGTTTTATCTCAAGACAAGTCACCATAACATTTGAATGATAAGATTTCTGGTTACTGTAACAGGTCCAAGTAGTCCTAGTGGGGTAACTATTGACAAAATCTCTGTAGGGTTTAATTAAATAATGTCATCTTAATGATTATAATAAAAATCAAATAAATAAATTAAATTAAGAAAAATTACATAGAAACACACTTAATAGGTTTTTGCTATTTCCCAAAGAGTCAAAAACTTTTAAAATTTTCAATTTGATTTAATTTATCTATGAACGGAATGTTTATAACAAATCTCCCTGTATTATCACGTCGTCGAAATGTATTTTTGAAATGCTGTTCACAATTTAGTTCAGATTTGGTAAAATTAGTATCTGTTGAGACCTCCTCTAATCTCCAAAATTTTCCTACTTACTCTTCAAAAGAACTGTCAATAGCTAAGTTACATGTTGTATATAATATTTGAGTTATTTAGCTTTAGTTGACCTACACAAATTAGGTTCCAAAAAATGCTACCAATGAGCATATCGATTTCACGTGATTTAAAATCCTTAATATTTTCACGAATATTTATGTTAGTTACAGAAAATGATGAAATAGGCAAGTTTCAAGTTATTATTTTAAATAATTTGAGAACTGTTGAAAATCATTTGTTTGACTTATTTTGTTTGATGAAATTATAGGTGTTTCGTAGCTTGATCGATGGGCGGATAATTTATTAATCTTTGCAATTACATTTTTAATGTCATCTCTTAAATTTTTAGGTTGAAATTAATTTTTATTCACGATGCGCAAAGAAGAATTATGTTTCTTGCGACAATGTTTCTGACGTGCACTCATTCAGTGAATGACATGCTCTTAAACAGTTTATACAAGCATGTACTTGCTTAATCTTTTTAAGGCGAGAATAATAATCAAAAATGCTTATTAAATCCTCGATTGTGGTTATATCGCCATTAATTTGGTAATATTCCAACTCACGTCGTGAATATAGATCTAGTTTTCCTGCAATTACATTTATTGTTAATATGTCCCAATCATCTATAGAATGCTTAAAGTTTTCTAAAGTCGCAGATGTTTATTTAAGTTATCCAATAGACACCTTATATCAGCAAAAGGCTTTTTATTTATTTGAGGTGATTCAGATATTAGTTTAACACGACTGTGTATAAGCAGTCTTGTTTCGTATCGATATTTTAACAATTCTTCAAAATTTACTACTATTTGGTAAGCAGATTTTTTTAAATAAGATCTCAAGTAATAAAACTTTTGAATACCCGAAAAATTACTTTTTTATGGATAAAAGTGAATAGAATGGAGAGTATCTCTAAAGTCCAGCCACTGGCTGTAACTTCCAGAAAAAGTTGGCAATATTTTGCAATTGATTGTGTATGTTATTTGCAGAAACACATTATTTTTTGTCGTAAAATTAAAAAATTACAGCCTTTATATCACCTATAAGTTCAAAAAATAGATTTTCAAAAGGTGTACGATGGCCAGCCTTAATATTATATGCGTCGATATTTTCTAATAAAAGAAACTTTATTAATATTCTGAAAATGAATCAAAAAAAGATCATTTACTACGCCTTTTAGACCCATCGTATCCAGGTTTAAATGTTGAATATAAGGGGAAAGTTTTGTGATTTGACCTTTAACTATGCCTCGGTTAAAAAGTTTTTTAATCTCTCACTTAGCTCTGACGTAACCATGATTATTCCAAATACACTGAGAAATAAAAATTAAAGTAAAGAATAGGCGAAATTAAAAATAATAGGTGTAAAAAAAACTGATTTTTGTTAAATTTTTATATGGTACTTTGTCAGGTTTTCTCTCTGGAGCCTGTACCCGTTCTTCGAGGGACATAACATATTGATTCAAATGTTTTAATGTTTTAATGTCTTTCATTTATATTTATTTGCAAATAAAGGCTGAGCGATTTTGACTTTTTATGACTGAATTTTTTGAAATCTGTAAGTAGTTAATTTTCGCCAGCTACCAAAATTTTTATATACAGTCGATAATAATCAGTCGTTCTTTACATCCATAGTGATACCGCATGTTTATTTTCTGTTCCTCTGTCAATACGTTCTTGGTGCTGACATCCTCGTTCTGTTGGTAATGCAAGCTCTAAAACTTTTATACAAAGTTGGCAGATTATAGTAGGTCGATACTGCGATGGACCATTCGTCCTTGCACTCCTTGACAGCATATAGGTCAAGCCCTGCGTTAAGTATAAGATGACACCCCCGCCATCCTCTGGGTATTGGAGGGGGTGTATAAATTATTTCACACAGCAAGTTCATTTTTTGCACCAGTATTTTTGGATTTTACCAGGTCCTATTATTTTTCAGTTGTTAGTGGAACTGATGGCCTCTTTAACATCGTTCAGGCTGATGCCTGGAAATTGCATGTCAGGAATATTCTTCTTTTTCTTTTTACCTTTATCCAGTTGGCATCTATCTTATGCTCCTTTGGATCAATCCAAATACCGGACCAGTATTCTTTGAGGCGCTCTTTTTCTGGCAGCTTGGTTTCACTCTTTTGTTTGTTATTATCGAGCTCTATGTAAAAGTGCTTTTGGTTGCTGTTAAAAAACTGATTTTGTCTCTTTCATATTGAGCATTTTAGATATTTTCTAAGTAGTTTTGACTTAACCTTTAGTTATTGTCGCAGGGTGTCCACGTATTCTTTTAGGTATTGCTGATGGTTTGGCCGAGTATATATCACTATATATTGAAAGATTTTTCCTATTCGTGTTTTTAGCCTTTTAAATGATTAATCACTGCTACGATATTCTGTTAGTCTTCCCAATTCTTGTCGGATATCATCGATTGCTTTTTCTAACCTCACCTGCCAGATAGGTTTTCTTTGAGTGGCTCATTTAGTGTTGTTGGGAGTTTGGATTTGCTGGTTGTGACTTCGAAGTGCTCCTACAGCTGCGTTGTAGGTCAACATGTGCAATTTGTCTAGGGAGTTATATACTGGTATTATTTTTCTGTAAGCACTAGATAACCCTATTGTTGTTCTTGTTACTTCAAAATTTTGGCAGCCTTGACCTATGCGTTGGATTGTTCCCTCAAATTTCGATTACGTTCTCTTCAACTGATATCCAGTCTTATCAGTTGAGTGCTTTTGCTCTAGTTTGTAACGTTTATGGTTATATTAATCACGGTCGATGTTCTAATGGTTGTATTCGATATCCTGCTCGCTATTTTCGTGGTTGGGGCATCTGTTTATCATCATGCTAAATGTTTGTTCCGCGTCTCATTCTTATTTCCTTTTTCCACAGCCTTTTTATTTCCATTGGGAAGTCAGTGTATTTGGCGTTTTTGTCACTGTATTTGTATTTCGCTCGGATGTTAATTAAATAAGTGATTTTTTCTTTTTTGGATTGAAAGGTGATATCGGGTCTGTTTGCGGGGATTGTTTTATCTGTGTGAATGTCAATGTCCCAGTAGAGCTTGTTGTCTTTGTTTTCAAGTATTGATGGTATTTAATGGGTAAGGGTGTGTGTTCTCCATTAGTTTGTATGCTGTGGCTAATGCTTGATGAACGACCTTGGCTGCTCACTTATGACTGCTGATGACATCTCCTCCACTTATCGTTTTCAATGGTTGTGTTCTTGATGATGTGCTTTTGGTAGTTTCTGGTTGCTTTGACTTTGTCCTGGTTGTCAAGCAGGAAGCCTTCTATTTCGGGAAACAGCTGCCCTTTTTGTAACCACGTATAATATGAAACCTTTTTATGTATGTAGTCTCGCTTTATGTGGTATCTGTGTCTTCCGTGGAGTGTTTTTTCAGACCAGTTGTTCATCTTTTCTAGTCGTGATTGGATGTGACTGTGTGCGTCTACTGCGTGGCTCGTTTTAGACAGGTCGAGCGGTGTATAGTTCTTGTCTGCCTTCACTATTGCCTTGTTGAGATTAGTTTGTTTGTTGTGGTTCGTAATTTTGTTTTTTATTTAGCGATTGTATATCTATAATTCCCCTCCCTTCTTGTTTTCTCTCGATGGTGAGTCTTTCCTTGCATGCTTTGAGATGTAACTTCCTGTATTTAGTGAATTCAGAGCGTATGAGAATGTGAATGTTTTCTATGTCTGTGTGTGACCATTTAATGATACCAAATGAATACGTAAGAATAGATATGGCGAAGGTATTAATAGCTTTCGTTAGATTTCTGGAGTTCAGTTTTGGTTTTAGTAGTGTTGTGAGTGTGTGTGGTTTTAAATTCCGCCTTGAGCTCTAATTTGATACGAGTGTGGTTAATTTTAGTGCTTTGATGAAAGCCTAGGTATATGTATGGTTTCAATGATGATTTTTTTCCCTGTTAGGGTGGTCTTTCCAATGTCCCTTGTTGATATGAAACAGCTTGCATGTACTTATATCAAATTCCATGTTGATGTCTAGGATAAACGTTTCTGTGATTTTAAGAACTTTCTTTAGCTGTGCCTTTATGCTTGCGTATAATTTTATGTCATCCAAGAGATGGTTTATTTTATGTAGGTTATTTTTTTGGTGTTTAATGTGGAATCCAAAGTTTGTGTTATTCAGTGTGTTTGAGACTAGATTGAGACAGAGGCAGAACCACAGTTATTATTAGTATAATTACTATTATTATTAATAGTACTATTATTATTATCAGTATTAATATTACTTTTATTATTATAAGTAACATTTTTAACAAAGTAAAAGAGCATTTGATTGTAAAAAAGTGAAATTCAAGTAGTTTTTGACGTGGTCATTTTTTACAACCGAAAATGTTCTTTAATATTTTTAATATTTTTTGTGTTCATTTTTTTTGCAACAAGCATTTCTATTATTATATTTTTAAATGTGTTCAGATTATTTGTTCTACCATAGAAATGCTTGACAAACAAAAATCTTTTTTGGCTTTTTCGCAACTGAATAAAAATATTTAAGTTTAAATTAATTGAAGCAATTATTTAATATAATTACATACCTCAACATGTAAACTAGTCTGTCAACGGAATGTTTCGATACATAATATAAACAATATTATTTAAGCAAGCATAAGAAATTATATCATTTACTTTATGTTTTTATAGACACATAGTAATTGTACAAATACTTTCATCCTATCGCACTGATGAGTCCCGATAGGATGAAAGTATTTGTACAATTACTATGTGTCTATAAAAACATAAAGTAAATGATATAATTTCATATGCTTGCTTAAATAATATTGTTTATATTAGGTATCGAGACATTCCGTAGACAGAGTAGTCTACATATTGAGGTATGTAATTATACTAAATAATTGCTTCAATTAATTTAAACTTAAATATTTTTATTCAGTTGCGAAAAAGCCAAAAAAGATTTTTGTTTGTCAAGCATTTCTATGGTAGACAAATAATCTGAACACATTTAAAAATAACATAATAGAAATGCTTGTTGCAAAAAAAAACTATATATATTTGATATTGGTGATTAGTAACAATGTAAAATGAAAAAAAAATCACAATCAACTACTTGAATTTCACTTTTTTACCATCAAATGCTCTTTTATATTTTTAAAAATATTTTTTGTGTTCATAAAAGTTTTTTTAATAATAATTTCTATTATTATAATAATAGTAATTATACTAATAATAACTGTGGTTCTGCCTCTGTCCATTTGTAGTTGTAGTTTTGATGTCATGACTAAAACTAAAAGCTTTTGAAAATTTCTTTAAATTAAATCGAAATATGAAAATAGTGGGGATAAAGTTTATAATTGTTTCACAATTTTAGTAAGAGGGTTGTAGCTAAATAATTTGTCATGTAAAATAAGACAATAAGCAGAATTATATCATTTTTTAATTGCATTGTGTGTCTCAAATTCAATTCTCATTACTTCGGATCCGTTTGAATTGTTTCTTTTTGATGGGAGCAATCAATATGTGTAATAGGACTAATGTTTTTGAATTGTTCAGGATTAAAAATGGGTTCATTTGGAACACCATATAGACTTTCTAAAGTTGGCAAACATTTCATATAAAGCAGAAAATTTGTTTTCTTCGAAATTTAAGTACAAATCGTGATAAGGATATCTTCAGAATTTAAATATACTTATATTTGACAAGGTAATATTGTCAAATTTATTTATATCTTTAACAATTTTTTTTCTGTTTTCTTGAAAGCCAATCACAACATGACGAGGAGCTTCTAGTTTACTAGTTGTTTTTACCGGCCATGTGTGACGGGTTGTTTCGGTTAGAGAAGAATATTCAACAAGTTCCCAACTCCTGAATCCTATCAATATATCTTTATTTGATTCTAATATTTTTGATAGAGCAAGTTGTTGTGGCATATCAACTAAAATGTGAGGAACTTTCCAATAAATTTTATCGAAAGTAACCAATGGAGTGTCAGGAGCAAAAAAGGTGTGCCGGATCTTCTTTGAAAATAACACCATCTAAATCATCAGTTGATCTAATAAGAACCAATTCCTGTTTCATATTCATAATAATTTTTCTGTAATCTTCAAAAAATCCTAAAAGCATTTTTAGTGGTATGGATACGGAGAATTTTCCATCATTATCAACTAAAATTGTATCACCTTCTTTCCGATGTGGAAACCAACCTGCATTTTCCAGTTTTAAACTTTCGTTGGTATTGTGAGAAAGGTAGCTTTTTAAGGTTGATGCTAATCCAACATTTCTTATTGAATCTATGGTAATTCCGTTTAGTTCATAGCGGATTTCTCTGAACAAAAAGGCTATACCATTGTTAATAAATAGCAATTCTTTCTTATATTTACCTTCTGTATTAGTTAATTTTCCTTCGATATAAAGTAAACTATCTGATGGTAGAGTGTAAGCATCGAGTTCTTGAATTGGGATCCTTATTTCATCATTGTAATCGAATTTTGAAGAAATATATGGTTGATATGTGTGAAGCTCAGAACTGACGATGGAATTGTCTACATAAAGCTTTTCGTTTACGTTTAATATGTTCATTATTTTAAAACAGTGACAAACCACACTCGTATCAAATTAGAGCTCAAGGCGGAATTTAAAACCACACACACTCACAACACTACTAAAACCAAAACTGAACTCCAGAAATCTAACGAAAGCTATTAATACCTTCGCCATATCTATTCTTACGTATTCATTTGGTATCATTAAATGGTCACACACAGACATAGAAAACATTCACATTCTCATACGCTCTGAATTCACTAAATACAGGAAGTTACATCTCAACGCATGCAAGGAAAGACTCACCATCGAGAGAAAACAAGAAGGAAGGGGAATTATAGATATACAATCGCTAAATAAAAAACAAAATTACGAACCACAACAAACAAACTAATCTCAACAAGGCAATAGTGAAGGCAGACAAGAACTATACACCGCTCGACCTGTCTAAAACGAGCCACGCAGTAGACGCACACAGTCACATCCAATCACGACTAGAAAAGATGACCAACTGGTCTGAAAAAACACTCCACGGAAGACACAGATACCACATAAAGCGAGACTACATACACATGTTCCCCGAAATAGAAGGCTTCCTGCTTGACAACCAGGACAAAGTCAAAGCAACCAGAAACTACCAAAAACACATCATCAAGAACACAACCATTGAAAACGATAAGTGGAGGAGATGTCATCAGCAGAAAGAAACGATCGATCACATAACGGGTGGATGTAGAATAATGGCCGGAACTCAATACACCGCGAGACATAAGTGAGCAGCCAAGGTCGTTCATCAAGCATTAGCCACAGCATACAAACTAATGGAGAACACACACCCTTACCCATTATACACCATCTATACTTGAAAACAAAGACAACAAGCTCTACTGGGACATTGACATTCACACAGATAAAACAATCCCCGCAAACAGACCCGATATCACCTTTCAATCCAAAAAAGAAAAAATCACTTATTTAATTAACATGGCTGTCCCCGGAGACGAGAACATCCGAGCGAAATACAGTGACAAAAACGCCAAATACACTGACTTCCCAATGGAAATAAAAAGGCTGTGGAAAAAGGAAATAAGAATGAGACGCGGAACAAACATTTAGCATGATGATAAACAGATGCCCCAACCACGAAAATAGCGAGCAGGATATCGAATACAACCATTAGAACATCGACCGTGATTAATATAACCATAAACGTTACAAACTAGAGCAAAAGCACTCAACTGATAAGACTGGATATCAGTTGAAGAGAACGTAATCGAAATTTGAGGGAACAATCCAACGCATAGGTCAAGGCTGCCAAAATTTTGAAGTAACAAGAACAACAATAGGGTTATCTAGTGCTTACAGAAAAATAATACCAGTATATAACTCCCTAGACAAATTGCACATGTTGACCTACAACGCAGCTGTAGGAGCACTTCGAAGTCACAACCAGCAAATCCAAACTCCCAACAACACTAAATGAGCCACACAAAGAAAACCTATCTGGCAGGTGAGGTTAGAAAAAGCAATCGATGATATCCGACAAGAATTGGGAAGACTAACAGAATATCGTAGCAGTGATTAATCATTTAAAAGGCTAAAAACACGAATAGGAAAAATCTTTCAATATATAGTGATATATACTCAGCCAAATCATCAGCAATACCTAGAAGAATACGTGGACACCCTGCGACAATAACTAAAGGTTAAGGCAAAACTACTTAGAAAATATCTAAAATGCTCAATATGAAAGAGACAAAATCAGTTTTTTAACAGCAACCAAAAGCACTTTTACATATAGCTCGATAATAACAAACAAAAGAGTGAAACCAAGCTGCCAGAAAAAGAGCGCCTCAAAGAATACTGGTCCGGTATTTGGATTGATCCAAAGGAGCATAAGATAGATGCCAACTGGATAAAGGTAAAAAGAAAAAGAGCGAATATCCCTGACATGCAATTTCCAGGCATCAGCCTGAACGATGTTAAAGACGCCATCAGTTCCACTAACAACTGAAAAATAATAGGACCTGGTAAAATCCAAAAATACTGGTGCAAAAAATGAACTTGCTGTGTGAAATAATTTATACACCCCCTCCAATACCCAGAGGATGGCGGGGGTGTCATCTTATACTTAACGCAGGGCTTGACCTATATGCTGTCAAGGAGTGCAAGGACGAATGGTCCATCGCAGTATCGACCTACTATAATCTGCCAACTTTGTATAAAAGTTTTAGAGCTTGCATTATCAACAGAACGAGCATGTCAGCACCAAGAACGTATTGACAGAGGAACAGAAAATAAACGTGCGGTATCACTATGGATGTAAAGAACGACTGATTATTATCGACTGTATATAAAAATTTTGGTAGCTGGCGAAAGTCAACTACTTACAGATTTCAAAAAATGAACACAAAAAATATTAAAGACTTTTTCGGTTGTAATAAATAATAAAAATAGCTATGCACTCCTCTATTAAAACTATTAAAAGAATCTACTTGCACTGCTAGTACAGTAGGAGTTAATACTTAGACGTTAGTATGTAAGAGACTTTTTTTCATTGTCAATAGCTTTACTAACTCTAACTGTATACTTTTGTATTCTACTGTGTATGTCCTAAGAGCATAATTATAGAATGTCGAAAAAATTGTTTGGCTAAGTGATCACAAAACATTTAATTTTAGTTTATTATTGTTATTACTGGCTTGTCCTGTAATTCGATCACTTTGTGGTTGTGCAGTTTGTATAAATTGCTTGTCTTACTGTTCCAAATTGGCATATACAAATTGACGTTAAGTCCGTCGACAGCGCAAATCCATAATAAATATGCAAGTTCTTATTTGGTGTTTTAAGAGCAGGTAACTAATTTTTGTTTCCGCATAATATATATATATATATATATATATATATATATATATAAACAAAAATATAAATATATATATATATATATATATATATATATATATATATATATATATATATATATATATATATTATATATATATATATATATATATATATATATATATATATATATATATATATATATATATATATATATATATATATATATATATATATATATATATATATATATATATATATATATATATATATATATATATATATATTTAACCTTGGCCTTATTAGCAGTGTGTTGAGACAAAAATCCGTTTTGACAAACACGATTCTAATTGCCCCTTACGCAGATTTCTACTCGCGGCGTTTTGCTAGATATAGTAAAAACAAGACATTTAAAATGCTACTTAATTATAATCAAAATGAATTTAATTTCTAAAGTCTGCTAAAAACAGTAGGCACATTAGATCGGCATAATATATGCACTTTGTCACAAGGCAACTAAATGTGGCATGCGATAGGCAGTGCCCACCAGTCATTATCTCAAAAATTTCGTTTTTCCGCAAAATTTACAAAATAGTTCCTTGACTGCAATGTGTAGGCTCTTTAAATAATTACAATTTTTAAAACAGCTGAAGTCTTAATATTTTAATTACAAAAATATCTTATTTTGCAAATGTATGTTTATTGCGCACTCTGTATATCGCATTAATCAATAATCAAATCAAATAATTCAATCTCATTTTTTTAATAAGCAAAAAGTTTTATAAAATATCACTTTTTCTGCTTCAATCGATAGGTAGTAAATAGTTTTCTATTTGTTAACTAAAACTAAACAGACGTTGCACAATATACCACATATTAGTGTCAGAAGCCCAAAGTTAACTTTGTCGGACAGATCACTTCAATTTTCCAGTATTTATTGTTGATACAGAATTTGAGGAAGTCCTTGTAAAGTTTACAAACTATTGAAGCAGAAAATTGGTGTCTCATCATTCCCAAACTCTAACAAGCCATTTTCTGTCAAAGATAAACAATTAAATATATGAATTAATTAGAACTATCATCTTGTTTAATGTGCTGTTTATACGTGTGTACAACTGACTGAAAAGTCATTCATAATTTTGCATAATCTCAAATTTAACAGGGCGGGAAAATAAGTAGTTTTACTTGGGCTCCATTACGCATTTGTGCTGGCTACCTAGCATCACGGCCCACTCGCATTGCGGGGTGTAGCTACGCCACTGTGTTTATAGTTCTTATATAAATATTGTGTTTACTATTATATGATTATGCTCAACGAGTGCAGAAATCTATATATTTATTGTATATTAGCTTTCCAGTGATTTAAACCATTCATGTATGCACATTTATGAGCAATATGCGTTTTGTGTCAGGAAATGGGGTTTTCCACTTTCCTTTTATAATTAAATAATAATAAGATAAAATAAGTAAATGTATTTTGAAATAATGTCATGCTGTATTGAGCAATTTAAGGATAAGAAAAAATAACTTTTCCGGAATATATTATTGTAAAGAGTTCCATCTCTTAATTGATTTGGGATCGTTTTTAGTAAAGTAATAATGATAAATTATTTACATTTTTTTGTACAATTACCAATTTTTACTAGCGCTAAAATTTGTTTATTCAAGTTGTTAAATTTATAGTTACAGTGTGTCCAAAATTGGACTGGAAGATATTGGGATCTTGAAAATTATAAGAAATATAAAATTGGTTAAATGTGAAAAGGTGTAGGCTATTTAATTACCAGTTCAATGCCGCTTTGATATTGATTGTATCTTTTTCGTTCGAGTTTGAGATATTTTGAAAAAAACAAAAATTTGCATTTTCAAAAAAGTGCTGTAAGTTTCTTAATTTAAGATATTTTTAAAATCTGTGAAAATATTATTAGGACAACTTTTTGCCGGCGATACATTTCTGCATTCAGTTTTTAATTCTGACGTTTCAATTTTAAGATATCATCGTCAACTTTGTTTTTTATGGCCGCCATTCTGACTTTTAGAACACTTAAAAACAACATTTTTTCATTTCTTATGATATGTAGCACTTTATAAAAATAGTTTATTTTTTCTTAAATTGGCTGAAGCTGTCAGAAATACAAATATTTCATTTAATTACACATTTTATTTTGTTATTGTCAGAAATTGTTAAGTGTTGGCCAACATTTTTTCGAATTTGGAAAAAGTTGACAGTTGGATTAGTGTCTTATATTAAAAATCAAAGAAATGCAGATAGCCCTGCCAATGTTTATTTTGAAAATTTCCTCGAAAGACGTCAACTTAGAAGGAAGATGTCGACCCTTGTTACCAACCTACTTAAACATGGAAGT
This sequence comes from Kuschelorhynchus macadamiae, assembly GCA_030620095.1. Taxonomy (NCBI): domain Eukaryota; kingdom Metazoa; phylum Arthropoda; class Insecta; order Coleoptera; family Curculionidae; genus Kuschelorhynchus; species Kuschelorhynchus macadamiae. The sequence continues at coordinate 247,010 of JAUTXW010003321.1, forward strand.
TTAAAACAAATCTCGTCAAAAAATGTATAAAAGCAATAATGCCAGTCAAGATTATCCAAGAATATTTTGGCAAAAATCCTACATCTTCTACACACGAGTTGCTTAATGTCATGAAAATCTTAATTTTTTAAAAATGTTTTTACAGATTTTAAAAATAACTTAAATTAAAAGGTTAGAGCACTTTTCCGAAAATGCAAATTTTTAGATTTTTCAAATTATCTCAAAAACGAAAAAAGATACAACCATTATCAAAGCGGCACTGAACTGATATAATTAAATAGCCTACAAATTTTCCCATTGAACTAATTTTCTATCTCTTATATTTTTCAAGATCCTTATATATTCTCTTCTAATTTCGGACACACTGTATTAAGAACCTTTCACGTTATTAGATATTATAAATCACATCAGCTTGTAAATCCCATTAAACAAAAGATATTTCATAGTGATTTTATTTTAAAGAATAGCAGCCCTAATATTCTATTACAATAATTATATTCGAATAAATTTAATGAAATTAAACTAAGGAACGGTTTCATCCCAACATGTTCTCTATTGTTTAAAAAAATAATAGGAATCATATTATATAAATCTTATTTGATCCAAACAACTAAAAATTCGTGTGCGGCAATTTTGTTGGTTGTCATTTAAATATTGTATATTTGGGGTAACTAATAAATATAAAGAAGCTAAAAAACCATTTACTTCTTACTGGTCATTGTCGAAGGCTTTTGGTTCAAAAAATAATAATTTAGACATATTATTTAAGAATATTTTATTGGTATTTTAACTCACTTACGGCTTACGAGATTCGCATATTTAAAATGACATGCTAACTATGGAGATTAGAGCCAACGATTTCAGTCAAAACTGGGTCAAGTGTATATCATGCCACTTATGGTATAGATTAATTCGATCAGATATTGCGGTCTTTTGAAAACGACTCGGGAGGTAAGGCGTATTCTTTTTTTTTTATTTAATATACCAGCTGTGGAAAAAATTTGAGCTGAAATTTGTATTTAACGATCATTTTGTTAACTAAAACTTGTAATACAGGGTCTTTCCTCGTAATCCGCCACTCTCAATATTGGTTTAATTTTTAGAGAAAGAGAATAATGGTTAATATAAAAGATGTAGAGATTATTACGTAATTTAAAGAAAATTATTATCTGTGTATACAAGAAAACTGAGGTTTGATAGTTTTATTTTCTTGGACATCTGATAAATTTGACAAAAATCTTGTTATAAGAGGCAATATGTTAGAGAGAGAAGATATTCTTATGAAATTTTGTTCATTTGAAAGCTTAAATACTTTCTATAGGTGTTGTCACGTTTAATCTATTTCGATTACAAAGAATCATTTTTCAAAAGGTTTCCAAAAGTGCATTTTTAGGCTACTTTTTAAATAAAAGGTAATTTTTTTATTTGATGCCTCCAATGATGGGATTTTTTCTTTCCAAAATGTCAAATAAGTTTTTTAAAAAATCTTTTTTATAACTGAAATAATTTACATTAAAAAAGCAGACGCCTCGGTAGTAAGTTAAACAGATACCAGTAATTAAGTTTTCATTGCCATGGTTTTACATTTAAAACACTATTTTGTGCCAGACTGCATTCACGCCAAAATGGTAAAATTTGATCATCAAGATTATGTTCAAAATTTACGAATTTATGTAGAATCTGGCAAAAACATTTTATGAAAATGTAGGCTATTTATCAGATTTATTTATTTATTTAATGAGATTTATTTATTTAATCTGAAGTACAAGTAAAAAATTAAGTATGCATAAACAATTGTTCAAAAATGTCTCCTTTTTTTCCAGACACAAATAGAAACGTTTTAAGAATTTTCAATGAGTGGAACACTTGCTCTATAAATTGGCAAGCATTTCATTCTTTTGATACACTTCACTTTGGTGGGAACTTCCGTACTTTTTTTTTATTTTTTTTGTCACAACTAAACTTTATTCCATTCAAAACAACAATTGTTTTCTATTTTTTAACATAAAATACTTTATTTGTAATAACAACATTTTTTATTACTCACTTAAGCACAAGTAAAAAAAAAACATGACACAAAATGAACAATAAAAAATATATACAACTAAAAATATAATTTTCGTCGCTCAACTGGGATCGACCAAGTTTAAAGTTGCTCAGAAAGCAATATATTTCTTGTGGATTATATAATAATAAACTAATAAATAACGTTAACGGAACTACAAAATAAATAGTCTTTGATATTATTTATTTATTTTTAGTATTTAAAAACGAACCACGAAACTATGTGCATAGACAGTATTTTTTGAATTTCGTTCGGGGACCATTATAGATCTGCCCCTGAGGGTCTTCATTAAGCACAGCCAAAGAAACCGTTTCCCAAAGCCAATGCCCAAGGCCGTTCAAGGACAAAACGCTATTGACAATTTATCCTTTGTACGGTTATCTAGCCATATTTTTTTGCAAAAATAAAATGTCCAATAATCGTTGACTTTAAAACTCCACACCAAACGTTAAATTTCCATTTTACCACCTCCGATGCGCACCCTGTGGTCATTTTGTTGTTTTCCTGCAGTTTAATTAAAATGAATTTAAAGAAATTAACACTTCTTTCTGCTTTTCCATTGTGCAAACCGTGACAAAGGTGACACCTAAATGGTTTTATTCCATGGTTGTTCAGAATTCTACTGATTGATATTGCACACTGGCGTCAACTGCTGATCTAGAATTCCCTGGATCAATTATGGAAGAAACACAAAACTGAGGCTGAATTATCTTCATTGGTAACTGGCTTTCTTTTTTGTAATGGTTTGCGGAATTAATCCTATTGCAGAAAATGTGTTTAAATGTTTTACACTGTTTTTCAATGTAATGGGAGTGTCTCTGGAAATCTTTTGTCAAATAGCCTACATGTTCTTCAACTATTTTTGCCATGTTGTCCATAAATTATTAAAATTTGAACAAAATCTTGATGATTAAATGTTTGACAGTTTGATAAAAAAATATTATTTAAAATGTAAAACCATGACAACGAATACTCGATTACTGGTATCTGCTTACGCTTACGACTAAGGCGCCTCTAAGCTTTAAAAATTTTCATGTTATAAAAATGTGTTTTTTTAACTTTTTTGACACTCTGGTAAAAAAAATCTCAACTTAACGGACGTCAAATTAAAAAAGTACCATTCAATTTAAAAAGTAGCCTGCAAAAATGCATTTTTTGGAAACTTTGAAAAAAATCAAATGAGAATAAATGTGGTAACACCTCTAGAAAGTATTTAAGATAAGCTTTCAAATATATTTTACATTTACAGTTTATCGGGATATATTAAAAAATACCGGAGGACTTTAACCCTGTATAACCCATATTTTTCAAATATCGTAAAACAACATTAACAAAAATGCTTAACTATAGTAATTATCTACAAATTATTTAAATCTGACTATCGTAAGTTTTACGAATTGTCTACTATTTCTATTGATTTAATTCAAATTCCTACTATCTTTATTAATTTAATGATTTTAACGAGCATTTAAGTAAAGATCATTAAAATTTTTCCCCGACAGGTGCCATAATCCCGACAAATTCGATGATGCGACTGAATAAGACCAGCTCTGTTCTGTAAATAGGTGCTTTTTAAAATTACCTATCGATTGAAACAACACAAAAGAGCATCCCACGCTTGAGGAATCAGAGCTTTGTGAATGTAAATGAGAACTGTTTACTGAGTTATTAACTATAGAATTGCCAATTATAAAGCTTTTCCTCTTGGTCAAAGAATTTTTTAAAATAATTTATAGGGCTAATTAGTGCCTTCCACTTTTGTTGTATAAATGCAGGTTGAGCTGTTTGAATTTAGATTAAATTAAACGAAAAACTAAATCATTTTTTGTGCATTTACACCTGAAACATGTTCCAGAACTTATGAAGGTCTGTAGAAAAGTAAAAAAAGTAAATTTGTGGAATATAACGATCTATTACATAAAAATAAGAATTTTAATAAGGGGTAACATGTGATCTAAAACCGAATAAAATTAAGAATATTAACAACTGAAGTAAAAATAATGGATTACAGACTTGAATTGGGGAAGCGATAATATAAAAAATTAATTGCACAAGTTGAATTGGACAATTTCATACTCAGTAGTAAGTACTTTCATGGAATCTGATATTAAATTACAATTACTAATAGTACAAGTAGAAACATATTAAAAACTATTTATCTATTAAACTTAAGAATTTTGGTATCGGTCTAATATGGCGAAACCAAGCACCGTATGGTCGAGCTTTTCGATAACCTTAAACATTTTTATTTTTTAATTTCTAACGTTATATGTAAAATAAGCTAGAAGTCGTCGTTCACAACTGCATGCCTCGAATTAAATACAACGAAACATTTTAGAATGCTCTTTCTGAACCAAAAGAACTCCTTTATCTTTAGCTATACCACTCGAACTTTTGTTCCTATAAAAGTTTGTTTTGTAGAGCTTGATAAGTTTCAATAAACCATTTTGTAGAAAAGAACCAAACATGGCTTCATATGGATTAACTAAACAGTTATCTGCTTTTGGTAACGCCTTGATCTACTTGAGTGGTTAATATAATAAAGTTCATTCATGACATATACTGTAAATCCCATTTTATTGTCACTTTGAAGATAAGGTTAAACTCTTATATAGATATATTTTAAAATATTTCATACTACTCTCCCAGCTCATTTAGTTTTTGAAGGCTTTAAAAGAATATTCTGAAGGCATCCTTTATATTTTAAAATAAGTGAATATCTCTATCTGTAAATGAGATCCACCTGTCATCTTGACTGTATATGGTTTTTTTAAGAAGATACCGGAATAATTTTAATTTCCGACTCTGTTGCTGCACGTACATCACAAGATATCTGCAGTGTAGCAGGTATGTGTGCGTCATCGGCAGAAACGTCATCCAAATATACAAGCGGTTGACCTTATTTAATATAAAAAACTTAATATGAAATTTATTTATTTAATCACAGGATATCGGAAAATATTCAGTTTTGCAATAAACAAACAGATATTTTTTTGAATGAGAAAAAATAAATTACGAAAAACTGACATACGATTTTCGTATCGAAAGCAAAACACACTTTTAGTGGGGACATGTTTTTCGTTGTCGATTAATAAGGCGCTGAAAAGTCGATGCATTTTAGAATAACTCTGATATCCTCAAAAGTTTTTAGCCAGTAACTGGTGTAAGCGGCACCCGGAGCTGACCAGTTAAATCACTACCCACCTTGAGAATCAAACTTAACTTCGATACTTTTTATATTACTTATAGAAGATTCAAACCTCGAGGAGTTGGGCTGAAATAAAAATATTAATTAATTTACACAAGATTAAAAAAAAACATTTGATCATTGTTTGCACCTTTTGACTTCGTGTCTTTCTTTATTTCGGTTCTAATAAAGTTATGTCTTCTAAAGCATTTATTTTATTTTTTGAACACCATACGTAATTTTTTTAGTACTATAAATCTTGTTTTTTTTGCAGCTTGCCTTAAATATTATGTTCTTTGCATAGATAGGAAAATGCAAGCCTAGAGTGATTACTGATCACTTATAGAATTCATCGAACGTTGTTTAGTCTGATCCAGCTGAACTTTCCTGCATCGGCAGTAACAATTCTACCCACGACTATGGTTTGATGCAGGAGGTGCATCAGCTGTTGTGCGTAATTAGGTAGAGTGCTTGATGGGACAGCCAGTACAACTGAAGATATCAAAATCATGAATTAACAGAAGCATCTCATGACAATGTCATCATTTATTTTTGTTTATTAGGGTATTAGTATTAAATTTCGCTTTTAGTGCGTAAGAGTGGCCAGTCAACTGTCTAATATTGGACAGCTCTGTTTTAAACTGTGATACTTATATTTTATGTTTTTGTAAATACAAGTTTCCTTAAACTTTAAAATATATCCGCAATGGCCGGAGCTCATCCATGTTGGCCCTGCTTAAAATTGATACCACTAACGTTTTCCCTTTACTACCAAAAGTTCGTTTATGTTGAAGCTCTGATAACCGACAAGAGAGGCGACACTAGCGAAGCGAAGAAAATGATCTTATATTTTTGTACGCAGGTGTGTTTGTTACAGCGATATATTGAGATACGCTTGATAGCCAAGCAACGAAAAAAGCTGCGATAATCGATTTGGGTATTTTCTTTATTTTAGTTTTATTTGTTTAATATCGCTATGGACATCGACATTTTTATTATTGAAATATTTATCAGGCTTCTCGTGTGGCTATTGTTACTGACCACGCATTGCTTTCTCTGGACCGGACATTTTTAAATTTTTTTTGACCTTCGACGCGCTCAAGCTCGGTAACGGAAATCCGGAGAAAAAAATTCGTTAATAAATTGGTCGTAGAGAACACATGAGCATTTATTTTGGTAAAAACGTGATTTCGGTGAGGCTTTTAAGAAGCCGGCAGTGGCGTTCAATACGGACCCTCTTTTCGTAACTCCCATGATTCAAAATGCAGGTCGCTATGGTTAATTTTTTTCAGATGGAGCATTTTTTTCTGATTTCTCGTTCAAAAACATGTTCGTTAACGGGCTTTATCGGAGCAGAGGATGTCGCTTAGAAGAAATAAAGAAAGGTTGAAAAATTGAGTATTCCATTTTCACATATTTTGTTTTTTTTTCGATAAGAGTAATAATAATTGTTTATGGACCCCAAAGTTCCCACAAGGGATTGAAAAACCACATCGCCAAAATTACTTTCCAGTTTATACAGGCGAGCCATTTAGAACTTAATTTAAAATTTTTTCCATATATTCTACTACTCTTTTACGTTTGATTCTTTAGCATATAAAAGGTTGATCCAAGGGGAATCAGGTAATTACGCAAAGAAACATCTATATTTTGAATTTTAAGAAATTTTGTGTGTGATAAAATTGGTTGGGCAAGTGAAAAATTGAACCATTTTACCACAAGACTTACATTACATTCCACATGCTTTAATGATTATGCCAACTTAACTGAAAGGTTTTTGAACTATAACTTGAAACAATTTTAGAACTTGGCTAATTGTAAACGGAAGGAAGTGGGTCTTCGAAAAGTGTTATTTTGTAATGATCTTAAGAGTTCATCAGAAACACAAATTGCAGAATTATTTGCTGATTACTTTCCAACAACGTAAAGTGATAAAAATTGTGATATATCAATGAATGTTTTGTCTTACGACAATGTAAATATTTCAAGCTATGTTATAAGCATTTATGATATTTATGAGAGATTATTCAGGATAGAGGTATGCAGGGGACCTGATCCTGGTGGGATTCCCCCCATCTTGCTTTTATATTCTCAAAGAATCATTGTCTACTGGACATTTTCCTAGTTTTTCGAAGATTAGTTTCATTACACTGATAAATAAGACTGGAGATAAAAACCATGTAAAGAGCTACCACCTAATAAGCATTATAAGTGCTATTCCGAGGTTATTTAAGAGTATTGTCTTTGATTACGTTACACTTGGCCTGTTGGGGAGATTGTTGCTCAGCAGTTTGGTTTTGTTCCTGGCAGGTCAATGTGAGAGGTGAATCTACTGCTTTAATCAGATTTTCTGTCAGATGCCTTGTAGAGTGCTGCCCAGGTTTGCTCCCTGTATACTCACTTCTTCAAGGCGTTCGACCGATTTATCCACCGGATACTTATCGCTAAATTTAACAGAATTGGCATATCTGGTTCCTTGCTTGACTGGTTGTCAGACTACTTTGCCAACCGTACACAGATTGTTCGATTAAATAGTTTTTAAATCTTGTGGTTCTATTTGGAGTAACTCAGGGCTCATACCTGGGTCCATTTTTATTCAATATCTTTATAAACGATATTAGAGATTGTTTCGACTCTAGTGAAATCTTGCTTTTTTCTGACGATCTTAAATTTTTAAAGAAATTCGTCTTCAGTTGCAATCTGATTTGTCTAGGTTGATGGAATGGTGTCGTTGTAATGACATGGAGTTAGATCCTGCCAAGTACCATACTATGATCTTTTTTTGAAGTCATGATATTATTAACTTCAACTATATACTGGATGACATCACTCTAGATCATGTATCTAATACAATGGCCCTGGGGTGAGCTTTAATGGAGCACTGAGTTACTCACAATATATGGAAAGGATGGTATCTAAATATCTGCAGATGTCAGGTTTCATTAAGGAGGCATGCTGCTGATTTTCAGAATGTGGAGGCTATTCGTTTGTTATATTACACTTTGGCAAAGCCCTCGATGTAATATGCCTTATGTGTCTGGACTTCTAATGACAACGTTTATAAATTGAAAGATTGAAAAGGTTCAACATACGTTTTTCAGATTTATTGCATTTAAGACGCCAGTCCAGTCAAATTGCGAGGTCCTAGAATCTGTTTTCAGATTGCCTCCTCTTAAGACTAGACGATTGCGCAGAGATCTTAAGATGCTCTATAAAATGGTCAATAACTATGTAAGCTGTCCTGAACTTTAAAAAAAAAGAATACACTATTTCATATACTCTCCCGCCATACAAACTATGGATGTAATTCTTTCATTCCTCGTTCTTGTAGAATACCTGAATTTTCTCTCATACAAGGTTTTAAGATTATTGCAGCAGTGTAAATATTTTGTATCTGTCTTAGCCTTATAAAGTTTGATATGCACATACATTCACTTTAACTTTAATTTTATATTATTGTAACCTTAGATAATAGGTTTGAGCCTGTATATAAAATAAAGAAATGTAAACGAGTGAAACATCTCTTTACAACAAAATTATAATTTCAAGTTTTTTTAAAGGGTGGATAGTTATAATATATTTTATATCAGACACTATTAATATTTAAAAAAAGACTAAACAAGACTAGTTTATTATAATTTTGGCATATAAATCTCAAATTGAGATTGCCATTGACGTATATACATATACGAGGATGTTTGCCAAAACACAGTTTTTATGTAGCTATAATGGGTTCATGTTTTTAAGTTATCTCCAAGTGTATTCTAAACCCAATAGATTATAATTTAACAGATTTTGGTAATAGATGGTGACCTAACTACTATGGGATACAAAATTCTTTAAAATAGCTTTGGAATTGGCATAAAACTACATTAATATAATATGTTGTATTACACTGAGTGACCCTAAAATGTATACCGGTCACAAGGCAACCTTTTTGTGGTTACTCATTTAATGCTACATATTAATAGAAAATGGTGAATTCCGAACATTGAATATTTCCATATAACTTATTGTATTTATAAGAAAAGAAAGATGTATTAAATTTTAAATTTTTAACTTTATATTACAGATTGACTGATTCTAAAAAAAACACATATAAAATAGTGCAAAATAGTGACACACGGCAGATGATAAAACTCTGCAAATATATGTGTGTCGCTAGTTTGCGCTTTTTTATATGCCCTTGGCACGGTACGGTATGTAATAGCACTTAAAGTTAAAAGGATTCCTTCTTTAGAATCAGTCATCTTGTCAAACGTGTTTTGACCTGCAAAGCAGAGTAATCGCTGTACTCAAAGCTCTACTACAAATCACATCATAGTATTAAGTTTGCTTCTCTCATCGTCGCTCTTATCATTTATTGCAGCTTCAACATGAACCCACCCTAATAAATAAATTAATTTAATAACATATTTTATTTCACCCTCATTTCTGGACTGCTTTTGTAAATGTTTTTCTACATCGCAAAGTGGTAAAATATTGAACCTCCTAATACGTCTATAATCCAGTGATTTTTTCCTTCTGCTTTTACAAATGAAGTTTTTATTTGAGTTAATATTTCATTGCACTTATTAAAAGTGAGCTATTATCTACAACCGTTCATATAATCATTTACTTTTAATATAAACCATGGATCATTGACAACAGACATTGTAGAATACAATATGTACATTCGTTTATAGCAAGACTCATTGTCATTGCGTGTAAACCCAAATTAAACCTATTCATGCTCACCGAGAAATTAACTAAAATGACTATAATTTCGAGCTCTCGTCGCGGATTGTTTGCACAATCCTAGGTTTAGAGATTTGGTAATGAACAAGGTTATTTTGTAAAGAATAAACATGGATTTTTTGCGCTTGGGCTGTTTCAAAACGCTCAATTTTAGGGTAAAGCAAAAATGTATAGTATATAGATACGTAGATGATTGTATTACAGCCATTCCCAAAAACAAACCAGGTTGAAAACATTTTAACAGTTATCGTGAAAAATTACAATTTACTATCGAAGTTGAAGAAAATAAAAAAATAAACTTTTTAGATATAACTTTACATAATAAAAATCAAAACATCATGTATGATAAAGGAAACACTACTGTATTGACTTCATATGAGAAATCGCAAAAACATACCTTCAATTTTGACGAGACATAAATATTACGATACAAACTAATCCTCGAAATGGTAGCAATCTAAAAAAACTCCAAAGTTATAAACGAAAAAAAAATCTAAAGAATTTAAGTAAAACCTACCTATCGGTTCTATAAAGCTTACGTATAGTTAAGCATCATTTTATGTTAATCAGTTGTAATTGTAAACTTGTCAAATCTCTTAAATCTAAAAAATCTTAACATAGTATTTAATCTTATATCTTAACATTAGTATAAGTTTTCGAGATACATTAATTTAAAGTCAATTGATTTTCGTCTTCCCTCTTTTCGGACCAAGAGAAAAATTCTTATAACTCGAGTAACAATTATTTTTTATTTATAATTCAAACTGCGTCTGAAAGAAGACATTCGTGGCTCTATAATACATCCTCATAAAATTTTTTTTTTTTCAAACTCAGTTTTCTTAAAAACTATGAGAGCTACAGAAAAAAAACATAATTTCGCAATCTGCGATAACTTAGAGGATATTGGCATTGGCCTTCTTCTTCTCTTTGTTCATTTTTTTGAACCGGATGGCTTATGTGTAAGCACTGCACATTCCAAAACAGATCCTCGAGAGGTATTATTAGTGAAAAAAAGTACACAATTATATTACTCCTGTTGCAGCCTCCAAAACTGTCTCCGCTGAATAGGATATATTCCTCATCGAACCCCCCCCGTCTCAGCTTGGCTAAAGTGCTCGGGCTTCAGCTCTGTAAAATGTCTCCAAAGTTACCTCCTTTTTATTTTTGTTAGCGACATCACGCGCTCCGATACCGCCCAACCGTTCGAGAGTTTTAAATGGGAAATTCCAAAAAAATGTCCCATCTGAAAAAATTAACCCTAGCGACCTGCATTTTGTTTCAACGATGTTTCGAAAAAATAAGCACACATGGGTCACCACTGTTAAGTTATTAGAAACTATTATAGACTCTAGACTATTATATTACCAAAAGAAGCGCCCATTTAACTACTTTGATTGGCCTTCGGGATTACTTCTTCTCCGACGAATCATTACTGAACGGGAGCGTGTCGAATGTCAAAAAACAATATTTTCTAAAAATATTCGGTCCAGGAAGCCAGGAAATGATAACAAGAGATATAATATGAACAATAAGATATGAAGAACCTGCGTCGCATTTACTAAAAAATAACAATAAACAAATAAATATAGAAATGTTACTAAAAATCTATTCCTTTGAGTCTAGCATCAGTTTTAAATTGGAGTTTTCAGACACCATCTGATCCCAAGCTTCGATTCTGCCCAATTGAAAGAGCCCGAAGGACAAGTATATCTGAATTGTGTGTGCCTCTAGCAAGAAAATGAAGAATATAAATAAATATTCTACATCAAAATCAAAATAAATTTATTAGAAGCTAGCAAATTTCACTATCCTTCAAAGCCGGCGGCCTCAATATGTTGTGGCACCGCCACCAAAACTTTGGACTCGTCATGGAAACAAAATGAACTTCCTCGAGAAAAATGTTGGATCAGCTATTATAAATTTAGTAAAATGGAACAAGTACAGGCAAAGACAACTAAAAAAGACTAAAAGTATAATATATAACTGTATAACTTAAAATATTACCAGAGCCATGAAAAGCCAGGACGTCCTATACGCTAGCAAACAACATGGAATTCCAATTATAGTTCTAAAACCATGTGTCATCAGTTAAGTAGCAGAAATGAATTAGAGAAAATATTTGATCATCTACTTTCAAAATGCTTGTAAGTAACACAAGCTTTCCATCAGCAAATGTAGCCTTTTTAGTAGTAAACTGTTACTGGATAAATACCTGAAAAAGTTTAAAATAGTTCAATTTACTTTTACTGGTCATAACACCGTCTATATGATAGTAGCTGAAAAAATAAATAGGCATTACCAACAAACAAATTAAATTACAGAGACAAGGCTGGACTTATGCAAACTATATTAAAATAGGTTCTGCTCTTCACTCATCATGTGCAAACAAGGCTCAGACCTCGCCTTACTAATCCAACAATGACGTGTCATAAATCTAATTATAACATTAACGTCAAAATTACGTCAGCACCAGTATCGAGAAACTTCGCTTCCATGCAATGGCCACCTAGAATCCAACAGGAAAAGACCAAGTCCAAGGAGATGTCAATGTGAAAAAAAATACCTGGGAGATAATAACAGACATGGACTAAAATAAAACAGTTAGTGCATGATGGAAACTCACCCTTGTACATACTTAAAAAACATATGGATAGAATGCTGAAAGCAAGGATTATATACAGTATGAGCTTACCTAATGAAAACATAATCCACACAAAAATCACGAAATCACATCAATTTACAATACTTTTTGCTCGGCTAATAATTCTTAAAATAAATTATGAAGAAACTCTTTTTTTAGTTAAAATGTTTGGAGATACCTCCATAAAACAAGGAGTTATTAAACTTGTCAAATTCAAGGGGTTATATGTAGCATATAAATAATATTGTTAAATATCTTATAGTTATTTTTGCAATTTCTTTATTATCATAATATTTCATTAAACACTTTTGTTGTATCTTAATTGGTTAATAAAATACTATTATTATAATATAATTTGTATGTATTGTATGTAATTGGACATATCAGCAAAAAACGTGCCACGAATATTAACAAAATCTACAGAATAAAATAAGTACCTATACCAAACTTGGTAGCTGAAGTCACATTTTTTATTAAAATTGAGTTAAGGCACTCGTTGTGGATTCTCGCCCGTAAGTTCACGGTTGTGTTTGGAGCTTTCGTATTCGTTTTACGTAAAAATAGGCTTACAAAAACGAAACTTTAAATGGAACTACACATTTCTGGTATCAAAATGGAAGATAATTTTGATGTTGGAACTAAATATAACCGTTTATAGCTTATATTTCCAAAAATTATCACAAACATCAACAAAACACCGAAAATGCACAAATAAAAATAAAGCTTAACGTAAATGGATGGAAACTAATGACGTTACTTCCATTGTGTTCCGCGCTTTGTTACATTAAGCTCAAAAAGTAATAAAACAATCATTCAGTTAAAAGACATAAACAAGGATATTTTCTTGGTAAATTTGTCTACACATATTAAGACTCATAACTTCTTAAACTACAATTAATTTAGGTATGTTCAAATATTTTTTAAACTGTGAAATATCCAAAAAGACCCTTCAATTTTTTTCTGATGCACAAGTAAGTATAATTTGATTTTAATAAACTATTTACCTGCGCCTGATCTGAAGTTCAGTTAATTATCTTTTCTTCTATATTCGTAAATTACATTTAAATGGAACTATAGAAAATACCGCTCTTACAATTATAAAACATAAAGCAGGCCCTTTGCCGAATAAATTCGTTTGTCAAATTCCTAATTTCGGTAGTACAGAGGAGAAGTAATTACATTTCACGCGGAGTATAATACCAGTCCTCATTTGTTAAGGGAGTACAACATTCCTTTCATTTAATCCAGTTTACGCCCGATGATCATGTTGGAATTAACCATAGATATCTTGATAGTTTGTTGTCTTGAATTAGGATATTCTTATTCAACTTAAATGTTAACCACTATTAACCAATGGCTTACATAAACTTTACACCATGTGGTAGAAATACCTAAAATTTCGCTTATGTGATAAAAACCTAAAAATAAATTATATGAAATTTAAATATAATGCTTTTCTAAAACTGAAGTGTTGTGTCATCCTGTATGCAGACTCACTTACAGGCCTCTAACATTCTTTTTATGGAAAATTGTCTTGATAATTTATCTAAATTTCTGATATGTTTATTGATTTATTAAGATATCATAAAGAAACAGTGACAGATTAGTGTCGACACAGGCAGTATCAGTGTTATCCATAGATATATCAGTATGCTTATGAGGAATCACTGGAGTAAAAGACCTCACGCTGTTGGGCGCTGAAGTTAATTTAAATTATAAGCTTCAATATTTATTTTAATCGTTACAGATCAAAATACAAGAATTCGAACCACACTACACCACAACTTGTTACGTTCTGTTTTACCACAACTTGTTACACTACAACATTGATATACTAAAGTTCTGAGACTATTTATTTTGTTTCTTTGTTGTCAAGTAAACAATAGAGGGGACTATAGGGAATAGGCCCTCTGTCTTTATTTAGTGCTTTCTTACCACATTTAACTATTTCTATAGTCTCAAATGCATCCAATAATCTATTATTAGATACATTTTTAATCAGCTTAATCCATCGGTGATTGTTTTCCAAAGCATGTTGGGATATAAATGTGTTCTAAAGTTTAACGTTTATCAACATATTTTAGATCACAGTCATTACACTAATTTTTATTTTGTTTCTTTGTTGTCACTGTTCTCCGTTTTGTAGGTAAACAATAGACCTCTCGTATATCTGGGATCATATGGGATTACTATGAATTTAGGGAATAGGCATCTTTTAACATTTTCTTATGCTTATGTCTATTTTAATTTATGTACAAAATTATCATTATATCCATTACTTTTACTATATTTAACTATTGTTTTCTATAATGGAAAATTGACTAGCCTGTGAGTTAAGAAATGGAGTGGTGCCATTTTGTGTTAACGGCATTGAAATGAGTCGGATGTTATATACCTATCAGAATTAGTAAATTTCCTATAAATATCAAATTCTAATTTATTGTTATTTCTAATAACTAACGTGTCGAGAAAAGGTAATTGCCCATTGTTCTCCTTTTCGTACGTAAAATTAATGGAAGGATACTTATTGTTTAATGATTCTAAGAAAGTGTCCAAATTTTCTGTTTTAGTATCAAAAATAGCAAAATATCGTCTACGTATCTATACTACACCCTTGGGAAATACTTGAGTTCTTTTTTGAATTGGGTTTCCAATCTGCCCATAAACAAATTTGCAAGGAACGGAGATAAGCAATTGCCCATCGCAGTTCCCTCAAGTTGTTTATAATATTTATTGTTGAACTGAAAAATTTTGATTCATACATAATTTTGTGAGAAGTAAATATTCATCAATAATTTCTTTCTTCAGATTATTGATTTCAAGTAGTTAACGGTTTCATAACTGATCTGTCAAACTGCTAACCATGTCGGGGATATGGTCCCGATCGCGGTTCCAGAAACAAACAAGAAAGATAGAAGAATAGAGAGTCTCTATTCGGACGCGAGAAAGAAAGCTCCGAAAATGCCAAATGTGATTTTGGCGAAACGTCAGCAAAACTGTTCTTTTCAGAACGACAGTAGTGAACGGATGTACACCCGGAATGAAAACACATTGTATTTTTCCATATATATATATATATATATATATATATATATATATATATATATATATATATATATATATATATATATATATATATATATATATATATATATATATATATATATATATATATATATATATATATATATATATATATATATATATATATATATATATATGTTACTAAATTACTATGTTCTGAACTAAACTGGGTAACATTTCACTATTCCTAATAAAAGGAAAGATTCATAACGAGGGAAGTCCCAGGTATAGAAAATTTACCGATTTTTTTTTATAATGAGAGAAAAATATCATGTACAATCGTAGGAGTTTTCAATACAGTCACAGGGCAATTTTTTTTAAGGCAAAACGGAGTCTTTTTTCATAATCGCAGAAAAAAATTATGTACAGAGCGTAGCAGCTATCAACATAAAACATAAAACTATAATGCGAAGTTTAATAGCTTCCAACACAAAACAATAAACAATATGTGAAGCGTACTAGCTTCCAACACAATGCAATAAACAAAAAATTTAGTACGAAGCGTAATAGCTTCCAACGCAAAAGTTTGTTTTTTCTTCAAAATTCTGCATTTTCAATTTGTGGCATACAGAATTACCCAAAAATGCTCGCATAATGTGTATTTTTTGATTTTTGGGCTACTTGGCATACTCTAGACAAATATGTCGGTATCTAGGCAGGGTTATAGATAAACAATCGTTAAGCACCGCATTCATAAGCATATCATAGTAAGTGCATTTGATCGGTGAATTACAGTAACTGGTATGGGTTAATATAAAAGTTTTTAAATTATTTACTAATAATTACATACTTCGTTTTTTACATAGGTACCCATCTACAATCCATTGGATAATATGAATAATAAGGCAAACATTATTTTGCCATAGTGCTTATACACATATTGTATATTTTATTATTTGTTTAATTTTTGTGTCGAATTTACACTCTTTTATTAGCTTCACTTTTATGTAACTAACTAACTATGTAATTCAACAAATCTAGAAAGACGATTTTCACCTACTTCTAGTTGTCATTCAGATTTGAAATTTTGTAGGTGTATGCAATTCGGATGACAAAACAATAATTTGCTATCTTCGAGCTGATCAAATCAGATTTTTAACCATTTTTAATTGTTGTATCGAATGGAAATTTTGCAATTCGGATGACAATTTAATAATTTCGATGGTACGAAACGGTTCCGGCGGATTTCAACCTAATTCTAATTATTGTATGTAGTGTATTCAATTCTAATGAAAGTACAAAAATTTGGTACCATTGTGTTGATCCAATCAGTTAGATAGTACCAAATGGTACCAGCTAGTTAAAAATAAATTATAATTTAAAAAAACTGGAAAACCCGCTTTTGTCACTAACGCACTAAAAAGTACAAAATAATGTAATCTACATAAAATATTTTGTTACGATTTGTGCATTCTACCCAACGCACATAAGCATTTATTAACACAGATAGAATGTCTTTTGGACATTTTTATTAGACGCCATTTTGTGCCACTAAGCCACACTTCATTTTTGGGCACGTTTTAAAATAACTTGAGTTTTTACACTGTTTTTTTAAACTTCCATTTTGTTTCATCATGTTGAATTCGTATTACTTTATACCTATATCACATTTAATTTTTGGGTAAAAAATTTGAAGTCAGCATAAGAAAATATTTTCTAAGTTAATTTTTAACCTTTTATTTCGCTGCCATTTTGTACTGGCAATTTGAAATAGTGCCTCAATTTTACCACTTTATCTTTATATCATAACAGAATTTGAAATCAATCTAATAAGTAAATTTTGAGGCCGATTTTTTAAATATTTTATTAAGCTGCCATTTTCTTTTGCCATTTTGTATTCGATGGATACCAAAATGTTATTCATTTCTATGTAACATTTAATATTTTGCAAAAGTTGAGGTAACTTGGGTAATTAGTTAATATTTTTTGAGATTTCAGTAGGCCACCATTTTGTTCTGCCATAATACTGGATTTTTACAAAAATGTTCCCAGGTTATCCCCATTTGACCCCTATTTTTTACCAAAACTTGAAGTCCATCGGGTAAGCAGATTTTTAGATAGGTATGCCGCGAACTGACAGACCGACGGAATTGGCACAATATATTTTTCGGCATCAAAGGACGCTAAAACATGAAAATATGTAAAAACCTGGGACGGTAATTTTTTCACGATTGCAATTGTTCTATTTGGCCGCCATTTTGTTCCGCAATCTTGAATTCGTCCCACAATTTTTACCAGTTCATCTATCACTATATCAAAATTAATTCTCGCAAAAAAAAAATCAAATCAATCTATTAAGTAGTTTTTCTTGGATGATTTTTTAAATATTTAATTAAGTCGTCATTTCGTTTCGCATCTTCAATTCGTACCAAAATTTTACTAGTTGATTCCTACGTAATACTTGATTTTTGTGCAAAATTTGAAGTAAATTGGATGAGTAGTTTTCTAATAATAATTTTTTTAACATTTCACTAGACCGCCATTTTGTTCCTTCTGAATAGATTTTTACCAAAATGTTACCAGGCATCCCCATTTACCCTTAATTTTGGCAAGTGTTTTTTTAGATATGACGCGAAATGACAGGCTTACGGGAATATATTTTTTGGCATCTAGGGACGCTATAACGTGAAGCTATGTAAAACCTGGTAGGGTAACTTCTTTCACGACTGCAAATATTTAGTGGGCATTTTGTTCTGCCATCTTGAATTCGTACCGCAATTTTACCAGTTCGCTATGCCAGAATTAATTACTGCACAGATTTGTAATCTATCGAATAAATCGTTTATGCACGCTGATTTTTAATTATTGTATTGAGGCTCCATTTTGTTTCGCTATCTTGGATTCGCACTAGAATGTTTTACTAGAGGATTCCTACGGAATACTTTGTTTCAGGTAACCTAGAAAAGTAGTTTTTTTTAGTAATAATTTTTTTAACTTTTCGCTAAGCTGCCATATTGGAGTTTCATCATAAGACCCTCAACTTTTAACAAAAATTAAACGGATAAGTAGTTTTTAAGCTATACCGCGAACAGGCAGACCGACAGACAGACACACCGACAGGTCATCGGGATGAAAGTAAAATTTTAATTTGCTTTAACTTTATTTATCTGGTCCAATAAATTAAAAAATGCAACATATTTCTAAATATATAAGAGCCTTGAAAGAAACAGCCAGATAGGCAAAAATATCCCTAGCCAATATTAGTGAATAAATGCATGATCCTACCAATAAAAACCATACTCTCATATATAGGCATAGACGAACCGACAAACATACCTAATTACAAGAAAAAGAATACGACCGTTAGGACACAGCGCCAGCAGGTTTTTACGTATCCAGACATTTTTTTCTATAAGATGCACCACCTACAATTATACTAAATCTTATAAATATAATAATTATTATCGCATACCATTCATTGTTTTCTATGAGAAATGTTTATATCGGATCAACTATAAAGATCACATAATATAATTTTTAATACTTGATACCCATTATTTATATAACAGGTGCCTATAAGACTGTCCTGCTTTAAGTGTGTTAATAAAGTCAAATAATAACAGTCCATCCCAGAGACACAAAACCGTACTGACTGCATCAAGGTCAAAATTAGATAGTTGGCGACACCAGTAGATTTTCTCGAGATAAATTGACGTTTGTTTTCAAGTGTTTTACGTTTAAAAATGTCAGGCTTTAAGATTAATTAAATTAAAACGGATATAATTGCTGATCTATCCACAACCTAAAAACAAATTTCAAATGCGTTCCCATCCCCTTGAATGATAAAAGTGGTTTTACTATTTCTAAACAGAGAAACTCCCCATATTCCTATGAGAACAATCATCAATTTTGCGACCAATTGTTTTTTGACAATACCTACACTTAATTTTACTTATATTCGCGATAAAATTGCCTTTAATAACTTGGGCTAAACTACCTACTACTAGGACTAATAAGCCAAGCTTCCTTGCAATTAAAACTAATCCTTTGATCTAGACTTTACTCTTTTGTTTAATTAAAAGTTTGTTTTAATTATAATGGTAATAAAAATTTGTTTCTTGTACCTAATTACTTAAGAGCGCCAAAAGCTTACTAATCGTGTCAGTTCTAGTATTGAGTGCAGCAATTTTAACTTGAACGTCATTAACACCTCCGATAACTAATTCTAGCAGATTCAAAATTCAGAGATTTAATTAAAATTTTTATACTCACAACTCAGAGTAGCAGGGTCGCTGGTATAGAGGCTGGCTTTACGAAGTTTCTGGCAAAGGTTTTTTTTTCGTTGCTGAAGCTGAAGAATTTTTAAGGGTTTCAATAAAAATAAATATGTTTACCTCGGTAATTCGGATAGACCCTGTTTTATATAGTCCGGATTATCGAGTTTATATTGTACTTGACTGTTTTAGGAAATTCAAATACCTTATCTTAAGACTTTCTTTCGTGAAATATTTAAATTCCAACAGAATCGATATCGGGTTTATATTATTTAAAGTAGCAGTGGGAGTTACAAGTTTTCCATAAATAACACCGTTCCTTCTTTGTGCCAAGTAAAGTTTTTAGAAAGTGTGGAAACTTCGACGTTTCTGGACAATACAAGAATATTTACGTTATTTGTAGCTTTCCGCCTATTTTCTGCGTCAATATATTTTCTGCTATATATATATATATATATATATATATATATATATATATATATATATATTTTATATATATTTAATTTTTATTTTCTTAAGTTAGGGTCCTTATAAAAACGAACAATACACTTCTTGCTAAGTCATGTTACATGTTATGTGAGCATCAATTTCCAGCGTGATTGCCCAATTAGACCTGGAGGAAACAATTCTTAAAAATATCGACTTTTATGTACCTTTTTTCTTGAGGTACGTTGACGATTGTTTAACAACGATCTCAAAAAACAAATGCCAAGATATATTAAGTAATTTTAACAGTTACCACCCAAAACTTCAATTTACATTAGAAGAAGAAGCACAAAACAAAATTAATTTCTTAGACCTTACATTAAATCATATTAAAAATAATATATAAACTGAATGGTACACTAAAGACACCTGGTCTTCTAGATATTTATACTTCGACTCTCAACACCCACTATCATCTGTCATAATGGGGCGAATAGAGCTATAAAATTATCGGACGCCGAATTTAGAAAAAAGTATAGAAAAAGCAAAACAAGCTCTAAAAATCAACAACTATCCACACAAAATTATTTACAACATTGTTAAGAAGAGAATCAATAAATTTTACAACACAAGCCATTAAACAAAAATTTTAATCTTAATAAAGGAAACACAAAATACATTTCACTTCCATATGTATCCAAAATATCGGAAAATTTACGAAATATATTTAAAAAACATAACATCACAGTTAGTCATAAAGGCTATAACCTACTAAAAAATAACTTTAGTAAACTAAAATCAAAAATTCCTAAAGAAAAAAGAACTCATATAGTTTATGAAATTCCCTGTAAGGATTGCAACGGTATATATATTAAACAAACCAGCCAGTATTTAAAAAATAGGCTACAAGGACACAAGTCTGACAAAAAGAAAAAAACGGCACTAACAAAACATATTAATGAAAATCAACATTCATTCGATTTTAATAATGTAAAAATTTTAAAAACCGAAAACCACAAAAAAAAGAGAGTATTCTATGAAATGATAGAAATGCAAAAGAATAAAAACTCAATCAATGCAAAAACAACTTAGTAAAATATAGCATAACATTATTAAATAACATGTAAATTAAAAGAAAAGAAAATTTTATAAAACTGAATTGGACCCCTTAACAACATAATTTTCAACTGTTCCTTTATTTTCACAGATAAATTCATTTTTAATATTAGTTTCTTGTTTGTCTCCGTATAAGTATATTATGAATGTGACACTGTTTAATTTATTTTTCTAAATGTGTCATTAAAAATGAGTTACATGTTCCATCTACTCTTCAAATATTTGTTGTAAATGGTAAGACATTTTATTGAACTTTAAATTGTAAATTTGTAATTGTCTGTAAATTTCCTTCATAGAATTTATGTATTCTGATAAATATCACGAGATGTTCGAAACGTCAATTGGTAACATGACTCCGCAATATATATATATATATATATATATTAATAAGGTAACATATGAAAGTATGATATATATATATATATATATATTTATTTGAATTATATTCGCTTTGTTATATATATATATATATATATATATATATATATATCAAATCAGGTAAATAAAAGATCGAAATATGACTTAAACGAAATATACAAGAATGGTTTTTTTCCCTTTAACATTTGAAGGGGGTGAAAATGACATATTTTATTAACGTATTTTAAAACACGCGATAAAAAATACAGGCAAGTTTATTTGGTACAGTTTTTAACCAGTATAGAGTTTATATATATATAATTTGTTTTATTATGTATCCTTGTAACGACCACTGTTCCAAAAAGATACTCTTAAATATAAAAAGAACAGTTTTAGTTATGTTTAATTTTATTTTCGTTTTATTATTACATAGTGTTTTCGACAAATTGCTTATGCATGCATTAAGCATTACTTTCTTGCATGAATTATGGTTAAGAGTAATGCCTATAAATAATTACACATGGCTGTTGTGCACAACTCAAAAGTTCAACGCAATTATATATAAAAGAAAAACCTGTTTTGATTATTTTTTCTTCCCTCGGAAAGGGAATTTTATATATGTTTAAGTGATAGACCTTTTTGCCGAAAGTTTTTAGCATTTAAAATTTCCTTCATTTTTGAGCTCTCAAATAATCTTTTGAATTCACTGCCATTTCTCCACAACTCGCTACATTAAACAGTAATTATATATATATATATATATATATATATATATATATATATATATATATATATATATATATATATATATATATATATATATATATATATATATATATATATATATATATATATATATATATATATATATATATTTATATATATATATATATATATATATATATATATATATATATATATATATATCTATAAATAAAAGATCTATGACTTAAACGTATACAAAATTCCCTTTCCGAGGGAAGTAAAAACAATCAAAACAGGTTTTTCCTATATATATAATTGCGTTGAACTTTTGAGTTTTGACAAGCGTCTATGTACTGGGTGTTTCAAATTCGATGCTCATCATGGGGATCTTCTAAACCGTAAGAGCTAGATGGGTAGTTTAAATTTGGCAAAGTTGCGCATTTTAGAGCCCAATCGAATGCCGCTGAGAAAATAAAAATATTCCGAACCATTTCGAAGAAATCCGAAAAAAACCGAAATTGACGATTTTTGAATTTATTTTTTTGCGACTTTTATTTTGGCAGATAAAAAAAAACTAAGACCACATTCTTATTGTAGTTTTTTCTCCTCTACAAAATGGCGTTGTCAGATTTTTAATCCGACGTTTCGTCCTTCGTGGCCCATCATCAACTTTCTAAATTTAAATACGGACCTGGATTTTTTTTTTACTTTTTTAAAAGCATTTTTAATTCTGATTAAAATGATATGTAACACGTGTGTGAAATAGTTTTAGATAGTGGAAAAAAAGCTAATTAATAATATAAAATAAGGTGGCCATGGATTTTTCTCAAGTATTTCATTAAATTTAATAATTTTATAATATTGTTAATCTAGTTTACTTTATAAAAAAAATAGTAACAAAGAAAAAAATTACCTATTTTTAAAATAAAATAGTAACAAAAGTCTAATAGTAACAATTTATTTTATGTTAATAAATAAAAATAATGATTTAAATGAGGTGTTCAAACAAATTTCCTTGTTGTTGGATGCACATTTGAATGCGCGAAGGAACTTTATTTATAGCTCGCTGGATCATGCGGCCTGGCACTCTCTCCATTGTGCGTTCTAACGATTGTCTTAAAAGATTAATGTCGTTTGGTGGAGTTTTATTAACCAAGTCTTTTAGATGACCCCACAGAAAAAAGTCATGGGGAGCCAAGTCCGGGCTTCTTGCTGGCCATAAAACAACTTCTCTATTACCTATCCATTTTTCAGGGAAAACTGTATTTAGGTAATTGGTGACGATACCCGCGTTATGAGCTGGAGCTCCGTCCTGTTGCCACCACAGCTGCTGCAGTTCATTAAGCGGGTAGTCGTCAAGAAAGTCTAATATAGGACCTGTGAGCATCTCCAGGTAGCGCTGACCTGTTAGGGCTCCTTCAAACAAAATGGGCCCTAACAGTCTGTTCCGACACAGTCCACTCCATACATTAATAGAGTTTCTACCTTGGCCCCGGATTGGTATGTTCTCGCGAGGATTATTGATAGACCACACATGCTCGTTGTGTCTATTAAACATTCCACACGAGCTAAATGAGGATTCGTCAGTCCAAATGATCTTGTTTGTAATATCCGGATCTTCTTGCAATGCCAAATTAAGCCAATTACAAAAATTTAGTCGCCTTTCTGGATCACCGGGCATCAAAAACTGACTTGTGTGGATTTTAAAGGGCCTATAATGGGCGGCTTTTAATGTTCTCCACACTTTCACGTGGGGCATATTATTTAAATCCCTGCCAATCTGCCTGGTCGAAATTCTTGGATTTTCATTAACCTAGAATCAAATTAATCAAATCAATCAAAATTAAAGCTAGCCATTGTTGTAAACGAATAGGTATCTTTTGCTTGAATTCATTGCGAACATTGCCGTTCCAGGATAATAAACTTACAGAATTTAACACAGCGTTTACTTCTTCTTCAGTAGTCCGCAATCCATAATTATTTCTTTTCTTAGCAAAATTTCCTTCATGTCGTAATTGCCTTTCAATTCTGTTAAAAATTGTATAATGCGGCTGGGGCCGTTCGGGGTACTCAATCAAATATCTTTCACTTGCGGCTATGCTGTTTCGATTCTCAAGGTAGTAAATACGAAGCATATCACATTTATCTGAATTTGAAAATATCATTTTTCTTTTAAAAAGTAGACTTTTTAATAAAATTATTAAATTATTGATAATATTTGAAAATGGTTTCCAAGCGCAAGAAAAATAAGAATCATAAATGTCAGAAATCCATGGCCACCTTATTTTATATTATTAATTAGCTTTTTTTCCACTATCTAAAACTATTTCACACACGTGTTACATATCATTTTAATCAGAATTAAAAATGCTTTTAAAAAAGTAAAAAAAAAATCCAGGTCCGTATTTAAATTTAGAAAGTTGATGATAGGCCACGAAGGACGAAACGTCGGATTAAAAATCTGACAACGCCATTTTGTAGAGGAGAAAAAACTACAATAAGAATGTGGTCTTAGTTTTTTTTTATCTGCCAAAATAAAGTCGCAAAAAAATAAATTCAAAAATCGTCAATTTCGGTTATTTTCGGATTTCTTCGAAATGGTTCGGAATATTTTTATTTTCTCAGCGGCATTCGATTGGGCTCTAAAATGCGCAACTTTGCCAAATTTAAACTACCCATCTAGCTCTTACGGTTTAGAAGATCCCAATGATGAGCATCGAATTTGAAACACCCGGTACAACAGCCATGTGTAATTATTTATAGGCATTACTCTTAATCATAATTGATGCAAGAAAGTAATGCTTAATGCATGCATAAGATGAAAAAACTTGGAAAATAAAATTACAATTTGTTGAAAACACTATGTATAATAAAACGAAAATAAAATTAGACATAACTAAAATTGTTTTTTTTATATTTAAGAATACATTATATTGGCTGAAAAAGAACACAAAAATATCTTTTTGGAACAGTCATCGTTACAAGGATACATAATACTCTGTAAAACAAATTTGATGAAGTCCGCTTCAGTTGTGCTTTTCTGGGTTATAAACTCTATATTGGATAGAATTAGGTACTGTACCAAATAAACTTGCCACTCCAGCAAATATTTTTTATCGCGTGTTTTAAAAATACGTTAATAAAATATGTCATTTTCACCCCCTTCAAATGTTACTGTTGCTTTTCGAGTTTTGGGCCCCCTGAAAAAACCATTCTCTCGCATATTTCCTTCTAGCTTGGCGGAATATCTAGCATTGGGCACGCTCGTTTCGGGATACAAATTTCCGTATATCTGCTTTGACATTTTGTAAATATGACAATACACACCATATTTAAGTATCCAGTCGTATCAAAGCTACCTTTGATAAATTTATAACAAAGCGAATTGACGATTCAAATTAAAATCGTTGTGGCAGTGTGACAGAGTGTGAATTAAATATCTGAATATTGCATTCCTTCAAATTCATCATACTTTCATATTCGTTGCGTTTTCTTACTAATCCTCAAAATGTTGAAAATGTTGAAACGTAAGTTCAAATAAGCAGGTAGATGATTAAATAATATGTTTATGTTTTGTTTTAAAAATCGGTATTTAAATATTTATTATTATTAATAAACATTTACATATTTGGTGTTTTACAACAATTTTCCATAAGAAAGAAACAAAAGATATTTTGCTGCCAAAGAATGCCATATTTACCCACGTAAAAGCAAATCAGGTCCGTATTAGGAAAAAAATCTGATGATGACTGTTTTTGTACTGAAACGTCGGGAATCATATTTGATTTGTGTATCAATTTAAAAAGAATTAAAAGTTATTTTAAAATATGAGAAAAATTATCAGGAAATTGGCAACACGCTAAAAAACTGAAACTTTTCTATAATTTAACCGACCTCGGACAGACACCCTGTATAAATACACACAATTTTCTTGTAATTTGAAAAACGTTGTTTTGAGTTTTAATCAAATACGGCTTTATTATAGCTGCTGTCAAAACTAATGAGTATATATTTAAGTAAATTTTATTTAATTTTAGAGTCTTAAAAACGTTTTTTCTTGGGTATTTTTGAGAATGACATGGTAAAATTTAGATATTTTTAGGAAAATAGCCACAATTTGGAGTGCAATAGTTTCCCCAACCAACAAGTAAAATATCTTTAAGAAAATTTGCTGTTATTCCCTATTTATGAGTAATATAGAGATTGATTTGATGGAAGTGTTACTCGATTACCTTTTTTAGACCAGTTGGAGCTGCAATATATTTGTCTGTAATTCGATATAGGACAGATGCATTTTTCAGTATATAGGCCGGGACTTTTTCGGTTTATGAGCTCAGATTTTCTAAATTTTGTGTGCATCTATGTATATGTTTAACGTAGGAAGTGTAACAGTAAATACAAAAATTTTTAGGACTTTTTCTCTCTGGTTTAATCGCTGTAATTCTTTTTCCTAGTAAAACATCTCGGTATAAGACACCGATTTAGGAGATTGGGGCAATAAATTAAGACATTTTTTTTTGCACTTTGAATTTTTCAATTTTTTTTTTCTCTACTAAAAGTTTTGTAGGATTATAAGTATTTATTTGAAGTTTTTGGTAATAGGTAGGCTATTATAATTAAAAAAAACTATTCGTTTAGAATTGGCTCTAGTATAATTTTTTAAAACTTGTTTTACTGTTTGATGCGATTTTTTGGCAGTTTGGCTGGTTTTCAGTATACCAGTAAAGCTTATTAAGTTATACAGGAGCAGTAGTATACATAGGATATTTTTTTAGAAATTCTGCCTTAAAACCTGTAATTTTTTTCGTAGTAAAAAAATTTAGTATAAGACATAGATTTAGAAGATTTGGGTAATAAATGGGCCAAATTTTTTGGGATTTGGGTTTTTCGGTAACAGATTGGATATTTCGTGTAATATTTAGAGGCATAATTTATTAAAAAGAATTTTTTTTGGCAGCTTCAAAAATAAAATACTACTGCTCCTGGTTCTCTAAAGAACATAATACCATACGGACAAAGTAGAATAGTATACTAAAACACTTACTAGTTTCATAAGACACGCTTTTATAGAATGAGCTCTATAGATTGTAAAGGGCTAGTGAGATTAAATGTCTTATGAAATAAGTATTTTATACTATTTTTGACTACCCTCGTAAAAGGGTTCTAATCGTGAAAAAATCATTTTCGAATATTTTTTCAGATCTTTACGTGTCAGGGTCCCCTAGATGACGAAAAACATGTTTTCTCGATTCCGTCAGTCTGTCTGTAGGTCTATCTATTCGCGGCATAGCTAAAACCTACTTATCTGATTGACTTCAAATTTTGGTCAACAATGAAGGGTCATATGGGATTACTTGGAAACATTTTGGCAACATCCAATATGGCAAAAGAAAATGGCGGCATAATAAAGCATTTAAAAATTCAGCCTGAAAAAGCTACTTAATGAACTGATTTCAAATTTTGTGCGATAACTGCAGTATAGGAATGAACTAGTAAAACTGTGGTGCTAATTCAAGATGGCGAAACAAAATATCAACCAAATAAAATTTTTGCGTCCCTAGATGCCAAAGATATGTTTTAAAAATCTCCGTCTGTCAGTTTGTCTGTTTGCCAGTTTGTGTGTCTGTCAGTTTACCTGTCTATCAGTTCGCGGCATAGCTTAAACACTACTCATGAGATTCACTTTAAATTTTAGTCAAAACTGAAGGGTCATGTGGAAATAATCTGGTAATATTTTAGTAGAAATCAAATATGTCAAAATAAGATGGCGGCCTAGTGAAACGTTAAAAAAATTATTACTAAAAAAAACTAATTACCCAGTTTACCTCAAATTTTGCACAAAAATCAAGTGTTACATAAGAATGAACTGGTAATACTCTGGTATGAATATAAGATATAAACAAATTTTCTAATTCAATTGACTTCAAATTTTGGACAAAAATTTAATATAATATACGGTTTAAAAGCTGGTACGAATTGGTACAATATGATGTAACAACATACAATACAATATGACGTAATAAAATCGATGTTATGTAATTATTTTAAATTATTCCCAAAAATCAAGGGTGGTAGTCAATTAATAGGTAGAAACTGGTAAAATACTGGTAGGAATCCAATGTGTTGGATCAAAATGGCGTCCAGTAAAAATGTTTAAAAAGACAGTATATATTTGTTCCTTAATAACTATGTGCTGAACTAATTTGAGTTACACTTCACTATTTCTAATCAAAGGAAATATTCGTAACGAGGGAAGTTCCGGGTAAAGGAAAGTTACCGATTTTTCTATTTTGTGTACTATATTTCAACAACGCATTATCTCTAAAATCGTTTTGCTCTGGAACATTTTCAAGCTGATTACAACGCATGCCAAAAGTGGCAATTACATGCGCAGCATTTCTGTTTTTCTATTTTAAGATGTGACAGATTTCAAATTCAAGGTGACCATGACTTAGCATTGCCAAACTTTGTAGGGAAGAAAAAAGTAGTGTCCAAAAGAGGGCCAGTACGATAATACTTTGTGTATTAAAAAGACATCCTTGACATAATAATTCAGATATTTTTTCCGTATTTTGGAGAGATTGCAGGTGAAAATTAAGTATTACATATTGTAGCTACAGACTTCTTAAATCAAATTTATTTTCTTAACATCAAAAAATAATAATTTTTATATAGAGTTATTGTAAATTTAGTACCCCGGCGCGTTCATAATTTTCAGTAAATATCAATGGTAGAAAATCAAATATGGTAATAGATCAATTTGTATTAGAAATTGTAATATTTATAAAATAAATCATAGGGCCATTTTTTTTCAGCACAAACACACATTAATTTTCTACAGTTTAATATCCGATAAGAAGTATAATTAAAAAAAAGTATAATTTTAACCTCAATATTGAAAAGTTTGTAACATTAGTTAACTTAAAAATTTTTTTCAGCAACGAGCAGCACCATGGACTGCGTGGCCACTTCCGATAATTCTCATTTGGATGCTGGATTTAGTGGGTGGTGGTCGTACCCGTGGTTTTCAAAGCGACGGAAACGTGCTTCATATTGGTGGAATTTTTCCGATAGCTGGCCAAGCTGGGTGGCAAGGCGGACAAGCATGCATGCCAGCAGCCCATTTAGCCATGGAAGATGTAAATGCGAGGAGAGATCTTTTGCCTGGCTATGTTTTGAAACTGCACAGCAATGATAGTGAAGTAAGTACTTAAGTTAGTTAGTCAGAGGTTACTTCCTTTGGTATGCAGACATTTGATCTAACAATATTTTTCATCAATCACTAGTTGCATCCAGTTAACTTTGCGCACATTTTGTTATTTACAAAAAAACGTAACTAAAACTTCGATATTTATTAATATTGGTTGGTTCTTCGATTATTTATTATTTTTATTAAAATGGACGATAGCATTATAACATATAAAATAACATAACCGGAGTTCGGCAGTTTTCAACTTTTCTAAACTTAATAAAACGCCTATTATAACTTTAATTTCGACTATATTAAACCATGACATTTGTTTCGACGTACAGTGTCTTCTTGGGATGGAATTTACACTGTAACAAACTGTAAATTCCAACCGAAGAAGTCACTGTGTGCCGAAACAATTGTCATGGTTTAATGTAAAAGTGGAAATTAAAGTTGTAGACGTTTTATTCGGTATATAAAGGATTTCCATCAAATATCGGATAAATGAATTGAATTTAGTTTCTAAACTTCATGGAAGTTTTAACGGAAATTCATAAGAATGTTTTGCGTGGAACTGAGTTCCCGAAAAATAGTTCAAGTAGTTATATAAACTTATGGTTTTACACATTCATATGTTTATTATTTTAACACATTTACTATAAACAAAATAATAAACATATACTTACAAAAGATTGTATAGATCCACAATTTATCATAATATATTGTAATTTTGAAAACAATTCAAATTGTTTGCACAATCATAATTTGTCAAAGGCAAAGGCTATACCAATACTTTAGATGAGTAGAACAAAGTATGTTGGCAAACATATTACCTTTGGATTGAATAGTTTCATTTATCTTAAATAAAAGTATTCTAATACTATAGCAAAAAGTTTCATGACATCTTAACTAAAGTCCTAAATTATAGATAAGTGAAAACTCTGGGTAAAACTGAACCTAAAATTTCCTTTTTTGGATTCTAATTATATTTTTTATTTCTAATAAATGCATAATTTATATAATTATCATTTATTATATTTTACAAAATCCTAATAATTTTGCTATATAATGCTTACTTATACAACGCGTCCCACGAGTGTATAAACGGACAAAAAAATAGTTTTAAAATGGCAATGTAGCCCGAAATTGTAAAGTAAAAAATATACTTGAATTAGAAATTAAAATGCTTAAAAGAAAATTATCTCGTAAATTTCTCTTAGTATTAAAAATAGGGTGAAAAGTGTATTAGGATTATATCAGAATTTGAATTTATAATAACTAAATATATAATGTGCCACAAGGATTGTTTGAAAGTTTGTCAGAATTTTGTATTTCTTGTCTTTAGATCTTGTTGCAGTGCAATTAAAAGTGGTCGTAGTTCTAAAGCAGTTATCGCAGGTTACAGTAAACCCGAAACGAAACTAGTTTGCACCTTATTACAGAATCTGTGACAGGGATAAAAACACTCCAAAATTAACTCAAAATTTTAGATACAATACCCATTGTAATTTTGAATCAATATAAATTTCGAAATGCCCCAAAAACAGAACTTCATTTAAAAGCTATAAAAACAAAAGATAAAAATAAAATCAATAGACTTGCTGAATGATAAAAAAATGACCCAAATAATCAATATCAAAAAATGGATAATCTTTATCAATAATATCCTATTGATACATTGTAAAAAAATCATACATTTCACTTAAAACAGCAAAAAAACGAAAAGATATAAATTCATTTCCTCCAAAAATGTATGAACTACCAAAGCTCCACAATATATACAATCACCCTTTAACAAATACTTAACAATGTGGTCCATGAAAATAAATTCTACATAAAAGATTCAAGGGATTTTAAAGAAAAAATAAAAAGCGGAAAAATTCGAAAAAAAATATTTATTGGTTTCGCTAGATGTAATATCATTCAATACAAGTATCCCTATTTTTTTAGCTCTTAACATTGTTAAAAAAGTGAGAACAAATTAAAAGAAATATATACTGACATTCCAAAAGACGAATTCCTCAATGCGTTTTAACTTACTCTTGATTCCATTTACTTCCAATACGATGAAAAACATTTTAAACAGAGAGAAGGGTATACTGCGGGTACCTCAATATAAAGTGTTATTGCTCAGTTAGTCATGGAAGATCTAGAAGAAACAGTGTTCAAAACATGGAATTTGAAATCCTCTCTTTCAGATGCGGGTGATATTATATATAATACTAGCGGGTACCCGCGACTTCGTTCGCGTATATGACTGTAATGAAAGGGATGTAAAGAAGTACTTAAATCGCCTCATTTGAGTACCTCTTTATAAACCACGTTTGTTGTTCTGTGGCTGTAAAATAGCCAAGCTACTACGCAAACTTACTCTAGAGCATGCGACATAGGGTTGACCATGGGAAAAACAATCGTAGCACCAGCTCTACTTAAGGACTGATCTTGAGCTCTGTTAATTGTTATGGCGAAACAAAGCTTTACAGGAAACTGTACATGTTTAAATTGAAAAGAATAGTCTGACGGAATTAAAGGGATACGTGGTATAAAAACTGTTTCCCCCAGACCAGGGCCAGAAATAATAGTAGACTCTATTTTGATGGTTTAAAGTTTTAAAGTTAACTCATGAGGAGGGATAATTAACCGCATTTTCTTAGGGTATACTCTATAACTACATCTATTGAGTAGTATGTTAATTGTGGAGCAGTAATTTTTTTCAATAAAGCTAGATTTATTTCTTCTGCTAGGTTATTTTTTGGAGTTAATATAGCTCATTCTTTTAACCAAGAAGCGGTTTTATTTTGACAACTTTCGAGTCCACTAATAATCATTTAAGGGGTTGTTTCACCCCCTGAGAAACTAAGTTTCGAAGAATCCCGAATCTCTGCACTCTAAAATCAAGCTGTTTGCACAAGCTCAGCTTTCTACGGCAAACGGTTTGAGAACGGTCGTAAAAATTAATCAGTGACCCGATTTTTTCAAAAACACTGTATGAATTTATAAAAAATCTAAAAATATGTAATAAAATAAAATAAAAAGCACGTGTTCAAGTGTTTTTCCGAATAACTGATTGTTTTTTTAAATAAAAAATATAATATTAAAGGGGTGGTTTCTTTCACCTCTTGGGACACCCTGCCTCGGTTTTTGAAAAATTTTAAAATATGTAAAAAAATAAAATATAAAGCATATTATGTTTAAGAGTTTTCCGAATAACTAAAGGTTTTTTCAATAAAAATATAATAATATTTAAGAAATGGTTTTACCCCTTTAGACACTTTGTATGAATGTTCAATGACTCCCAAAATATGTGAAAAAATAAATTAAAAAACACGTGTTCAAGCGTTTTTCCGAAAAACTGGCCGTTTTTTAAATAAAAAATATTGTAATATTTAAGGGGTGGTTTCACCCCCTTGGAATCTGAGTTTTGAAAAATCCCTTTTTATCAAACCTCTACACCCTAAAATTAACCTGTATGCCAAAATTCAGCCTTTTACCTCAAGCGGTTTGAGCTATAGCGTGATGAGTGAGTCAGTCAACTAAGTCTTTTATATATTAGTATAGATAATTTACGTGAGAATTAGAAGGAAATTCAAAAAATAATTTTTTGTACATTACCCTTTATCATATAGATGAAAATTTAAAAACCGAATGGTGTACCAAAAATACTTTCTCGTCCAGAGTTTTATTTATAATCTTATTTCACAAAAAAATCGATAATTATTGGACTATCCTATTCAGGCATTTATCTGTCTGATCCAGCATATAGAGAATCTTGTATCTTCACCTTTATTCCTTGCCTTCTATTAATGGTTTATTTCAACAATTTCCAAAATTATTTAAACTATATAATATAGTCGTTTGACGCAAAGGTTATAATTTCCTGTAAACAAATTTCACTAGACTAACACCAACTCCGAAAAATAAAAAAGCAAAGTTGCCTACCAAATCCCATGTATTATTTGTAACGGCGTTTATATAGAGCAGACCAGCCAATATTTAGAAAATAGGATTAAAAGTAATATATATGATAAAAAAATTGTACTACTCTTAAAGATCATAGAATTTCAAAAAGAAATACATTTGACTTTAAAAACAACACGAAAAGTTTAGCAACACAGCCCCATACAAAAAAAACGTGAATATCTGGAAATGATAGAAATCGATACAAACAAAAGTTTAACTGATGATAAAAAAGATGTAAACAACTTAAACAAAATACACATATCAATTTTATAAATCCCATAGTTGCGCTACCTGATCTTAATAACAAATGATACTGATGCGACAGTAATACCTATGTGTTTGTACTGTTCGTATTCCAGAATAAAAAATATTGTATAGTTAAATAAGCTAGTTGAAAGACAAGTACAACCAGCGCCAAGAAAAAACCAAACAAAAGCCGCAAACAGGGACAAGCTAGCTGACATGTGGTATTTAAAGTGAACATCCGATAGATTATCAGACATGATTCCTCTTACTCGAATGCGGCTGCATAAACTACCTGTGGCGAAACTTCTAGCCCAAGCATGTAAAAAATTCATAGAAAGGGGATCATGCTGCTTATATCGTAAACATAAGAAAAAAAATCTCTTGGGATAACCACTAGTGCAAAAGTAAATATGGCCAACTGTTGACACGTGTTTCTGATTTTGTTCTTCATCGGTATGGTAAAAACTAGCTGAATGAAAAACAAACAGAAATAAACAAGAGCTACCAACGGGGATAAGACAGCTGATATGTGTGTTAGTTGAACTAAACATTCGATAGATTGCCGGACATAATTCATCTTACCCCAACGCGGTAACATGAGCCACTTGTGACGAACTCCTAGCCCAAGCAGGTAAAAAATGCAAAAAAGTCACCAAAAACTACCAACAGGGGCAAGAGAGCTGGGTACTGTTAATCTAAGTGTAATAATTTAATAAAGGTTAAATTAAAGGATATGTTATTACTATATATTACCCTATAAATAATTTTATTTAAATATACCTAGATATAATTCAAAGAGAAATATTTTACAAAAAAAGTTTATAAAAGGTGAGTTTTAGTTACCCACATCTTGCTATTGCTTCTGATGATGTTCATTTCATGTGAAATGTTTTTATCGACTCTCCAATATGCTTGAATTAATATTCGTAAATTATTCTCCTGCGTCACATTTTTACCGAGAAATATAATTTAAAAGAATTGTGACGAATCTGAATTGAATCTGCGGACGATTTCTATCTGTTATAATTTTTGAGATATTTAGAAAAAAATAAATAAAATATGGCGTTTTATAAATTATGCTATAACTTTTTTATTTGTCAAAATTTTTTAAATCTGTAAACACAGAATAGAATAGGGGTGGATACCGACCTATTTTAAATGTGATACAATAAATACAACAAAAGATAAAATGAAAGGGCATAAACTATATAAAATTTATAAAACTGATATTTATTATCGAAAATTTTCACGGCTAAACAGTAATTCTAAACGACTGATCTGTAGGGACTCTTTAAATTATTTTAATAATATGGAACCTGAAAATAAAGTAAATTCAAACAAGTTTTGTATATTTATAAACTTATAAATAATTTATTTATAATTCTGTACATTATCTAGATCGCTCGGTAAACAAATCTGTGAGTTGTTCTCAAAATATTTTAAGCGAGTATATATGGATCATACGCCACCCGACCGTCCTGCTCCTTCTGCCAATCTTGACAAACCTCTGGTTTTAATCACAGAAAAACAGATTTCGGATATCACTGATGCCTTTGATGTAAAAAAGGTCTTGGATTAGATAACATACCAGATAGTTTTATAAAAAGTTGTAAAGCTTTTTTATTAAACCCTTTTTTTGTGTTTATAATCTTTCCCTACGTTTAGGGTGTTTTCCAGTTAAATTAAATTAAATAGTTATATGGAATTAATAGATATATGCTCCTTTATGGAGCTTATCCAGTATAATGGTATACGTAATTTCAATGGTCAAACCCTTGATTTAGTATTTTGCAATAAAATGAATATTGATTCGATTGATCTTGAGACTTCCCAGTTCTTAGGGAAGGCACTCATCATCCTGCGTTTTAAATTTGATATAATAAATACAACAAAAGATAAAATCAAAGCGCATAAACTATATAAAATTGATATTTATTATGTTCACTGCTAAAGAGTAATTCTAACTGATCCGTAGGGACTACTTAAATTAAATTAATAATATGGAAGCTGAAGTTACAGTAAATTCAAACAAGTTTTGGACATGACGGTAACCAATCTGTAAAAATATTTAAAGCAAATATATATGCCAATCTTGACAAACCTCTGGTTTTAATCACAGACAAACAGATTTCGTATGTCATTGATTTCATTAATTCCTTGGATGTAAAAAAGTCTTGGATAAGATAACATACCAGGCAGTTTTAAAAAAATTGTAAAGCTACTCTTATTAAACCTCTTTTTCGTATTTACAATCTTTTCCTACGCTGAGGGGATTTTCCAGTTAAATGGAAAATATTCTATATAATTCGTCTGCACAAAGAACGTGATAAACACGAAGTTAAACATTTCAGACCTAAATTAATTGTGTATTTTTTGCAAAATGGTTGAAAAATTAATTTATAATATAATTCAGAAATATAATATTAGTTGGAAGGAAAAACACAGATCAATTGAAACCAACTTAAATAAATTCACTGAATTTGTTTCCAGAGGCATGGATGGTGGGAGGCATATACCGATTTCAGCCAAGCGTTTGATAAAATCATTCATAATATCCTCCTTTATCGTCTGGCTGATATCAGTCTGCCCGACATGGCGACAGTCGCTTGAGGTGAATATGATCTTATCTGACTGGTAGGAAACAGTTGGTTCTGGTTAAGGGCTTATAGTCCGAGTCGTTTGTGGTGTCTTCTAGAGTACCGCAGGGCAGTCATCTTGGACAACTTCCTGCTTTACGCAGACGACTAAACTTTTTTAGAGCTGTTGATGATCAGAGTGATTGCGATGGTCTTTCGGATAATCTTCACTCTTTGGTGAGGTATTGTGAATCTCGTAGTTTATTTTTAAACTTGGATAAATGTGTGTCAATTACGTTCTCTTGAAATAAAAATTTACATACTTTCACTTATCTAATTAATAATGTAAATTTACAATATAATACATTGTTAATAAGTGTAATAGATTAATGGGATTTGTTTTAAGAAATAGTTATAATTTTCGGAATCCCAAAACAATTATTAGTCTATACTATACACTTTCATTTGCAGGATGAGTCGCATATTTAATAGATACTGTCAGGGCATGGAAGTGTTCAATATGTCTATGATTAGGTTTTAAAATTATGGTAAATCCCCTTGTGTAATAAGTAATATTTTTATGTTATATATATTATATTACATTAGCGCACTGAAACCTACTCGCTAGCAGTTAATGTAAGACATGTATGCTTGGTGGACTTTTGTAAGTTGTATTCCTATTTCCTTATAAAAAATATAAATAATAAATAAATTCATTCGCAGATGGTATTGAGCTTCTAACAAAATTGTCTAAAACTTTTCCCATTTAACTATTCATTCATTCATAATAAGCGAGATCCCAATATAAAGACTCAAATTACGGACATCCAGTGCAACTATAAATGTTTACCTTATCTTAAGGACATGGAATCGCTTTAAAGCTGCTCTAGAAACTCTTGAAATCAAAAATATGAAATTTTAATTTTTTTCAGCCGTTTAAAATAGGAAGCTGGTTAAAAAAGATGGTAATGGATCTTATTGAAGTTTTATTTTTACATTTACTTAAAAAAATATTGAGTTCTAGTGTCATTATGATATCAACATTAAGATGATGCCTATTACCTGTACGGTTTTGTCTGTTAAACTTACACAGTGAGTATATACATACAATACATTGTATAAATACAACTTATGAAAGGGAAGCAGGACTTTTTTGTTAGTGAACCAACTAGTATATTTTTTCGTAACTACATGGGACGCTAAGCAGACGGTGATGACTAGAATTCAGTTTGTCGCCATGAAAATCGGACTTGAATATTTTTTAAGACCTCAATAGCGGACATTATGTGCCTATATATACAATAATTATAAAATATTCAAATAAATTTATTTTTATACAAATTTTGTGAGTATCTTTATGTTGAGTTCAAAATGAAATTATCGGGCTTAAAAGTATCATGCAAATCGAATTTAGCTAAAATTTAAGTTAAAGTTTATTTTTTAAGCACATAACTTAAAGATTTTATTAGCTTTGGCAATTTAAAATAGTCTTCCTAAATCTCGGAGGGACATTTTTAAAAGCAGCCCTTAAATCATTCCCTATTTCTTTTTATATGAAGGTAATATTTTTTTACAATGTTTAAGTTAGTTGTTAGTTGCATATATACATAATATGCATGTTTGAATTCACTTTGTCAGATTTTCCGTAATGTAGACGTTTCTACTCAAAGGGGACAAACCGATATTATAGCTATGGTCTTCGAGCAAGACGAATAAAAAAATCCATTACTAATCAGTGACTATCGACGAAATCGTTTAGTATTCGCTATAAGGGAATGAAAAACCTTCAAGAGTATGGTGACGAACAGGTGAATGATATTAAGAAGAATGTATGGAAGTTCAGGTTAACTTTGACGGCTGATCTGTAGCTGTTTAGGAAGCAATCACCTGTAATAACAGAACAAGTAATTACTCGACTTCATGGAGCAAATGACGTAATGTATATTTAAGTATTATAAAAAATTATTGAAAGGATGATATTCTTAAAAAATTAGTACCTTTAAATTTTGTTGCCAACATTGTAAACTGTTAACATCATGAGAAAATTAAAGTGAAAAAATTGTGTTAAAATATATATATATATATATATATATATATATATATATATATATATATATATATATATATATATATATATATATATATGTTGATTTTTACTCCTTCACGGTTGGAAAAATACAATTTGTTTTCATTCCGGGTGTACATCCGTTCACTACTGTCGGTCTGAAAAGAATAGGTTTGCTTTGAGTTTATTTTTTAAACAAAGCAAAGTTGTTCAAAATTTTTTTCTGGAAATAAAAACATTTAATCATAAAAACATGAGGGAGTGATATTCCAGCTATGGTGCAGTGCAGGTGGCAGAGCTTTGTGGTGTGATTCAGAAACTCAAAAAGATATCATCTGCTGCTCCTATAAAATCACTGTTCGATGGTATTATGAGCAAGTTGAATGATAGAACTCTTTGAAAAGCGCATCTAAAGATGAGAGTTAAACATGATAAAGATAAAGTCAATGAGGTGATGGGTATTTTGGAGTTGAATTCTGGTCCATTTAAAACTATCCCGGCAGGTCTATAAATAATATGTCTCCTCCTCCTCTGAAGGTAGTGTTTTTAGACTCTAGTAGAATGATGTCCTGCTTCAAGAAAAAGCACAAGCTGAAAGATTTAGACGTAAATCTAAGTCTCACAAAATCTCAAAGTGTATATTTAAATGCTGTTCGAAAAAAATTAAATGTGAGAACGGCGGGTGGTAAAAAAGACTTGCTTAGATGCAGATTTGATGGTCCTTATATCGCTGTTACTAAAAGGGGTGTGCGACAGGCAAAATATTCTCAAATTATACTAATTTGAATTTATTTGTCGCACTCAATAAAATAAGAAGTGATAGTGTTCATCATAGTTCATATAAAATAGAACTACCAATAAATCTGGGGCGTGCGCTTTAGTATAACTAACAATATTATGATTTTAGGAATGCAAATCTTGCTGTTAAAACAACTTTATAGCATTCTTAAATTCGAATTCTGAATTATATCATAGCGATTCAAATACTGGGTGCGAACGTTTTTATGATTGTTTTATGAAGCCTTTGAAATGTTTGTACCGGTTAAAATATTTAAAAATACCAATTTTCCATCTTGATTATCCCCAGAACTAAAAGCAACAATTATAGAGCTCACAGACGACAACAGACAAAGTTTCTGGAGATCATATTAATTATTTTTGTATTTCAGAGTTGCATTCTCGATGTTCACTTCTCCATCAACAATGTTATGAACTCTCTATCCACAAAATTGAAATTTATTTACAAAATAAAAAGAAACCAGGATTTTTCAGAAAACATGTTGCTTAGTGACAATCAGAGTAACACTGGCGAGACCTCACGATTGTTTTGTACAGAATTTCCAAGCAGTTTACTCAATTGCGCATGATGTATATGTCATTAATGATTTTAATGCTGGGATCCCAACATCGTTGATATCAACAGCGTGTCCGTGGGTCTTCTAACGGTCTTCGAAGGATTATCTTATCATGTAATACACTAGTATACACTGAGAATATTATGGAGATCTCTATGAACTAATTTTTATCAGTGTGACCTGCACGAAATCAACCAAAGTAAAAAGTAGAAAAATATTAACGCGGCAAGAACTATAATATAATAGATTTTTTTTTTGGATGACCGCTACAGCGCAATAAAATTTGATCAACAATAGGCACGTGCTTCTGACTTAAGGTCCTTATTCTTACTGGTTGAGAGACGGAGTTCAACTAGCGCCAAACTTAATACACATAACTACTCCAGAGTCACCAACAGGAGCAAAACCGACATTTGTAGTTACTAGAGAATATTTGAAATCTTCGCCGGACTTGATATTTTATTATACGAAGAAGAATATATATGTATATATATATATATATATATATATATATATATATATATATATATATATATATATATATATATATATATATATTCCCCCCTAGAATAATGTTTAATTACTGCCTTAATTAGTTTGACACCAAAAAGTCAAATTTGTCAAGATGGAATAAATTATTTATTAATTTTTTTTTTTTATCCTTTTTAGTTCCATTTGTCAGAGGGTACGTTATGTGTATCGCCTTCAAGCAAACCGAGAATCTTAATTCCACCTAAAAACGTTAATTAAGCATATAACAACAAGGCAATTATATTGAAACTAGCAGCGCCTGTAATAAGGCCTTCATCATTGTGGTAAATTGAAAACTGGATTAGCAAATAGCTAGTTATGGCTTTGCACGAATGTCATGTCTAATGTTGTGGCCTTTAATAATTATATCTCTTGACGGGAAATGGCGCAATAATTCTAATTCCTTTTGTCACTGCAAATTGAATCAGTAAATCTCAAAACTCGTAAGCTAAAAGGCAATTTATCCCAGGCATTTCAAAAAGCTATTTTTAAACTGCGATTAAAAAGCTTGTATGGATAATGGTACTTTTAATAGGATTTTCTAAATAAATTTACCGGGTGCTACAAAAAAGTAATGATGATTCTATGATCTTTTTCGTTTGAAAATAAGCTTTGACCAACGTCCCGGTTCCAATGTTTATATACCAGTTTTTGTGCTTGTGTGGCTTTAACGAAAACACAAAAATTGGCACACACACTTACACTTGAAATTAAACCATTTTATTTTACATTCTAATATTTCAGGAGTGACCCTATCAATGTATTAAGATGACTTCAAAAAACAAAAAATTCAGAATTTTTTTTCAGTTACGCCTTGAAATGACTGTAAATAATTGCTTATCTTCTTTGGTACGCTTGTTACTAAAAGTCAACATTATCTTATTATTAGACTATTAACTCTTCTGATGAAATATCCCTCGGAAGTATTATAATAGTGAATACATCACCCTCAGAAATGTTTCCAGATCTTTACGTTTCATGTCCTTAGATGTCAAAAAACATGTTTTCTCAATTCCATCGGTATGTCTGTTCGCGGAATAGCTAAAAAACTACTACCCGATACTACAGACCCCCTAAAGTTTGAAACAAGTTTTGTTCGGAAATTTCACTTTTGTTAAGTTCAACCCCTCGGTTAGGGGTGAGGACACTGAGTAACTGTCGGGGTTTTTTTAGGGGATTAAAGAGGGGTCTTTACCCTACCTTAGGGTGAAGAAACCTTGTGTGACCCCCTTGTTCCTCCTAAAGGTAACTATTCAATATGTCATGATATATCATTTTAAGTTTCAAGTTACATATTTCTTTTGACTTCTTGGTATGGAGTTCTTATGTTTGTAAATTGGATAGAGGATTTTTCTTGCATGTGCCTTCGATCAAGTCCATCGCGGTCTAGAAGAACCACGCCGGCGGCCATGGGCGCGAGTCCCTGTAGCCTCGTACTACAAGCGCAGTAAAAAGTCGTTGTTCATCTTTACCAGAATTCGACCAAACCTCCTCTGATATATAAGGCAGACATTTTTTCAATTACGCTTTAAAATAACTGTAAATAATTGCTTGTCTTCTTTTGTACGCTTATTACTCAAATTCAACATTATCTCATTTATTAGATTATTAACTATTCTTATGAAACATCCCTCGGAAGTATTGTAATACGAATAAATCACCATCAGAAATGTTTTCAGATCTTTACGTTTCAATGTCCCTAGATGCCGAAAAACATGTTTTCTCGATGCCGTCGGTCTGTCTGTTCGCGGAATAGCTAAAAAACTACTACCCGATTGACGTAGGAATCAACTAGCAACAAAATTTTGGTACGAATCTAAGATTGCGAAATTGTCCGGGTCAACTGTGACGCTGTCCCAAAGTTTGAAACAAGTTTTGTTCGGAAATTTCACTTTTGTTAGGTTCAACCCCTCGGTTAGGGGTGAGGACACTGAGTAATTGTCGGAGTTTTTTAGGAGATGAAAGAGGGGTCTTTACACTATCTTAGCCTCAAGAAATCTTGTTCGGCCCTCTTGTAACTATTCGATATGTCATGATGTATCATTTTAAGTTTCAAGTTACATATTTCTTTTGACTTCTTGGTATGGAGTTCTTATGTTTATAAATTGGCTAGAGGATTTTTCTTGCATGTGCCTTCGATCAGTAAGTGATCCAGATTTCATGCCACATGCCTTCTGTGTAAATACCAAGTCCACCGCGGTCTAGAAGGATCACGGCGGCGGCCACGGGCGCGAGCTCCTGTAGCCTCGTACTACGAGCGCAGTAAAAAGTCGTTGTTCATTTTTACCAAAATTCGACCAAAGCTCCTCTGATAAATAAGGCGACACGACGGTACACGACTGTTTTGCGTCTTATATGTGTTCTCCAAATACATTTTTTATGTTCGTAGCAGCTGTCCCGATTTTATTGAACCGTAGATAATATCAGACTTCAGACCTGGAATCACACTGAGGAAAAAACTTCCTCGTACTACATTTACATCCCGTAAAAGTGGGTGAGCACCGTAACATCATGTAGCGTGTTGCCCAGGTATAAGTTTAACTTTCTGGAAGGTCCGGATTATATGTTGCATTTTG
Organism: Kuschelorhynchus macadamiae; assembly: GCA_030620095.1. Lineage (NCBI taxonomy): Eukaryota > Metazoa > Arthropoda > Insecta > Coleoptera > Curculionidae > Kuschelorhynchus > Kuschelorhynchus macadamiae. The sequence goes on from JAUTXW010003321.1 coordinate 290,040, forward strand.
CTAATGGCTAGTCTTTTCTCAAAACATGTGGAGGAGCAAAGTATTTTACTGTACAGAATATGTTATGGTGATTATATTATCACGCGCGCAACAATATATATAAATCGGTGGTGCAAATAGGCCTACTTATTTAGAAATGTGGCATAATGGCTCTGTCTTAAAGAGGCAATTAAGACTGTCTCCTAATAGGGAAAAAGTGATTTATAAATGAATTGGTATTTATCTATATGATTATTATCCAAATTTTTTACAGACATCCGCTTGTCCGCGTTACTCAACGCACTGAATGACTAAGCAAACAATTAACCTAAACTTATATTTACTGCTTTATCTGTTTCTGCTATAGTAAACAGTTCTACCATGAAATGAGAATCTTATTAATAAAAACAATTTATGAAACTAATAAATTGTTTTTTTTACCTCTAGCGATATTAAATATATATAAAAAATATTACGAAGCAAAGTAATAAAGAAAGTATTGCCCTATAAAGTTGAGGAAACTCCGTAAACAATTTTTATTGTGGGCTTATTTTTACTCACTGTTTTGAAAATATTTACATAAGCTATATTTTTTCTGTATTAATAATTGGACTGAAAAAATAATAGATATGATATTTTGAAATAAAAACAATTAACTCACGGTTTTGAAAATTTTTGTATAGGCCGTTTTTTTTTCTTTGTTTTTAACGAAACGAAAAATAATAGATATGCTGTATTAAAAACGATCTTCTTTCCAGTTTCAGGAAATTTATATTTATATATAAGTTTACATTTTCCATTTTCTTATAAAATGCTATAATACGGATAAGAGATAACAACAGCGTCATTTCTGCGGCATTGTGCTGTTGAGCTTACAAGAGACAGGTACATATAATAAATGAACGAACACATTGTGACTTTATATACGCATAAACCATAGGAGAAATAAAGTTAAAATAGAATACTTAAGTTTAAAATATGTAATTGCTACCTTTAAAAATCTATGTAGATAAAGTAATATATAATATGTAAATTACCATTACGTCCTTTACAAAAAGGTTTTGTTATTGGCCTTACATACGAGTGTTTCGGCCACGACTATTAAAGTAATAAACTCAGTTGTACAATTTGCCTTATTTTATATTTATTGATATACTTAAGCAAAAAAAGGGAGAAAAATTAAAGGCTTCGAGTAGGTTTGTATCAAAACGTTAATTAGAAAAAGAGGATAGGTAAACAGGGACGTACACTGGGACATACGCTTCTCGCTCTCTTGTCGATCGAGGCATTTTAAAATTACAAAAAACAGGGTGGACCGAACAAGTAAAGAGGATAAATTTTGGAATTGGAGAAAGGGATATATTTATTGCTACGACTTGGTACCAATTTTGTTGAAGTACAAGTATATGTATTTAAATATTTTAATAATATATTATACAAATGGAATGGTATATAATATAATTTTTTTAAATACAAATTATTGAAAAAATGTAGGAAATCCTTATAATCGTATAATCGCATTATTAAAAAAAATCATAACAAAAAAACGTGCAATATTTGCGATAATTCACTATTAATTTTATAAGGAAATCGGACAAATAAAGCAACGTATATAACTCATGGAGAATACTTGCGAACAGGCTGTTCTAACTTATAAGTGTAAAAGTTAATGGTTAAATTGGTTACTCCAAGCATTTCCTGATTAATCCGAATTTCTCTATATCATTTAAATTCGCATGCAATAAGTACTCGTAACTTTCGCATGCTGTCTGTTCTAAAAGCCTAAACATATAGGAACCAACAAAAAACACCAGTAGCAAAGATTAAAAACCAATACTTAACCTTTGCCGGTAGCTTTATTACTTATTCAAGCATCGACGTTAATTGGCTGCGTCAAAATAGATCTTACCGCTGCAATTTTAAAACAGAAGCTAGGATTTAAAAACGAAAAGAATATAAAAATACAAACAGTTAGAGTTTATACCGTGTTTTATAATAAATACAGGGTCCTGCAATAGTGCGCCAGGCATCCATAGCTTGTGTAACAATTAAGTTAGGAATTTCGTTAGTACGCAGACCTATGCTATACATATGAGTGTATTTCAGGAAAATATTGGTGGCACAAAAAGGTGTGACGACATATATATTTTTTAAATAGTACACTCTGCATTTTCTTCGATATTTAGGTTCCAGTGTAGTGTCCTTTCTTCTTTCCCAAAATTTTATTTACTTTGCTTACGAAAAATGTATTAAAAAAACATTTTGCAAACTTGAAAAAAAAAATTTAAAAAACCGTCTTAGATCTGTTTTCTCCCAGCTATGTAGTGACAGCTTTAATATTAGAAGTTTAACGATAATCTGACATTAAAAAATTTCTTCCTATTTTGTACAGGGTGTCCACAATTTGGTTCCAAAAATGACACCTTTCAAACTAGTATTTCTTAAGATTTTCAAATGATGCGCCCTCTATATTATTTGAATGTTTAATGTAGAATGTAAAAACAATAACCTTTTGTATTTACAAGTCTATTTAAATTCTGAACCGTTTATAAGATATTTACAAAAAAGCTATAAATATGTCAATTTTATCAGTAAAGCAGTATAGAAAACAAGCATTCTTTAGGGAATATTTTGTTAAGAAAAAATTAATTTTTCAAAGGAAGAGCTCATTGACATGATTAGGTATTATTCACTACAGGTCAGAGCTCTGTTAGATAACATTTACGCAAATCGCTGGATTGTAAAAGGGGAATCAGTTAGATGGCTAGCAAGGTCGCCCGATTTAACCAAGCTCGACTTTTTTCTGCGGGGGTATGTAAAAGACTTTGTTTATAAGGAGCCTTCAACAACCAAACAGAACATGCTTCAAAGAATGATCGACGCGCTTGCAACAATTTCACCGCAATTCTCCGGGATGTGGAACGGTCATTTCAAGTAAGAATAAATAAATGTTTTGAATAAAACGGAAGTCTTTTGAACATCTTTTAAAATAGAAATGCGTCTCTATAAAAATCTATTTCTTAAATGAACAGATTGTTTTTCCATCATGCCTGCCTTGTTTTTTTTATACTGCTTTACTGATAAAATGAACTTATTTATGGTTTTTGGTAAATATCTTATAAACGGTTCAGAATTCTAATAGACTTGTAAATACAAAAAGTCATTAAACAGCCAAATAATATACAGGGTGCATCATTTAAAAATTTTAAGAAAAACTAGTTTGAAAGTTATCATTTCTGGAACCAAAATTTGGACACCCTGTACTGGAATATATATATATATATATATATATATATATATATATATATATATATATAATTCCTTCATTTTGTACTCACTCAAGGGATAACCCGTTAGTGCCTGTTCAGTATTCAGAAACACGACGGCATTTTTCAGGAGTTAGCAATCCCAGAAGTATTTATATCTACAGCCCTGCAATAGTGCGTCAGCCAACCACAGCTCGTATAACAATTAGGTTAGATATTTCGTTGGTACGCAGACCTATACTATACATATAAGTATATTTCAGGAGAATATTTTCGCATATACAGGTTAGTTCAAAAAAGTATGACTACATTTTTTTTTTAATAGTATACCCTGTATTTTATTAGATAGATTAGATTATAGAAGAATTAGATAGATTAGAGAGATTAGATTTTATTAGATATTTAGTGTTGTTTCTTATTTCTCAAAATTTTATTTAATTTGCTTTAGTTAGTTTACGAGAAATACATAAAAAAAGTTTTGCAAGCTTGAAAAAAATTATTTAAAAAACGCTCTGAGATCTGTTTACTCCCAGTTACTTAGTGACAACTTTAATATAAGAAGTCTAACGATACTCTGACCCTAAATAATTTTTTCCTATTTTGTACAGGGTGTCCAAATTTTGGTTCTAGAAATGATAACTTTGAAACTAGTTTTTCTTAAGATTTTCAATATATATATATATATATATATATATATATATATATATATATATATATATATATATATATATATATATATATATATATATATATATATATATATATATATATATATATATATATATATATATATATATATATATATATATATGCAAAGCCCCCAAATTCAACATGAATTCTGAGTTAATATAATAACTGTTTTATATTTTTATTTTTTTACGTTAGGAAATTTGTGAGGACACACAAAAAAAATTAAATTAAAATATGATACTAACCAGTAAATTTTCTGAACCTACATTTTTCGAAAATATAACCTCCGGATTCACTACAAGAAAGTTATTACGTGAGACTCAAACTATTTGACCTATTCTTTTAGAATAGGATCGAAAAAAACTTCTCCAACCTCGAGCCTTACGAAAGAAAAATTAGAAAACGTTCCAGGTATGTATTTTAAATTTGATTTTTTACTTATATTTTATTTGCAAAGCTGGCTTTAAACAGTGTCATTTGGTCGATGACACCCCAAAAATATATCAGAAAATAAATTATTCGTTTGACCGTCCCTGCTAATATTTGTAATAAAACGCGAACGTTGGGAAAAGTTAAATACGTTACACTATTAACCGCGCGGTTCGAATGGTCTCGTTGCGTCTTAGGCATAATAAAATACGCTATACTAAGCTAGGCTGGGCAGTCCGAATTGCCCTGATTACCTTAAAGCTTGACGAAAGTACCCAAAGATTTCACAGCTACCGAGCGGCAGCCGAACGTGAATTTTTGTATCTGTGAATTACTAAGCCATTAAAATTTGTATCTATTCATACTTTGTAATTCCTAATATAAAAAGAGAAAGATATGATCTTATTAATAAGAAAGAAATAAAAAATGAGTCATGTTAAAGATAATTTTTAATATAAAAAATGTATAGGATATATTACATTTAATTATTAATAACTACTTCAAACAATAGGACTAAACCTATATATTAGAAATATCTGCTATTTGTATTAAAAAATATGTTCCTTGACTTAATATTGTTTCTTGCGACAAAAGTTTATTGGAAATATACATTTCTGTAAATTTCGGCTATAAACAAAACAAAGCAATAAAAAATGGACTTCCAACTGTCTCTGCTAATGGGTTCTTTCTCTCTTCACTTGTCAGAGGCACCTTATTCATAAATAAAAGTGACTTCATTTGAGGAAATGCAGATAAAAGCTATTTTACGTCGCCCGACTTTGAATAATGTGATAAAACTGGTTGATAGAACCTGCTTTCAAGTGCGATTTTTAAGACATAGTTTATGGAAATGAACCTTTTCGTCTTAGGTTTATGAATTTTTGTCAACGGCAGAAATGTGCTTGGACTTTATACTTGAAGCTGCAGGCGACCTCTTTAGAATAAACATAAGATATTTTACACCACACGTCATCAGTTTAAAATTTCTATACGGGATAAGCTAAGGCAGTTTCCTGAGTCTTCACTCCAGTTTGCCCTTAATATATTATAACACATTATTATCTTCATAAAATTCCGACGTCACATCTTGCAATAATAATAAATTAATGTTATATGATAACTTAATGACTAGTGACAGAACATATAAACATACGAGTAACTATGGATCATCGTCAATTTGCACCTTATTAAATTGCAGATTTTTTATCGTTAAATTACATATTAAATCAATATCTTACCCTATATACGAGTATGAATTCCTCACTTTTAAGCTTCATTTTTGTTTTAATCAAATCCATACAAAATTATTTGAATACATATTGTATAAGTTTTATTATATTTCTCTATTTATTAGCATTTTCTATATATGAGAAACCACCTTGCAAATAAATTAATTTTTAAATTAAAACCACGTGTTTGTACTGATTAAATTAATTTTGTTACCATGAATGTTTAATAATACCAAATTGTGTGTAAGTATTAATATTAGATCTACGTCAACTGTAAATTTAATGAATTAGTTTCCTACTATATGTTCAACACATTTCCAATCAAATTTATTATATATTAAAATATTAACAAACATACATAATTTTTTCTATTTTATAACCGATTTTCTCCAGTCCTACGAAAAACGTGAATTGCTAAAACGTCTACCATATATTTCTGCACGAAAATCATACCATTTAGAAACTATATACAAATGTGGTATCCCTACAGGGGATCCTGAAATTAGCTGACCATTTTTAAAAAGGCATTCTACGTCCGAACATATTTAAAAAGTTTCATATAAAACTTTATCGGGAGAGGCTCTATTTTTAAAATACAGGTTGTCAAAAGCAAAATCGTTATGCCGGTTTTTCGCTGATTTTTCAAAACATGACGAGGTATATAAATAAAATTCGCTACAGTTACTAAACTTCTAGAGATCTACAAAATCAAATCTAAATTGTGTTTCAACTTGGATCAGTAGCGGGTAAAACTGGGGGAGACTTCATACAATTAAAAATCTCATAACACATTCTTTTTTGCGCAGAAAAGGTACTTTTGTCTTACTTCGATAAAATGCGCGCTGTTCAAGGAAAACGCACGACGAATATTGCATATCTGAAAAATACTGTTAAGAAAATCAAAATTATTGTGAATGGGCGATAGAAACGAAAAAATTGCATTGTCATAGTAAACTAATTCTAACGCCAAAAATAAAACACTTACTTTTATTAGCTTTACTTTTCAAGTATGTATGTATTCTCTTTATTATGGGTTCAATCGACTCATTTTTGAATAGAGAATTAAATGATATTCATTCTGTGTTTAAGTTCTCTAATGGAAATGCATTGGCTGCTCAGCGGGAGTATATGAATTCCCCCGTAGAAGAATACCCAGTCAACTAATTGTTGAGACATAGAAACTTGTCTGAATGTAAGAACTTTCGAAAAGCACGAAGTCCGAGACGTCCCCAGGATATTATAACTTAGAGGAAGCATTAAATCTAATCGACAATGACCAGCAACTTAATATAGTTAAAGATGTTATTCATAGGCGAAGCGTAAGAAGTTTTACAGGATAAATTTGTTTTCCTCGAAAGCCGTGCACTTTATCAGTGTAAGTCAGATTTTGGGCTCAATATATATAAAACGACGGAAAATAAAAATTTAGGCTAGAATTGTATTAAGCCCCGCCCCCAAGTTTTACCATCTACTGATCCAAACTGAAACACAATTTAAAGTTTATTTTGTAGATCTCCAAAAGTTTAGTATGCGTACCGAATTTTATTTATTTATTTCGTCACGATATAATTCACCAAGAGCCGCCACTGGCTTTAAACAGTTTTTTTTTAATTGATAAACCTTTAACAATTTAAAATGTTAGACCAATAAATGTATTATTTGTGGAAACTAAAAAAGAACGCAAATTAAATGCGCCTAGCAAACCTTTACCGTGGATCTTATTTAAAAACTGTAACTGCGATTTTTGTACACTAGGTAAATATAGACGATCTGCATATTGATAGATCAAACTTTCTTAAACTGCCAATTTATTTCTTTCAGGAAATTACGTTTGATTATTATTTATTAAAATATTTCGAAGGCCCTATAAGCTTGATATACCCCTAATAAAATTAGTTTAGTAGTAACTTTTGAACATTCATTAAAAATTGTCCTTACATTTTAGTTAGTGAAAATTATATTACTTATAGAGCCCTGAAGAAGAAATGAATTATTTCGAAAGCTTGGAGGCAGAGGGTGAAATATATTTTTTATAATATCTTTTTTCATTTGATATAAGCGGTTTAATATATTCTCATACAATTAGTAGGTGTTCAGTGAGCATAAAGAAGCATGTTATTATGAATTCTTTTTAAGTATTGACGACCCTACGATGTGAATAAATTAAGTAATATCTGTCATTACTAAGGATGGGCGATAATTGAATTTTACCTGTTGATATATAAAAATATTTGATAAATTATAATTATCGATAGTAACTGGTACATATCTACGGTTTATTGCTAACTGTCGGTAACTACGACAAAGGTAGTTTTGGGGACTATCGATATGTTGATACTTTTTTATTTACCTTTTATCTTACTTTACTACTTACGGGGTTCATTGGTATTATGTGAATGAGAGCGATAATAAGGCTTCACCTCTGGTCAGGGTTGAAGTGCGAAAGTAAATAATGGGAAGGGGCATATCGATTGTATAGCTAGTGGAATATATTAATTTTACTTCAGTTATAATAAACTATGAATTAGCAAGTAACAAGACGAGTATACTCCTCTATACATATAGTAATTTGATATGCTTAAATATAAATTGCATTAATAATGTAATTCTCATTTTAATTTAAAATTAAATTAAAGACACTTTTGTTGGAAATGTACTTCATAAACTTATCAGCATTGTTAAGCTCTTTCTATAAGCACATGGACACACAAAAGGTTTAAAGGCATTCATTAAGTCAAACGTTTTTCAATTATATCTATGTTTTCCAGTATATATAACAACCACCTAAAAGATTTATTCTAGAGTTGGTCTGTTCATGTACGAATAGTTTTACTTCAAGAACTATTACGTAAAATAGACATAATATAGGGGTTCCAAAATTACGAAAAACGTATTTTCTTTAAAAATAGATATCACTATGTATGCGTAGCAAAATTTGCATTCAATCAAAAGCCCAACTAAAAGGTTAAACCGATTCGTTTTACATTTAATATAATACTTTAAATGTAGTATCTTTTCAAAGACCAATTTAATATATATATATATATATATATATATAAGCATCGCCGTTTAGTTCAACGTTTTGCTTTTAATTAAACGGCGATCCGTCAACATTCATTAAAACCAGTATTATCTGGTGTGTGCCAGGGAAAAGTTCAAGTCAGAGAGAAAATCCGGGCTGCTGACAATTTTTGAAAGTTGTTTCGGTTAGATTGTAAACACAAGTGAGTTTTCTTTAGATTTAATAATAAACCTTTAATGCTTTGCTTCAAAACATACATACAGCAAAAAAACAAAGCAGGGAGGCGTAAATAAAATTGGTCTTTGAAAACATCCTTCATTTAAGGTTTTATATTAAATTTAAAAGAAATCAGTTTAACCTTGTGTTTTTGAAATTTTGCTACGCATACATAGAGATATATATTTTAAAAGAAAATACGTTTTTCGTAATTTAGGAACTCCAAGACTAAGGCCATTTTATTATCGCTCTCATTCACATAATACCAATGAACCCCGTAAGTAGTAAAGTAAGATAAAAAAGGAAATAAATAAATATCAACGTATCGATAGTCTCCAAAACTACCTTTGTCGTACTATCGATAACTATAATTTATCAAATATTTTTGCCTATCGACAGGTAAAAAGCAATTATCGCCCATCCCTAGTAATGACAGATATTACTTAATTTATTCACGTTGTGGGGTCGTCAAAACTTAAAAAAAAGTGCAAAATAACGTACTCCTTTTTGCTCTCTTAACACCTACTAATTGTATGAGAATATATTAAACCGCTTATATCAAATTAAAAAAGACATTCCAAAAATTATATTTCACCCTCAGTCTCCAAGCTTTCGAAATAATTCATGTGTGTGTGTGTGTGTGGATCGAATAGAGCTACAATTTATAGTTATTTAGAGATATACAAAGTTTGTATAAAAACGTGGTATATTACATAATACATTTCTTAAATAGAACACCCCTGCTAAAACTCTTAACTTTATTACAAATTTAAATTATCCATTAAAAGTTAAATCAAATTTATCAGGGGTATACCAAGCTTATAGGATCTTCGAAATATTTTAGTTTTCTGAAAATATTCCAATTTTTTATGTCTGAAGGATATGAAAGTATTCAAACGTAATTTCCTGATAAAAATAAAATAGGAGTTTAAGAAAGTTTGATCTATCAATATACAGATTGTCTGTATTTACGTAGTGTACAAAAATCGCAGTTACGATTTTCATATAAGATCTACAGGTTTGCTAGGCGCATTTAATTTGTGTTCTTTTTTAGTTTCCACAAATAATGCATATATTGGTTTAAAATTTAAATTGTTAAAGATTTATGAAACAAAAAAGAAGTGTTCAAAGCCAGCTTTGCAAATAAAAATTAAACTAGTATAAAGTTAGCTAATACTTACAAATAATTCTTATCTATTTGTTACAATTCAAATGTTGGAATTTTGCTTTTGCTATACTCTAAATGTTAATTTACTACTTTCCTCTCTTTTTACAACTGTATTTTTCTTTATTTATTGTATAAACTTAGTTCTGGAAGGCTTCTTCATTATTAGAATGCCCCAATAATCTTGGATGTTTTGTCAGAACCGGCGGCAAATATCTATAACAACGAAAGTTAAAACTGATTATACACAGTGAAGAAAAGATGATATATCTTGTCATATTTTTCGTGTTGTGTAAACGTAGTATACTCGTAAAAAAATCAAATTTAAAATACATACCTGTAACGTTTTCTAATTTTTCTTACGTAAGGCTCTGGGTTGGCGAAGTTTTTTCGATCCTATTCTAGAGGAATAGGTCAAATAGTTTGAGTCTCACTTAATAACTCACTTGTAGTGAATCCGGAGGTTATATTTCCAAAAAGTGTAGGCTCAGAAAATTTACTAATATAGCACAATATTTTAATTTAATATTTTTTGAGTGTCCTCACAAATTTCCTAAACGTTTAAATTATAAATATAAAACAGTTATGTTTATTAACTCCTGTTTCATGGTCAATTTGGGGGCTTTGGTTTGTAGTTATATTTATGTTTACATGTCTGAAATTATATGACAGATGTCACAATTAAGACCACTTTGAAGAGGGACTGACCTTAAATTAATCATGGATTTGACTGGGTGTTAGTCCCTGCCACTGATCTCTTTTGCTTTTGAAATTTGTCTTCGCTCCCAAGCATATTACATATTTTTGTGTACGGAGTATTATCATGCATATGGCACCCAAGTATACATATGTGCTAAATTAAACTTAGTCTCTTCACTTTTTTTAAATATCGCCCTGTTTCACATTTCACTTCCAGTTTTACACTAGACAGGACTGTGTAAAGAAAAGAAACGCTCTGGACTGTAGGCAAAACTATTATAATTTTAAATTGAATAAATGATTATAAATTTGTTAAATCACGCATATGAAAGGTATTCTACTATGTTGTCCTTTACGTTATTATCATAACCTTAAAACGTAATTAATAGAGGTTAAATAATTATTATTGAAAGCATTTATTAGTCAACTAGTTAGATCTAAAAGAATTATGACACGACCTTGGTATTATAGCGTTAGAATTTAATTATTTAATGTCAAAAAATCACTACTGAAAGAACTTATTAGTGAACTGGTTAGATGTAGAAGAAGGCATGCAGAGCAGTTTAGTCACTTATTATTACATCACACATTGATAGGATATCCAGAAGGAATCTAAGGGCATAATTTTGTACAAAATATAACTAAAGGTAATAAAAAGATGATTTATTAATAATTATAAGTATTTTAAAGTTTGAGGAGAAATTTAAAAGTAAATGTAATTACCGACATACTTCCTACAAATTAACATGACCTTCCAAAACCAGCAACGTATTTTGTAAAAGTCTAGAAAAACATATTATGAAATACTTTAATTTGAGTATTAGAAGACAAAAGTTTATTTTTTAAGTAAATTAATATAAAGAGAATATAAGTAAATTAATATAAAGTATCGTGTAAAAATGGTTTTTTAAGTTTTTGTTCTATTCATCCAAGCGCATATGCAGGATGTTAATTAAATTTATTAAAGATAACAGAAAAAATGTTTTATTAACAGGGGTTCGGACGTATATTGTTTTATATATTCGTTTTTTAATTTTTCTAAAAAGAAATTAATATACACCCATTTTTATTTTTAAAATTAAGCAAACAAAAAATTGCTGGCATGGCGTTAGTTAATTTTTAAAATTGGCGATGTCACTATTATTACAATCCATTGAAAGATGTGAATAATTACACCAAAAATTATTATTTTCTGTTGTTTAAGAAACGATTTGAAAGGCAAAATCCGCGGACATATGTGATAATTAGCTTTTAACTGCAAGGGCGTATATGGCAGAGCGCGCGCCCTATGTGCAGCTGCTGAAGAGTTCCCCACGTGATCCTTTTTCATACAATTTAGAAGTTGATATCTTTTACCCACGTACACAAAAGACGTATAATGAATAGCTTCAGATCCACTTTTTAGCATAAGTCCAGCGTTGTCTTGCATTGGTTCGATCAAAGTATTGTCACAGATTATGCGGTAACAGCCACGCGCAACAGCCTGACACCAATTTTTATTTTAAATATATATATATATATATATATATATATATATATATATATATATATATATATATATATATATATATATATATATATATATATATATATATATATACATATATATATATATATATATATATATATATATATATATTTAAGAAATAAAAAGCCTTTATAAGAAGTGTCGAATCTACTATGAAGTCGGTAAATATGACTCTGTGATCTAAAATATAATCAAGAAAAAAGAAAGCACCATACCATCAAATGACAAGTGCCCATTAGACAGAACATGCAAAAATATGTTATTCGAGAAACTAATAAAAATGACACTTGTGATATATATGTATATATATATATATATATATATATATATATATATATATATATATATATATATATATATATATATATATATATATATATATATATATATATATATATATATATATATATTTATATATATATGTGAACTTTCATTTTCGCATATGCTTTTGTTTTCTAAATCTACGTATAATACCCATTGTTGACAGATCGTGTATGAAGGTAACCCTTACAGCCTAAATAAATCACGAAAATGGGTATTGACTTTGATTACAGCTCATTTCACGTAAACGTAATGGCGTAAATTTATAGAGTAAATAGAAATGAGAATTTGAAACCTACATTGTTACTTTATTGAAACTTTATTTCCAAATAATGGAAACAGAATTGGCCAAAGAGTTCATAAATAGCCCTATTTGCCAGGTATTACGCACTAACCTGAACAGCAAAAATGTGTTAAAGGCACTGACCATATATAAGTGGTCATTTGGAATCATCAGTAGTGTTTAATAGTTTTCTATGGAAAAATCAGTACAGGGTTTACAAGAGCAAGTAAACAATACCCTCGTAGTACCACAGAACAAATGACATACTTTGAATAATTAGGAGGGATAGTCCTTAGGGACCTGGGTTAACAACTGAACAAGAAAACCGCTACTTTGCGACTCTACCTTCATAGGCAATCAAAAAGATCTATGGTATATCGAGCAATAACTCAGATTAAGAACTAGCCGAAATCAGGTCGAATCAAGAAAAGATGCGTAGGTATCTGGATAAAGAATCTCCTTCATGAACTGCATCTCCTTAAGAGAGAACTGCACGCAAAAAGTGAAAAACCAGCGACAAGGTCTAGTCGAGTTCAAAGTAAGATGAAAAGGTACCTACGTATTAGAAAAACTTCCTGTACGTCCGACCTCCAAAAATGTGTTATGTATAGGTAATTTAAATTACATTTCGGTTAAAAATGGGTTCAAAAGGATCCACGCACTGCAGAAATTCAACGACATGAGTAACATTTACCATTTCAAATTTTGCAGTTACGTAGACAAAGGATCAATGTAAGGCGGTAAAGAGCCATTTTGTGGAAAAAAAATTATATGCAAAAAGTGGTCAAAAAATGGTGGAAAATGGACAAATCTACTTCTATTTTATAATTCTAGATTTGATTTTTTCATAAAACTTCGCATTTAGCGCCCAACTATACACATTTCCCTATTAAAATCACATTGAAGCTAATACATATCTCTTATAGTTTTAACTTAATATTGCGGCCGCGGAAGGCTTGCAACTTATCCATAATACTGCGTCCAGTTCCCCCTTAAGAATATCCAGTATTATGGCGACAATGTAGAGTCGACCTTTTAGTTGATATAAGGTCGAATCATCCCAAATGGACATAAAAAAATTCTGTAAAATGGTTGCTTAAAAAGAATCACTGGAACATTTAATACCAACTTTAAGTATAAAACTAAACCAAAAATCCCAAGCCACTAATTACCGCCGTTAATGCCGAAAGCCTCCAAGTAGAATAGAATGGCATGGAGTTCCATGAACAATTTTTTGCGTCTTCTGAAGGTAAATGTGTGGACTTAAGGGCTTCTAAGACTTTTTTGAAAATAGGGTAGGTGTCTCTTGATTAAAACTTTTCGCCTATTCCATACAATCGCAGGTAATATCAACACGAACCTACGCTAAGCAGATATAAGAAGCAGACATACCAATTATGCAATGATGATGTCCAAACTATACAGTATATTAGCTAGTTGTAAAGTGTTAGTGTCAAGTCAATACTTATCTAGGTAAAATCTAATTAGAAGTCGTCCATCAAATTATGTTTTAAAATACTTGTAAAAAAAATTGAAACATTTAAATTAGTATTATACTTACTTGATTAAAAGTGGGAAGGCCGCAGTACTGAGTAAACGTCGACTAGTCCGTTAAGTCTAGTCAACAGGTGGGAAATTTGACCAATCAATGATACATAAAATGTGTTATAATCTAGAAGTATCAAAATGTTATGTGCTTAAGCGTTTCTCTTTCAGAAAGACACAGACTGGAGTCCTAAAGCATCTTTAAAACGTAAATATATTCACTTCGTACAATTTCTAAAAGATCATATATTTCAGCTGGCAGTAACAGCGGAGCTTCAAAAAACGTTTTAAGATTATTTCAGGATAAACTGAAAGGAATGAAAAGGAAAACGTTCTACATACGTAATTGTCTTGCAGTAAAAAATAGGCCAATTTCTGGATCACTTTATGTATCAACTTCCCTGTCCTGACTGTCCTGTGCAAAGACCGTTCGTTGGGTGCTTTGTAGAAATATATTAATCCCATAAAAACCATGTCGGACTTTCCATCCGTAAAATGTAAATTAGTTGCACAAAAATATACAGGACAGTACATTACCTCATAAAAAAGGAGGTCAATAAAATATTAATTTTATTATTCTAATATGTGTTCAGTAAAATATTACTTGATAATGTTTTTTGTATTTTATTTTAAAATTGTATGTTACTTAAAATTAAATCATATTCAGTATTATTTTTTGTTATCGATTATAAAAACAAAAACTTCCACGTGGTCATAAAATTTAATATTTTTACATTATCATCGCTACAATACTAAATTTATTTATTTATTTATTTACTTGGTCATACATACACTACAGAGAAAAATTTCTAAATGGTACAAGATATAAAATACAAAACTTAAAAATACAATACAAATACAATGGTATCCTGCTATAAACAATAAAATTCAAAAATGCATATAAAATAAAAATATAGAGTAAAGCGAGAGAGGAATGAAGCACGAACCTTTAAACAATTAAATAGCGCCGAATCTAAGAAATCTTTTGAGGGTCTGAAGGCTGATGCTAAATATATTACAGTCGGAGAAAAATTTATTATAATTTAAGCAAAGGCGAACAATAAATGAGTTTTGACCATAGTTAGTCCTGTGCCTCCTTACAAGGAAAAAGGAAGTGTGACGAGTACGTCGGGCTGGAACCAAGAAGTTCACCTGACCCAATAGGTGCTCACAGTGGATCATACCATTAAGCAACTTGAACACAAATAGGAGTAGGGCATGTTTGCGTCTCTGGGCTAAACTTTGCATACCGCGCAGTAGTAGTCTTGTTTCATAGGAGACATTTTGATAAGGAAAATGGAATTTAAATAATAAGTACTTTACAAATTTACGTTGTACTCTTTGGATCCTATCTATGTGGCATGCATAATGGGGCTCCCAAATTACTGAACAATATTCCAGTAAGCTTCTAACAAAGCAGTGGTTTAGGGTTACGATGACGTTAGTATCGCTGAAATGCTGAGAATGTCTTTTAATGAATCCTAGCATTCTAAAAGCTTTACATACAATCGAGTCTATGTGTTGGTTAAAAGATAGATGCTGTCGAATATGACGCCCAAATCGTTCACACAAGAGGAAATTCCAAGAGTTGTGTCACCAATTTTGTATTTGGAATAGGGTTAGGTGATCTTGTAAAGCGAATGGACGTACACTTGGCAACATTAAGGGAAAGACAGTTTAACTCGCACCATAACCACAAACATTAGAGCTAAAGAATTTCAAGTCGTCAACAAACAAAAGGCAGTTACTATTCCTAAAACAGGAAGAGGCATCATTTATGAAGAGAAGGAATAATATTGGTCCAATGTGGGACCCTTGTGGCACTCCTGAGGTGACTAAAATATCACGAGAAACTGCACGACAACCCGTTGATTACGATGGCTAAGATAAGAGGCATTTTAAGTAATTGCCCGAGATACCAAAATCAAAAAGCTTCTTCATTAATAAATTGTAATGTACACTATCAAATGTTTTCGATAAATCCGTATAGATGCAGTCCACTTGATGACACGCTTCGACAGAGGAGACCAGATAATCCTGGTATATGTTAAGATTGGTCGTTGAAGAGCGACCCTGATAAAAGCCATGTTGACTCGGAGAAATGTAATTTTTGTAGGTGTAAAATATTTATAAGAGTTTTGGAATAGCGGAGATCATTGAAATTCCTCTATAGTTAGTGATTTCAGATTTTGTGAATAGGCACAAGGTTGGAGAACTTCCAGATTGAGGGAAATACTCCCATGTCAAAAGATCGTTGGAAAATTGGGCTCAGGGGAGCCGATAGTGTGTCGCAACAACCCAATAAAAGAGAGGCTGGTAACCCATCAGAACCCGCGCTCTTGTTTGGATCCAATTTTTTGATTGTGGAAGCTACTTCGCACTCAGAAAACGTGTGGGATAACAAAGCTGACTAGAAGGGAACTGACTGGAGAAAATCACGAACATGGCTGTCGAGCATGTCTGAAAATGATCATTGTACTTTAAACCTTTGTAGGTCATTCGGCTCGACAGACCAGAAGATACCCTCAAACCTCTAATGACCGACCTATATTCGCAGGCATCAGCTGCTCGGAACTAGTAACGAACATGAGATAACACCAATCGGTTTGAAATTGAACCTTACGGCGTTTGTTAGAGTAAACAAGATAGTCAGAATGAAGCAGAGTACTCTTATATTTTTGTACAGTTTGTTTTTTTCGCGAATAAGTCCATGGAGTGTTCTATCAAACCAAATGGGGTACTTCTTGGATTTGACCCTGTTTTTGGGTAGAAACCTCGTCAGTCCATCCGTAACAACATTGTAGAACTGTCGTACGATTTCGTCAATATCATCACATTTCTCTACAAAGGACCAGTCAGTTTCTGCAAAAAATCGGTTAAGCCCGTGAAAGTTGGCCTTATGAAACTGAAAGACTTGTCGAGTCGCCCCATCTTGAAGCAATGGAGATCCCCTGTCTAAAAAAGAGATATTTAGAGGAGGATAAAGAGTGTCGATATTTGATAACGGAAAATCGCATTTAATACATGATATGGCCTCAAAGTTATCAACAAATATGAGGTCAAGGATACGTAGGCGGGAATTGAAAATATAATTGACTTGATTAAGTTCAAGAAGACACATTGTGTCGATCACAGTTTCCGCTGTTGCTGGTTGTATTCTTGATGGGATTATGGTTCCAGAATCCAAGGACCATTCATAAGTGGAAGGTTAAAATCACCACATATAATAAATTTAATGCCTTTTAAAACGATCCCTTAACGATTCACACAAATCACAAAAAGACACATAACAATCCAATAGGGACCCTGGAGGAATATATACACAACCCAAGACAATTTGTGAACGGTTGATCTTAGTTTTAATCCATATATCATCATAGTGAACTGAAGCTGGGGTGTCTATAATTGAGCACTGAAAGCGGGACGAGATCGCAATTAAGGAGCTTCCCCCACGCTCATAATTTAGCAAGTCATAATTTCGGTCCTTTCTAAAAACAGCATATCTGGGATCAAAAAACTCGGCACTATGAAAAGAGACATTAAGCCATGTCTCGGCAAGCATAATTACATCGAAGTTGCAAGAAGAGGTATTAGTCAGCATCAGTTGTGATTTTGATCGAAGACCGCGGACATTCTGATAATATAAAGATACTAGTTAGTTATGAGAGACTGTAGGTGATATGTCGATGGGGTTGTGAAATTTGAATTTTGACAATTATTATCTGTATCCAGGTTGTTACGCAATAAATTATTAGAATTAGTAATTTCTAAAGCGAAATCTATATTATTGATAGTAGAGACTTCTTTCGTTGAATTGGAGAATCGGCGTTTATTCTTCATGATGCTGCACACAAGATGTAAAACTTTATTCTTGTCAGTGTAGGTGAATGAGCCATTCCTAGTGGTGATCCTTATTGGAATGAAGCAACTGTGTCGGAAATCGCGAGTTAAGTTTAGTAGGTCAAAATCAATTTCCTGGATTATTCTATTGAGTATAGGACGATCACTGTGTAGAGGTGAGCCGCAAATAAACAGGTTAGTGTTGCTGGATTCCTCAAAAAGTGAGCGACGAAGTTTAACGTCCATAGGCTTTCCTTTTAGAGCGTTTTTGTCACCAGTGAGTTTAATGACAAAATCATTCACAGTAACCCTGGCATTCTCGAATACGACTCTCAAACAAGCTCTCGTTTGACCACTGACAATTGATGTCATAAAGACTATATGTAAGCCGCTTCATAAGAGATAGCATGCCTCTTGCATTGCCGTCACCCAAGATTAATATTTGAGGTTTGTGTAGTGCCTTAGATGGGATCTCGGCTGGCGATGATACATTAATCTCGTTTTCACTGTAGTTCTTAGGTACAAGATTGAGGTAATGGATTTTCTGTTGAAGTTTTTTTATTTCCAATACATAGTGCTCGTTATCCTTTTCAAGAGTCCGAATAGATAAGATCATTCCTTTATTCAACCTTGTAAGCTCAGAAACAGTGCTGTCCAGTGCCACGGAGAACGACAGTATTCTTCAAGGAGCCTGTTTAGTTGTTGGTTCAATTCCTGTAACGTTGATATTTCGTTGTTGCGCTCAGATATGCGTTCAGACTGCTCTGCAAGTCGCAAATTAAGCTTCTCTTCAGCCTCAAATACGACGTCTGTAAAATCATTCGTTTGCCTTTTTAGACGTTTGATGTCTTTGTTTAGGCAATCTTCTTCTAGTTTCTCCATTTTCTCCTTAAGGGTGTTAATCGCATCATCGTTGTTAATAGAGTACTCTTGACACTTGGCAGAACAGTAGACACGATAGCCAACAAGTTTAACCACTTCCGGGCATCTTTCCAAGCAACTCGGATGTAGTACGCCGTAGCAGGCGATGCAGAAGTAATTAGAAAACTCTTTTTGTCTGCAATATCTGAAATTGCGTTCCATGGTAACGTAAGGCTAATATATCGCTTATGACACTTGTCACCATAATGACGTCATAGTTGGTAATTACACTATCTTTGTACAATTATGATCAGCACAATAACCAATACAAAATATACGAAATTTTCGATCTATTTTCCGTTTGTATTTCGCATTTAATGTTGCCTTCATTTACACAAGAATATAAGCTCCTAATAAATAGTATTAGTTACAGAGAGCACAATATATATATTAACATCACTCAAAATAACAAAATTTTCAAAACGCGAACTGTAAACAAACAAACTTACAATAGGCGCAGCGACGGCGAAAGGATATAAGAAACACAGACAAAATAGTTATATATAGTTGCTTCTTAAATAAACAAACAAAAAACACTAATTTTTTTTTTAACACAGGTTTTTGCACCTTTTCTATCTTTTATTTCTAATGTGTTCACTTATTATTCGTTAACAGGCTCCTTTAACCAAGGTTGCCAAGTCAGCCTTGAACTGTTTCTATTTGAGCATTGTCTTTCTCTCGCTACGACGCCGACGTCACACCGGGATTTCCAATCAGATTTGTAGTCAACTTCTATTGGTTGTTTTTCTTTTGTCACAAGTTTACAATTTATTCTATAAATTTCTATTTTAGTTATACGAATTAAGATAATGTGTCAAATTTCAATAACTTGTCTATTATTCATAAAGATTTGAATATTATCATAATTTTTTGAACAGTTATAGTTGAGTTAATTCCCTGTAAATTTGGCAACCCCGTTGACTATCACCTTTTTTGCTTTTTGGTAAACAAATTCACTCATGTCTCTTTTTCATCATGCCTACATAAAATATGGCTGCTTTTTAAGCATTAAGCATTATTTTTAAAATGTAATTTCGGGTTGTCAACTTTTGTTTCCTCTTTGTTAAAAGTATTTAAGTGTATTACTTTTAGAACCATATATCTTTCTGCCTATTCTCTGACGCGTAATTATATCGTTTGATTCAACCTTTTTCTTTCTTTGTGGCATTTTGCGCATGTCCACTATCTTTATAATTGAAGGGTTTATTACTCGATGTACTTATTTGTGGGTAGCACTAATGGTCACTAGTTAGTCGAAAGCACTCGATTTTAGATTTTGATAATATACACGATTTTCAGATGTTCCCTTAACTTAAGGTATTGTGAGAAATGGTGATGAGTCTTATAGATAGGAGTGTTATTAATCATTCAGAGTAACGATTTCTGCAATAGATCTTTCTTTATGTTTTTAAATTCTATCTCAAAGTCCATCGTATCATTCGCGAACTGCTCAGTGGTGGCTCTCGGGTGAAAAAGTAAGTAAAGTGCAAATGAAGCAAGAAAATATCGCAATAATTTTTTTCCAGAGTTTTTTTATATGTAGAGAGGTAGAATATTTTTTTACGACTTACCTAAATTTTGTATACTAAATCAATTCTCCTATCCTTCATAGCAGCAAATTTATTTATAACATCCTCACAAAATAGATGAGTTGCCCTAATCTCCTCTAGAAATTCCTTTTGAATTGAAATATTGCCAAGAGAAATAAGTCTTCCTTAAGATATTGTATTTCTTAAATAAGTTTCTACACATTTGAAGCAAGAAAAACTTCTTTCCACTGAAGCACTTGTCGACGGTATTGTCAAAATAAGGGAAAACGATTTATATGCTTCGGTAAAAATATATTTATTTTTATTAATTTTTTTGATTTGTTATTGCAGCCATATATTCCAATTACTCTGGCACTACTATTGGCAAAAATAAGACCAAGCTCATTTTTAAGTCATTGACTTTTTGAAAATATTTCCCCATATAACTGTAAAAAATTTTCAAGCGGACCAGTCGGAAAATTTAGCAGAACCTGTCAAACATGAAAATGTAAGTTTTTCACAGTCTTGAAATCTTAGTGTCATTTGCATTAAAATATGGTCCAATATTTTATAAAAAAGGGTTCTACACTTAGCCCTAATTTCTTCACGTGAAAACTTAGCAAGCTCACGTTTGTAATGATTTATTTCTGTAATAGAATTTGCTTTATCAAACATGGTATTAAAAAAATGTTCATTTCTTTTTTTACAGAGCGCCTCACGACAACGTTTTATAATGGATATGCAAAAATGAATGTCAAGCGATTTTTTTTGAAGAACGTCAAATAGTATGTCCGTGATTGAGAAAATGTCATTAAAAACTAATGCCAGAAACGTGAATTCAAAATCGTTCATCTCACCTAAAAATCCTTTCGCAAGGCGGATTGATTTTTCATTAGATTTGTCACAGTTTGTAATAAATTCAAAGACGTATTTTAATGTATTCCAGTCTTGAACAATCACATTCACTAACTTTGAATTGGAAGTTGTAACAACACCATAAATAAATATAACACAAAACAGTCGAGTTAACTGCAAAGGAACTCACCGGTTGCAGCGAAATCCGCGAAAATAAAAGTAAACAACCACCGCAGTACGCTACACATGGGTGTAGTATGCGCCTGCAATTGACCGAGAGCGTTGCATGGCTCTGGGCTTGAGGTCATCGGATACGCGTTGTCATGGCAACATAGTAGGAACATCGTAAACTAAACATAGCACCTCCAGCAAAGTCAAAGCGGTTTGCGCCACTATTATAGTTATATTATTATAATAAATCATCATCATAAATATATATATATATATATATATATATATATATATATATATATATATATATGATGCAAGATCGATAGATGTTTAATTCAAGATCTAATAAACTTAAAACAATTTAAAAATAAAAATCCAATTGAATTCAGTATGAGAGTTCAATATTCTCGAAGGTTGTTATTTAAATAAAATAGAGGCAATGGTCATTAGTTCGGGTAATTCACATCTACATAATAATTTCCGAAATTGGAACTTTATGCCCCAAGAACTATATAATTAAGAAGCCTGCAGCGAATTCCTGGAAATATGACTAATCATAAAAGTTTTTTTCCAAATAACACGCATAATTACCACGATGATTTTGATTTTTGAATAATTAAAATGTACAATTACCCTTTATTAATTTTTCCGAAATTAACGCTAAGTTCCTATTAGATAGAGGTAGTAAAAGAAGTTTTATTAAACCCAAAACCGCTTATACAAAATTTCCCCATTTATTTCAAAAAGAATTATTTCAAGTGCAAACATGTCCTGTAATATCGTTTCACGCTGAAATAGCAACCTTACCAAGTCTTTCTACTTTCAAAATTTATTCATTTATTTTTTCTGATAAATTTGGCGGACTGATAGGTTTAGACCTTATAAAGTAATTAAATGACAATCCAGGCTTTAACACGTGTATGCTAAAATAACCCTATGTAGATATACCTATACATTATGAAAAAAAAAAACATATTGATGTGAGCAATTTAAGTAAAGTTATAACCTATATAATAGAGCCCAGAAGAAAAAATGGTTATGGTATTCTTGTCTATAAAAATATTAGGACATATTGAATTTCTCGAACGCTTAGTAGAAATTAAAAACAATTCAACTTCATCCACAGCAGTAAATCCTAAAGAAAACCTTATACAAATTGAATTTCTTGAACTTTTTGAGATAGAACCATTAAACTTTAACGAAATAAATTTGATTGATCACCCTTCACAACAACATATACCGAGAATAAGCTCAAAGCTAATTTGACAAGTACTAATCTTGACCATTGCAATCATGAAGAACGGAAATTAAAGATATTTTTCATTGCGAAAAAATACCTTTAGTTTTCTTAAATACTATTAAACATAAAATTACAGTAAAAGATGAAATCTTATTATTTACACAAACCTATAGATACTCTAAAATACATCGCTGATAAGTAAGAGATGTACCCCCGTATTCACTAAAAAGGTTTAAGAGTTAGACTAGATCTAATTGCTATGGTAACTAAAACTAAACTGTTAGTTCCACAGTTATGTTTTGCTTATGTCACTGTCATTTTGTAATTTAGACATTTGCAGAAATTATTTGTTCATTTGTTGCTTATGTCATTTTAAACTTATAACTGTCAAGTTAGACCTGATCTAAATTTAAACCTCTTTAGTGAATACGGTGGCAAATGTCTAAACTTTTACAACAAAATATAATACGAGTTTCTAACTACCCATGGTCTTCCCCTAGTTGGACTTTCCCTAAAAAACTTGAGAACCCAGAAAAACAACGTTGGCGAATTTGTGTAGACTACCGTAAACTCAATGACGTCACGATAGCTCAAACATTTCTTATTCCTCAAATAACAGAGATTCTAGACAAGTTAGGTAAAACCCATTACTTCACACTTTTGAATTCTATTGGATTCAAATGAATGAAGAAGATATCCATAAAACAGCCTTTAGCATTGATATAGAATGATGCCATTTGGACTTAAAAATGCCTCTGCGACTTTTCAATGTATTATGAATACCATTTGACGTGGTTTATAAAATGAAATTTGTTTTGTTTACCTCCACAACATAATTATATTTGGTAGTATTCAAGAACATATAGATAAATTAAGGAAAGTTTTTACAAGATTACGAGATTTTAATCTTAAAAGATCAGAATTTTTAGGGAAAGAATTACAATGTTTAACCCATATTTATCCACTCCTGGACGTAGGTCTCTCCCATCAGCTTCCATGTTTCTCTATTTTGTGATGTACTCAACCACTGTGTACCTGCCACTCATCTAATGTGGTCCGCCTATCTTTCTGTGGACGTACCTCATTTTGTTTATTCTGTCTTGGTCTTTCGACTATTTATCTATGAGGCCCACCTATAACTCTAGTAGTATTTTGATTTCTAATTCACGAAGTGAGACTTCTAGCATGCAATGCTCCATTGCTCTTTATAATGTTAAGAGTTTATTTGTAAATTTTGGTAGACTGATTGTTTCTGATCCGTATGCTTGTACGGGCAATATATATGTGTTGTAGACTTTGCGTTTCCGATTTATAGGGATCATGTACGTTTTTAGAATATGTCCATTGTAATTTCTGCGTGTTGATTTTCTTTTTCCAGTTTATTATTGTGGCGTAGGTATATGTATTAATTTACGCGTTCAATGTTATTATTTTGAATGTATATGTTGGGATCTTCGGTGCTTATTATATTTGTTTTATCGTAGTTCATCTTCAAGGCTTAGTTAACTTGGAATATTCTGTAGTTCCGTGACGTTGTTTCCTATTAGATCTATGTCGACTGAGAACCTGAGGTGGCTAGGTTGATTTCTTTAGTATCCCATCCCATTTTTTAAAGACGACTTCGAATGCCAATGTAAATAATTCGGGTGAGATGGTGTCTCCCTGACGCACACATCTCTCCAGTAATGTTCTATCGGTCGTAGAGTTCGCCTCTTTTGACATATATTGTTGATTTCTTGTAAATATTTTCCATGATTTGGGTATACCTTGAGTCTTGCGTTTTGAGGAGCCGTTAAGATTGACCAGATTTCGACGGTGTCAAAAACCTTTTGAAAGTCTGTACATTTTTCTATAAGGGTAAGTAATATATAGAGGTGGTCGATCGTACTATATCCTTTTCTAAATCCTGCCTGTTCCACTGGTTGGAAAAAATCTAATTTTAATCTTAAAGAATTTTTTTGTAAAAATTTGTATAAGTGTGATAGAAGGGATATGGATCTATAATTTCCGACATTTATTTTATCGTCTTTTTTGAATAGTAAATTACCTTTGAGTTACACCATTCAGTGGGAATGTTACCGGCATGGAGATATTTAGAGAGTATTTTTATTGCTTCCTATAGAACCTTTCCTCCCAGTTTTAACATTTCTGTAGTAACTTGTTCTTCTCTTGCGCATCTATTGATTTTTATTTGTTTTAGTGTTGTTTCTATTTCGCCTCTGTAATTTCTAAAAGATTTTCAGATCCGACTATTAAGATGTTTACATTTTTTCTGTTGAGTTGAGTTCTGCGAAGGTGGATATAACTTAGTGTAAAAAATTTCAATTGCGTTTAACTTGCACTATAATATTGTTTTCGTTGCGTATTTTCGTAATTTTTGTTTTATCCTTTGAGAGTTTTTTCCCCAATACTTTCAGCTTAGAATTTTGGTTTATAACTATTATAGACTTAGTAGTATTTATTATAGATGATTTATAAAATACTTTGCCGAAATAACAATACCCCTAACCCGTTGTTTACAAAATGACATAAAAATAATGCATTATCATACATTTATAAATGCATCCGAACACTGCAAAAATCTTTTAATTAATGCCACAATTTCACACTATCCCGATTTCTCAAAACCATTTCTCTTAACTACAGATGCAAGAATTAGGCCCGGTTTTACTTTGAGGAACTAGCCCTAATGATAAACCTATAGCATACACATTTAGAACCCTGAACGAATCCAAAACAAAATACTCCACATTCGAAAAAGAATTAGCAGCAGTTATTTTCGTCTTTATATAGTCGCAAATTTTACATTTACACAGACCATAGACCTTTAGTTTGGCTCTTTAATTTATAAAAACCGAATTCAAAATTAGATAGATGGCTTTTACGATTAGAAAAACATGATGAAATTATTTATAAAAAAGACCTTCAAAACTCTAATGCAGATACATTGTCGAGAATATAATTAAATGATACTGATAAAAATTTCGTAGAGTTTCTGCGAAACTTTGATGAATTCCTATAAATGATAAAGCAATCGAAAATTAAAGGTTCAGTTTTGGTAAGCAAAATATAAACTTTATTGCTTTTTAAGCTGTTATGGAAACTAATAGCATCAGCAGCCTTATAAAAATAATAAATAATAAGACTTTAGAAATCTTATCAAAAATCTCATCATCATGAAATTAAACTTAATTCAAAGAAATTTGAGGAACATCTAGTTAATAATGGAGAGCTACCAAAAAAACCAGAATTAAAAAAAATTCGAGGATACTTAAATCCTGAAAAGAAATTGTTTTTTATATTTTCATAATAAAGAACAAATTCCAATTTTTATATTACATATATGCTCAAAATTGCTAAATAATATTTCGGATAAAGAAGTAAAAATAATGATAATGACGCACGCAAGGTAAAACAAATCATAGAAGCTGTACAGAAGCGTATGAATTCCGAAAACATATGTATTACTGCTACAAAATAAAAAAATATATACCCCAATACATTAATGATTGCAATATTTGTCAAACCTCTAAATATATTAGGCCTTAATCGTATATACCTCTTACAAATACAGAAACTTCTAGTAAACATTTTCAAATGATGCATATCTTGATACAAAACTTTTTAACTCTAACTAAACTAAAAGAATACGGACAAGTTTATCCGTACCATAACAATGCCAAATCCGTTTGTAATACAGTTAAGTTAAAGAGAACTTAATAAGGAGCTCCTAACGACTCAAAAAATAAACATACATTTTACCACAGCAAGACATAACGTGTCTAGTTCTATTGTAGAGCGTCTATCGTACATTGTGGATTTTAAAACAAATAACAAAGTTTACACCTTATGAAATTTTCCTAGATCATACAAATTCCAGTTACTACGTTTTATTACGTTTCATCACCTAAACATATGTATTAGGACGTGATGAATAAAACAACTGAAAATAAAGAAAGATTATTAGCGAAAACTTTGGTCAAAGGTAATGAAAGCTCAGATTTTAAAGAAGTAAATCAAAAATTGTGTATAAAAGTATCAGCTAGAAAAAAAATATACCCAAATTTAGTTGACCTTATGTAACTATTGAAATGCTAGAATACAATCGGGTTAACATAGACAGACAAAATATCCCTACAAAGTTGAAACTTTACACATAAAGGAATAAAAAAAACGCAATTTGTTACAAAAGGTCATTTGTCCAAGGTGACTTCTCCACATACCACAACCTAAATAATAACCCAGGAATCCTTCCTTATTGAATAGGAATTGCACAAAAGGTTACTAGGTTGGAGTTTTATAGAAATTTTTGACATGACAAAATGAATATTACAAACTATAAATATAAATTACTTGGTGAAAGTATAAATAATCTTATGCAATACCAGGTGGAACTATAATTTATATATTATAACAGATAATTTAAAACACACACAAAAAGTCAATAATCAAATAAATCAAATATTTCCAAAAAAGTTAGGTTAATATAGTAAATGTACTAGATAGTGTAATTAAAAGTATAACCGGCAACATGGATTAAGACAACGCTGAACGTATTAAGCAAAATAGACTCATTAATAAAAAATTAACTTGACTTAAAATTTTGCCTTGACCAAAGAAACAAGTTTGTTAACTAAATCAATACGGAATTTAGAAAATATTATTAAAAATGTTTCAATAACCAAATATGTTAAAATTACACGTGAGTGAAGCAAATAGTTAATAACAACTATATATAAAATTGAGCTTCACAAAACAGATTTTGTTCAATTATTCCGCATTCAAATGGCATTAACTCAAATAGCTACACTCTATCAAAATATTAACGATATTTTAGAAAAAATAGAATTAGCTGTTACATTGGAAAATTGCTAGATAAAAGGGTTTATAAATGAATCACGAGAGATACATTCTAAATTAGGATTTGAAAAGTTACCATTTGAACCATCCCTGGATAATGTCCTAAATACAGAAAAAAAGCTAGAAATGAAAAATAATATCAAATATTAGAAAGTTATATTTACTGTAGAAATTCCCCTAGTAGAGAAAAGCAATTATGCTTTATATTAACTGTTTCCGATACCTCGAACTAGTTAACTAGAAATGAATGAATGGAGAATACATTATTATAAAATAATTTTACCAAATTTCAAGTATGTACTAATAAATCAACCATGTATGTATATATATATATATATATATATATATATATATATATATATATATATATATATATATAAATCAGTCACCAATACTTCAGTCTCTATTCGGACGCGAGAAAGAAATTATTCTAGAGTTAATATCTAAAATAGACCAAGACGCAGGGAATTTAAACGTAAGTTACATGTGGGAAGATATATTGTTCTAATTTAACATCACTGGTATACAAACAAATTTGACACGAATGTAAAACATAAGTATCAAGAAAAATTACATAGCTTTTTTACTAGAATGCTGATTAGTAATTTTACAAGAACTTCTATTAAACTACAAAGCATGTTGAGTACCCAAAAATTTGTAATAAGAGAAGGTCACTTGACTAGATCTATATTCTATCTATGTTATTTAAACAAAAGAAATATTTGAAATAATTTGCATGAAGCTCAGCTATATACCAACACGGAGGTTTCAATTCCTAAGCACTATACAATGTTTTTTCTATGATTACATTCCTTTGTTCTAAAGGACGACTTTTAACATTTAGAGCTTTTAGATCAAAAACAAATTGGTTTATTAAAGCTTTGAAAAGATAATAACCAAACTTTCAACTAGTTGCTAAACATTGTAACGCAGTCAAAAATTCCTGATTGGTGCCCCCATCGTGTTTCTTTCTTTGTAAAAATGGAATGCAAATTCCAGTGGTTCAGGTCAATAATGTAGTTTCATTAAATCTACCAAATAATAATACGTTGTATTTATTTAAATTTTTCAGGTGACAGCTTGACACGTAAAATATGGTATGTAGAAGATAAAAGGCTTTTTTCTCTCCAGGAATTGAAAAAACATTAAACGCAGATTCCAGGCGCATTAACCAACCATTAATTTTTTTGTAGGATCATAAGTTTTAATCAATAAAACACTATGTCCTGTGCTTGAACAGAATCCCTCGACATCTTTCGTATTTTAAGTAATATTTAAGTAAAATATAGTTCTAAAGTTCTTACTTATTTGGTGTATATTTTACGCAATTTCTTCAGTGGCTCTTCGTAACGTAAATTCTTTCCGTAATCGTCCCCAATTTATTGTATACATAATAAATATCGACAAGGTTTTCTACTTGAATTTCTTTAATTTGTAACAGAAAAAACAGTATCATATGTGGAACGTAATATTGAATTATGTTGATAGAACCATGAAATTACTTGTCGATGCCTAACGTATCTGTAGGTATACCTTAAAAGATGACAATTAATACGATATATACAAATCTTTCATTATTTTAATAATGTTTAATGGCCATTTAATAATAAAAGACTCCATATATGGTATTACAAACTTAAAGCGAACTGCAGGGATGAAATAAACTATAAGGGATGCGCAGCCCGCTACACTGTGACTACAATACACCATTTTTAAAACAAAGAGCTGCAAATTCTACTTTAATCCATGCTTCATATTTCTACCTCATATCAGTATCGACATTGACATATAATACGCATGAAAGCTTGAGGATTAAAGATTAAGTTTGCAGTAAAAAAAAACTCATATTCGCAAAAGAATTTTATATTCCATATAAAAATATTATGTTTTAAAGCAGATCTGTCGGACATTAAAGAGTTCGCAGGCCGTGACCCAATCTAAAGAAAAATATTTAGCTTAGGGCCGCACTAAAAAAAAAACGAAAATTTGAGGCGTAACAAAATTTTTCCTATGCAGTAGTTCTTTAAAAATCAGATACATCGATTTTTATAGTAATTCATATTAAATAGATAAAAATAATATACAACTAATCATCAATCATCAACAGCCTTTTCATCCACTGCTGGATATCGGCCTACCTCTCGCATATACCTATGCTGTGTGTCTTAGCTGTAATTTACACAGGTATACGGGACCTACAGTTTATCGTCGAATCCGAACGACGCTATTTGAGAGGTGATTTTAGCGTATTACTGATGGAGCGCGCAACCACCAACCCATCAGAAGACGAGCGCATTATGTATTCTTAACAAAGTCTGCCTCAGCTCGGAATCGAGCCAGGGACCTTGGGCGCCGAACCGCAAACAGACAGCCATCCGCGCCACGCTCGCCTCATACAACTAATATAATATAAATTAAAAAATTAAAAAATTATCACTTCCGCAGGTTTACCAAGGTAATACTACTGGAAGAGGCTTACAGGCTTGCAGATCTTACTTACATCCGAAACAGATCAGTGCTACTACTCAGATTCAAAATCTTCTTTGCAGCAATACCCATTGTTACCATTACGTGGTTGATTAAGAAGCGAAAAAGAAAAGAAAAAACTGCAAAACATCTACGTATGTCCCATTATATTCCAATTTAAGGGAATTTTTATTTTCAGAATTTTTAATTATTTCCGAATGTCTATAAAAGTCTTATTTACTAATGAGGTTACAGGAATACAAATAATCCTTTATTTTCCCAGAAAAAAATACACAGTATCCATCTTAAATACTCCTACTTCCTTTTTCCCAAATAATTAAATTTAAAGTTATTTGGGCATTGATAGGCATTATGGACCACGAATCAATACATAAACATCATGGAATGGTATTTCTGCGAGTTTAATTATAATAGGAATAACCTTACACGTCATTTTCAAGCTCTCGTCTAATATGTTAGAAATCATTTAATTTTACTATGCATTTTGATTTAAGTACTTTTAAATATTACAAAACAGAACCAGCTCAAAATCGATCTGAAGGTCTGACATGTTTTCTTTGGTCACGAAATTTCATGTTTTTTTTTTCTTTAATGACAGGGTAAAACTTAGGCCTTTAAATAAGCTTTGATTTTGTTACACACAGTTGGGCTGGTTAACTGTCGTATACAATCGTTACAATATTAATATTTCTTTATTTTTAACAACTTTTGGCGTCATTTTAAACGTTCGAAAAAATGTTACTTTATAAATTCTTCTGTCAAGCGATTTTGCGGGTTATAAAAAATTGACAATTACGTAAAAAAAGTTCTTGAAAAGGCGCTTAATGTGAAAAAAGAACATTCATTTTCGTAATATAGCTCCTGAGATATTAAGTGTCAAAGATAAGAAGTATTAGCGGCAAAATTATCAGATAAATAAACAGCTCTTCCTTCTTATAAGGAATTTTATTTGTATAATTAAAGTTTACTTTCGGTACTGGAATATTCCCAAATAAACGTTTAGTATTTTTATAAGCTTGTCTAGTAATATTACCTAGGTTTAAACTGCAAGGGAAGCTTTATTCTAATAAATATATTCCATTAAATAGTTTTGTGAATTTTCACATGTTTCTATCCCTATGCGGTCATTACGGGTAACTAGTATTCATTTATTTTCTTCGCTATTTTGGAGTTGTATATAATTAATATCTATTCGTATTGGATTTCAATTAGAGCTATTATGTTGATAACTTTGTAGTTTTATATCGCAAGGAGTATTTTTATAAAAGTGTTCTGAACGGATAGGTGTACATAGATATTCATTATTACAAATATATATATATATATATATATATATATATATATATATATATATATATATATATATATATATATATATATATATATATATATATATATTATATATATATATATTTTCTACTCCTTCAAGGATGGAAAAATACAATGTGTTTTCATTCCGGGTGTACATCCGTTCACTACTGTCGTTCTGAAAAGAACAGTTTTGCTGACGTTTCGCCAAAATCACATTTGGCATTTTCGAAGTTTTCTTTCTCGCGTCCGAATAGAGACTGAAGTGTTGGTGACTGATTTATATATATATTTATATATATATATATATATATATATATATATATTTATATATATATATATATATATATATATATATATATATATATATATATATATATATTTATATTTATATATATATATATATATATATATTATTTGTATTAATGAATATCTATGTACACCTATCCGTTCAGAACACTTTTATAAAAATACTCCTTGCGATATAAAACTACAAAGTTATCAACATAATAGCTCTAATTGAAATCCAATACGAATAGATATTAATTATATACAACTCCAAAATAGCGAAGAAAATAAATGAATACTAGTTACCCGTAATGACCGCATAGGGATAGAAACATGTGAAAATTCACAAAACTATTTAATGGAATATATTTATTAGAATAAAGCTTCCCTTGCAGTTTAAACCTAGGTAATATTACTAGACAAGCTTATAAAAATACTAAACGTTTATTTGGGAATATTCCAGTACCGAAAGTAAACTTTAATTATACAAGTAAAATTCCTTATAAGAAGGAAGAGCTGTTTATTTATCTGATAATTTTGCCGCTAATACTTCTTATCTTTGACACTTAATATCTCAGGAGCTATATTACGAAATTGAATGTTCTTTTTTCACATGAAGCGCCTTTCCAAGAACTTTTTTTACGTACTTGTCAATTTTTTATAACCCGTAAAATCGCTTGACAGAAGAATTTATAAAGTAACATTTTTTCGAACGTTTAAAATGACGCCAAAAGTTGTTAAAAATAAAGAAATATTAATATTGTAACGATTGTATACGACAGTTAACCAGCCCAACTGTGTGTAACAAAATCAAAGCTTATTTAAAGGCCTAAGTTTTAACCTGTCATTAAAGAAAAAAAAAAACATGAAATTTCGTGACCAAAGAAAACATGTCAGACCTTCAGACCGATTTTGAGCTGGTTCTGTTTTGTAATATTTAAAAGTACTTAAATCAAAATGCATAGTAAAATTAAATGATTTCTAACATATTAGACGAGAGCTTGAAAATGACCCTGATTAATCAAATTGTCATTTAAAATAATAATATCCGGATTTGAGTTTTATCTAAAACGTGTAAGGTTATTCCTATTATAATTAAACTCGCAGAAATACCATTCCATGATGTTTATGTATTGATTCGTGGTCCATAATGCCTATCAATGCCCAAATAACTTTAAATTTAATTATTTGGGAAAAAGGAAGTAGGAGTATTTAAGATGGATACTTTGTATTTTTTTCTGGGAAAATAAGGGTTTATTTCCTGTAACCTCATTAGTAAATAAGACTTTTATAGACATTCGGAAATAATTAAAAATTCTGAAAATAAAAATTCCCTTAAATTGGAATATAATGGGACATACGTAGATGTTTTGCAGTTTTTTTCTTTTCTTTTTCGCTTCTTAATCAACCACGTAATGGTAACAATGGGTATTGCTGCAAAGAAGATTTTGAATCTGAGTAGTAGCACTGATCTGTTTCTGATGTAAGTAAGATCTGCAAGCCTGTAAGCCTCTTCCAGTAGTATTACCTTGGTAAACCTGCGGAAGTGATAATTTTTTAATTTGTATTATATTAGTTGTATATTATTTTTATCTATTTAATATCAATTACTATAAAAATCGATGTATCTGATTTTTAAAGAACTACTGCATAGGAAAAATTTTGTTACGCCTCAAATTTCCGTTTTTTTTAGTGCGGCCCTAAGCTAAATATTTTTCTTTAGATTGGGTCACGGCCTGCGAACTCTTTAATGTCCGACAGATCTGCTTTAAAACATAATATTTATATATGGAATATAAAATTCTTTTGCGAATATGAGTTTTTTTTTTACTGCAAACTTAATCTTTAATCCTCAAGCTTTCATGCGTATTATATGTCAATGTCGATACTGATATGAGGTAGAAATATGAAGCATGGATTAAAGTAGAATTTGCAGCTCTTTGTTTCAGAAATGGTGTATTGTAGTCACAGTGTAGCGGGCTGCGAATCCCTTATAGTTTATTTCATCCCTGCAGTTCGCTTTAAGTTTGTAATACCATATATGGAGTCTTTTATTATTAAATGGCCATTAAACATTGTTAAAATAATGAAAGATTTGTATATATCGTATTAATTGTCATCTTTTAAGGTATACCTACAGATACGTTAGGCCTCGACAAGTAATTTCATAGTTCTGTCAACATAATTCAATATTACGTTCCACATATGATACTGTTTTTTCTGTTACAAATTAAAGAAATTCAAGTAGAAAACCTTGTCGATATTCATTATGTATACAATAAATTGGGGACGATTACGGAAAGAATTTACGTTACGAAGAGCCACTGAAGAAACTGCGTAAAATATACACCAAATAAGTAAGAACTTTAGAACTATATTTTACTTAAATATTACTTAAAATACGAAAGATGTCGAGGGATTCTGTTCAAGCACAGGACATATTGTTTTCTTGATTAAAACTTATGATCCTACAAAAAACTTAATGGTTGGTTAATGCGCCTGGAATCTGCGTTTAATGTTTTTTCAATTCCTGGAGAGAAAAAAGCCTTTTATCTTCTACATACCATATTTTACGTGTCAAGCTGTCACCTGAAAAATTTAAATAAATACAACGTATTATTATTTGGTAGATTTAATGAAACTACATTATTGACCTGAACCACTGGAATTTGCATTCCATTTTTACAAAGAAAGAAACACGATAGGGGCACCACTCAGGAATTTTTGACTGCGTTACAATGTTTAGCAACTAGTTGCAAATTTGGTTATTATCTTTTCAAAGCTTTAATAAACCAATTTGTTTTTGATCTAAAAGCTCTAAATGTTAAAAGTCGTCCTTTAGAACAAAGGAATGTAATCATAGAAAAAACATCGCATAGTGCTTAGGAATTGAAACCTCCGTGTTGGTATATAGCTGAGCTTCATGCAAATTATTTCAAATATTTCTTTTGTTTAAATAACATAGATAGAATATAGATCTAGTCAAGTGACCTTCTCTTATTACAAATTTTTGTGTACTCAACATGCTTTGTAGTTTAATAGAAGTTCTTGTAAAATTACTAATCAACATTCTAGTAAAAAAGCTATGTAATTTTTCTTGATACTTATGTTTTACATTCGTGTCAAATTTGTTTGTATACCAGTGATGTTAAATTAGAACTATAAATATAACCCAATTCTGCGCCAAGTTAGGAATATATTGGCGACTTAAGCGACAATATATCTTCCCACATGTAACTTACGTTTAAATTCCCTGCGTCTTGGTCTATTTTAGATATTAACTCTAGAATCATTAGAACACGAGCTGCGAGATACAAATGAAAGACTCCAGCCATTGCCCCCAGGGAAACGGTATATTTTACCTTATTTGAAAAAAGTTAACTCGAAAAATTGCGGATTACGAGCTAGAAATTATAACAGAATAACGATCGATAGCACTGCTAGTTTTAATGTGCTCTACCATATTTCTAGAAGTTTTTACGAAAACTTAAATGGTGGAGAAACTGTTGGAGCAGTAATGTTTGCTTGAAAACTGTACTCCTGGGCAGAACACGGATCAGAAATTCAAAATCACATAGGTCCTGGTTATCCTCAAACTCAACCTTTTTTTTGTGTATTTTGCGACCCCTTTAAGAGGTCATTGAAAGCTTTAGTTTGCAAGACTAGGAGTGTCTAGTAAAGACATGTCCTGTCCACTGCCCAAAGAAGCAGACAGCACACCAGGGAACCAGGGTAATAATTTTCTTACTGGGCATGTATGGACCAGTGTAGAGATGCTCTTCAGTTAGGATCCTTTTGTCCCCAGATAAAAGATTTCCAAACCGCAGACAAGTTATGTCGACTTCTATGCAAGGTACTTAAAAACTTAAAAGAGGACGAAAACAATTTTTTAGAATACAATCATATTAATTACTTATATTCGATTTTAGGTAACTATTGATATGAAAGCGAATTTAAACATAATTTATTTGGTTATGGTCAACATATTTTATTTATATTGGCAATCACGTTTAAACTGTCTTATGAATTATAAATGGGACAATAAATAAATGTATTACTAGTAAACTATACTAAAACCAATATTGAATTTTGGCAACGTGAATAGGTTTTTCTTTTTCATATTAAAATCAGGTTGTTTGCTTATATGTAGTTTTAGGTAACGATGATCTACAAAACTTAATTAATATTATTGAATCCACACGAGTTTAAACATAATTAATTTAATAATCATTATCATATATTACCAAAATTAGAATAAAACACCTCGTGAAACTCGGCTATTGTATTATATTAACAAAGATTAAAAGGTTGCACTTTAAAGTAACACTATTAAACATTAAATTGAACTAATGTGTTCAATATAATTTGCTAGAAAACTGAGTACAATATAAAGCAAACAAAAGGAAAAAGAATCTCGCGGCTTCTGACAAAGTAGTAAAGAAAATTATTTCTTGGTATTACTGCCAAAGCAACAAGAGGTTTGCCCAAATGTAGACACTTGTATCTGACTTAGGACTTCATTAGAACAGTGAAAACTCGTAAATATCCAAAATTTAACATTATCCACAATAGGGGCAAAATGCTGATGTTTTTCGTTTCAAGAGAACAAGCAGTGAGAATGGTCGGAAAAGCATTGTGTGGTTTTCCTTATTTTTATGGTAGTGAAATTTTGTTCCTATTTGTTTGTTCCGTGTTTGAGTTTCCACAAGTGGCTTATGCTGCTGTAGTAGATATATCATGTAAAACAACACTCATTAGATGTTCTATTAAAATCAGAAATTTCAGCTGCCTTGCCCCGTGGGGTGCTATTATATATGTTTTATATTGATGTTATTGAAGTTTCGTCTTTTAACTACTTTTTTCGCTCTATTGATGAACACCGTGTTTAGAGTTTTTCAATCTCTTTTCTTTTTTACTAGCTTGGGCTGAGAGGTTTGCCACAATTGATTTTTCTGCGCTATGGTAGCATAAACCACTTATGGCGACTGACAACCTTTATCGGATGTTCCCTGAAAATATTAAATATCAGCTATCTTGTTCTTGGTGTGATGGATACAGAAATCAATGTATTTATTTATATACATTGTATAACATAATTTTTAGATTTTTTTTGTTGTAAGCGGAAATGTCTTTTTAGAATTTTAGTTTCACCGTTTAATATAATTTCGATATAAATAATTTCAGTTTATTAAATATCATTTTATAGAAATAGTTAAAGCAAGAATAAAAAGGTCTAAATTATATTATTCATTGAGTGTAAATGGTAGCACATATACTCTGTACTGTTTCTAGAGCATTTCGCGATGGGTACAAGGTAATATGCAACTAAAATAAAACCGTTTCGTCCAAGTATTTTTCCGTTTTTAGAATGCGTACTGAGGGTACTCTGTTCCTCCCTGGCTATGTCAGTTTTTCGATTTTGTTAAAATGTTTATAGTTTTATTATTAGCATTTTGACTTGCTAAATTTCTTCTTCTTCTAAAAGAACTGGGAACATTATTTACATCGTCGACAAGGTTACTAAGCTAGTGGTCGACACGATAGTTGGCATGTAAAGAATTTAATTTTAAATGAGAAGAATACCTGTATCCATAATAGAGTTGATCAAAGGAAATGTATCAAAATATATAAGTCTACCTGAAAATGCCGCAAGGGTATGCAATTGGTTACAAAAGTTTGAAAATTGATTTTTGATTGACGTAAATGTGTTATAAATTATATTTAAATATTTAATTCTCAAAATTAGTAAGTATTTCTTTAAAACAACTTTAAATATCATTTTGCTCTATTTTGATTAAAAGATGGAAAGAGTTTTAAGCAAACTAAACAAAATGTTATATCTTAATTAACCTTTAGCGGGTTCTTTAACGTCGCTGAACTACGGTCAAGGGCAATACTTTTGTAATCATCATCATCATCATCAAACAGCCCCTTGCGTCCACTGCTCAACATGTTTGTCTTGTCTATCATAATCCAATTCGTCTGAATTCTTTTGAGATCATCAGACCACCTGCTGCTCCGATAGGCATCCAATCTTGGTCGCCACTCTATAAGTTTTTTTTTAATCCATCGATGGCCAGAAAAGCATGCCAAATGCCCAGCCCAATTCGATTTCAAGTCTGAGGAATACGTTTTTTTTGGGGCGACTTTTTTAGTAGAGTTAGTGTTTCAGCTTCGTGAGTAAGAACAGGTAGCACGTATTGGTCCAAAAGCTTTCTTTTTAGACATATGGGGATATTCGATTTAAGTATGTGCCGCACTGAAAGCTGTCCAAGCCAAAGTTATCCTTCTGTATATTTCGCTAGTCTGATTATCTCGTCCTATGCGTATATAATGCCTTAGATACTTACACGATTCGACCTGTTGATGTGTTCGCTAATGACTAAGTTTGTCATGTATTGTGTCTTGCTGGTATTCACTTTTAGTCCAACTAAACTTGATATCGCATTAACACTCCACAGTATTTCAACAGCTTGATCAATACTATCCGCAAAAAAAACTATATCGACAGCAAATCTCAGATGGTTAAGTATTTCCCAGTCGACATGTATGCCCATATCACCGAAATCGGTCCGCTTAAACATGCAAGTGAAAAGTTCCGGGAACGTGTCATCACCACATGACACAATTATAAATGAGTTGTTGTTATTCTTTTTGTAACACTTGTTATAAATAGGTTATAAATGAGTGACAATAGGCTTATAGGTCTGTAAGCTTGTAAATTTGTGAGATCATCCGTTTTGTGAAGAATTTTTACTGTTGCTCGATCGCATTGTGATAGAATCATACCCTCTATCAAACCAGAATTGAAAAGCTTACATAGTACCCCCAATAAAAGATCTCCTCCACCTAACTTTATAGTCTCAATTGTAACTCTATCATCGCCGGCTGTTCTATTGTTTTTCATGTCTCTCAAAACTCCTTAATATTCGGCACACCTTTCGAACTCAAATTTTGTATTTTTCCTATATTTATATTATATTTTGGTCTTATGCGGCAGAGATTTTTTGACAATTTTAAGAATTTTTATTCGTTATTATTTGCCTGTTTTCGTTTGCCAAGTTGTCTATATCTCTCTCCCTACAGAAAATGCCTTTCTGAGTGATTTCATGCGCTTGTTCTCTTCTATCGTCTTATGAATTTCATGTGTATTATATTTCAATCAAACTTTTCGTACTACCTTAGATATTTCCTTATTTAGTTCTCCCAATTCTATAATGTTTGTTGAGTTCTACGTTTCATCATTTGTTTTGTATCTTAACTCCGTTTTTTTGTTGCTTTTAACTTATTTTCCAATAATTGTTGGAATCTTGCTTTATCCCTAAGCGCTCTCCACTTATTATTTGGAATACTTTTAGTAAGCCTAAAACGTTCCTCTTTTAGACTGATGGATATTATTGAGCGGACGAGTTGATGGTCACTACCTATAACATCTTGTACAAAGTCCTCAGCAGTGTTATGTGATTTAGCTTTCTCCTCTTCTTTTGTATTGGCTCATTCCAAGTGTTTACCACTTTACATAAGACAGCTCTTCTTCGAGTTCCTGTAGTTACTCAATTGTATATAGTGATCTTGTATTATGAGTGGCGTTAAATAGTTTTTGTTTTCAGTAACCTATACTTGCCTGGTGCGGGATTTATAGCCATACTGCTATCACACTGGCCAGTGCGAGTATATCGGAGTGGGAGGAAATCCAGGTTAAAACTTGACATCTCTCTGTTTTTGAGGATGAGAAAAAAATACTGGGGTTATAAAAAAGTATCCTACCTACCTTCTTTTGTAATAGAGAATGGATGTTTGTTAATTTTGTAACGAAGTTATTAATTTTTCTGAGGAATGTATGCATCGTACGACGTTTAAATTAATATCTTCATTATTAAACATAATAAAAATACGCTTCTTTCACAAAAATGATCAGAAAAATACGTCCGTCATTTCTACACAGTAAGAAAGGTTGCGCAACCTACCGGAATGATATATAACGCGCCGCGCTAGTAGTAAACTAAATACCCTGGGAATAAAATTCGTATCTCCATTACTAATCATCATCTAAATATGATTCTTTCAGGAAAATACTCAGAGAAATTCGGTTGTTTACTATACATAATAAAACACGTTACGCAACTTATCCAAAATCCGACAGTATGATATACCAAGCCGCGCTTATAAATACGCCAACCCCGCCAGGTAATAATTACGATACGCCGCGGCGAGTTCGTGCAGAACAGCTGCTAGATCTGACCGGTGCGAGCATGTGTGCGGACCATTTAAAAGCAGCTTCACAGCCCATTTGCGGCAGTTACCGTCCGCAAACCGACCAGCCAAGAACAGCTCCAAGGTAGGACCACCACTCCCGGGACCCAGCAGATGGACTAGCAAACGCCGCCTTCTCTCACCGAAGCCGGTCATTTCAAGCGAACACTGCCATGCCGCTAGGATACTAGTAGGTATCGGAAAGGTAACAACAGGTGGTATATTGAGATAGGTATCTCTCTCGTACACACACATACACCATTCACACTATCACTCTCATGCACACATACACCATCCACACTTTCACTCTCATACACACACAACTTAATACACCTTTCCCAACCTTTAGGCTAGCACCGGGGTCCTGTTTACTGGCTAGTCTATCCCTCATGTCTCTCTCTCTTACACACACACCCATCCTTCGGGTCAGTACCGGGGTCCTGTTTA
The DNA here is from genome assembly GCA_030620095.1 of Kuschelorhynchus macadamiae. Lineage (NCBI taxonomy): Eukaryota > Metazoa > Arthropoda > Insecta > Coleoptera > Curculionidae > Kuschelorhynchus > Kuschelorhynchus macadamiae. The sequence goes on from JAUTXW010003321.1 coordinate 330,611, forward strand.
CGGGCTGAGCTATCCCTCATGTCTCGTTCTCTCACACACACACACATACAAATACACTTCTCCCATCCTTTAGGTCAACATCGGGTTGACTTATCCTTCCTGTCTCTCTCTCTCTCTCGCACACACATGCTTTATACACACTATCTCTCTCTTACACACACACACACACTACATATAGCCTCCTAACCTTTAGGCTAGCACCGGGGTCCTGTTTACGGGCTGGTCTATCCTTCCTGTCTCTCTCACACATATATTCATTATACCTACACACACCCTCGCACACCCTATACACACAGTTCATAAAAATAACTTTATACACCATTTCATCTGAGACTGCCTATGTTGATAACCCTTGGTAAAGTGATCTGGCAAGGTATCGCAGTGTGAATAAATCTACCCGCGCACGCACATTAAGGGGTGAGAATCTGTGTTGGCTACCGTATAACCATACCATACCATACCGTACCGTACCGAACCGTACCACCTAGAGTTAATTTTGTTAAGTGATCTTAACTTTATCTCGACCGCTGTCATTATACAACAATGTTTAACTATCTCTCTCGTTTCTCTCTATTTGTTTTATGCATACATTCCCGTTCTCTTACTTGCTGATTAGGAGTTGCTATATTTTATTTATGGGGCTAGGCTAAGGATTTATTGTGACAAGCACGTAATACATAGGATATATTCTTTGTTTTCTACATGGGTGTTTTATTTCTCTTTCTTTGTAATTACATTAAGTGATACCGTCTCTGTTTTGCGCATTGACCTCTGGTTAACCATCTCCACTGTTTAAAAGCTACCTGTGTGCGTTTGTGGGCCCTTTACCACGTTAATCCAAAGGGCTGCACCCGAGATTCCGCCGTTGGATGCTTCAAGTCATGGATCATCAGAAGAACGACAGTGACCGATGTTTACCGAACACCTCCGAAAATCCGAAGTGCGTCACAATTTTTCTAAATATTTTTTTCAATAAGTTATAATACGCAGTATAATACTATAGCTAGTTTTTGAGATAGAGGGTGTTAAATTTAAAATGTTGACATTTACAACAATATAAATGATTTGATTTTAGTAGCGGTTGTCACAAACTATGTAAGTTAATGCCAAATATTATTTACAACATTATTATTAACCCATATATTGCAATATCATCGTGAATCAATTTTGGCTTAACAACTTGATAGATTAATAAATTCGCTTTCGCGGTGTTTTTTTTCGTGCGCCGTTGCGTTCGTTTTTGGTCATACAGAATTTCTCAAAATATATAATAACTATTATTATTGTCGTACAAGTAAAAAGGTAGAACAAAACAAAGTTATAAATCCATGCAAAAAATAATATTTTTTAACTAGTTAGATACGTAAACCCAACTTTTTTTTTCAGACGGTCACACAATTTCTCTTGGCATTTTTCTTTACTTTCATCTGTATCTAAAATAGGTATATACCACAGCAAATCATGAATTTCTGCATGATTTATTAATTTTCCCCTTTGCAAAGTTTTCTAAAGTCGATGAAATCCATCGATAGCTAGAAAGCCTTTTTTGCTTTTTTTAATAAGTATCTTTGAAATTACATTGAAGTAGTATAGTATGGGGAGGTCTATAGACCTAACTGTTATACCTATAAGGCCCTTTCAGTCTATCCTACCATCTGCACCAGGTTTCCCTTTTTGAATCCACATCGTTTCTATAAAAGCCTGGATCTTTACAGGCAAGACCTTTAACTACATCCCTGCATGCAAGACCGTAGTTCCGAAAACACTCCAACGTAGTCTTGCAGGTGGAGTTGGAAGTGGAGTGGAGTTTCCTTCTTCTCCTGACACTCCACGCAGGTGGAGTTGTTCTCAATACCTAACATAGAGAGGTATCTCTGTCCCAATTGGGCACGTTCTGTGCGTCTTATATGGTTTGCTTGGTGGAAATTGCTTATAAAACTGATTGGATTACCTGTGAATTCAAAGAGGGACTTAGTATGACGATTATGACTATGTACAAAATTAAGATTACTCTCATTAGTATGCGCAGGTTAATGTACCTGACCCTGATGACGGTGGGTAACGCCAAGTGAAACGTCGTATCGTGCGGGGCAATATTATGTAAAATTACTATGATTCTCTATAGACATATTTTTATAAGAAATTGTTCACCTGATATGATTTTACAAAAATTGGAAACATATTAACTAAATACTTATTTTAATTCAACGTTCAACGTACCTCGAAAAATTAGTACGCCGATTCAGAGTTTAAAAAATATGTTAGTTAGACCAATATATCACAAAATTTACGTGCACATTCAGTACACATTAAATCATAAAAGAATATAGTATATATATATATATATATATATATATATATATATATATATATATATATATATATATATATACATGCCTTAACAAGGTAACACACCGTATACCGTTAAAATAAATACAGTTTTATCTGACAGACTTGACAGTTAGGAGCCAACCCCAATAATAAGGAAAGGTATATCACTAACTAAATAACTTATCAAATTTAAGTTAGTTGTTTAAAAAAATCATTATAAATGTAATAAAATGTAAAATAAATTCATCATGAGATAAAAACCCTTTGTAGATTCAGAGAATTTTTTTTAAATTTCCAGACAACAATGAATAAATTTTGTCTATAATGATACAATTGTTGCTGAAAACTTGATCAGTTAATAATTAGCAATTAAATTGTGAAGACTAAAACAATAAAATTTAGCTAAAAATTGAAAATTGGATTTAAATAAAATTCGAGTAAAGGTTTAAATAACGCCTCAGTTTTATTAAGATTTCGTGGACACGCCTACTTTGGCTAAACTGGACCAATCACGGTAAAGTTGAAAATTTCTATTTACCAAACTCTTACTTGAAGACATATAGAAGCAAGCAACAGCTAAAATGTGAGCTCCGGTTTTTTATTTTTCCTCACTTCCCGAAAATTTTTATTCATCTGGGATTATTTTTCCTATATTGTACTCACGAAAATATAGTATTGTGAATTTTTTCTATGAAATTTTATTAGGACTCGAATATACAATCACTAGGTCACGATAGCCTACGGATGGGTAATATATTTAATAGCCTGCACTACTCTCTAAAGAACGGCAACGTCTCCGTGGGTCGAATGTGCTGAGAACGGCATTTACGTATGTTTTCCTATAGAAAACGTAACCAGGTTAAAATCACGTTTCGCGCTAGGAATTATGAAAAATGTTGTTTAGATAAAAGATTACGCTAATTTTGTTCTTTCATTTGACACTTGTTGAATTTGAAGGAAGTTTACAGGAGTCAGGTGATCGAATCTGGGTCACAGGGTCAGATTTACTGAACAATGAAATTTTTTCTAAGAATTGCAAAAGGCTATAGATCAAAAGAAAATGCTAAAATATGCATTTTATCTTAGTAAATTTTATTTTTATCTCTTTTGGTTTGGATACTATGGATATTACAACTTTCAGAAAAATTTTACGAAAAAATTAAGTTGTCGAAAATGGTCATTAGATTCCAAATGGAGCTTAGGGTTAAATTAAAATTTAGGTTAAATTCTACATTTCTGTTATCGACCTTAGTTTTTGAGTTATAGCAAAATTTGGTTTAAGCTAAAATAAGCTTCTCAGAGACTGTACAATTTTTTTTTTAATGGATTTCGTTTAAATTCTCAGAAACACAGTTTTTTTATTTGCTCTAATATATTCTGAAAGAATTTTGAAAATATCTTGTAAGTAAAAAAAAATATTTTTGAGACGCCTCTGTCCTGAAGCTTTCGTTTCATCCTGTACAGGCTTAGTTAGATGACTTAATTTGTTTGTTAACCTCTTGTCATTGTTCTCGCACTTATATACAGATAATTATCACGTCTAGCATGTCCACTCTAATTAACAACCTGATGTAGTGTTTTGAGATAATAATAATATTCCTATAGTGTAAAGTTTGCCAGAAAGGCTTATGAAATCGTTTAAATTACTATTCTGTTAACAATGTGGTATAACATACAATTGAATTTTATTTTATTTATAACAATAAGTCTTTATTTATGTCTACTAAAACGTAAAAGGATCCGCGTTGCTCTTGTCTAGCAAATATTGAAACAACGTGAAAGACACACCTTCAAAAGATAGCTGTTTTCGCATATAAAAGCATACAAAACATGGTTTACTACATTGAGAGGTTATTTTAGTGGGTGACGGTTCATATGGACCGGTGCAGTTTTCTGCTATACGTGTTTTAACATGAGGAAAATGGAAATTGTTATTGCTTATTGTTTTTAGACACATATTATTTGGTTTTTGGACATCAGCGTAAAGATATAAGCCGTTCAAATGATCTGATTTCACGACATCTCCTCAATCGACAGTACCCCCTTACTATTCCTACGATGGAATTTAGGGTCTCCGTGTTTCACGTTAATAACCACTATGTTCGGCCTTTATCTGGCTTCATAATGAAGTCTTTGGCCTGCTTACCACTTTCGAACTGACCCCACTCACATCGCAGTACTTTTTGCGCCCATCTGTCGTGAGAAATCCTTATCTGTTACCTAGTAATGCCGAAACCCGGTTCTGGTCCTATTACAGAGTTTGTTGTTTTTTGTTTTTACTGTTTTTAGTCGTTTTACTGGCATTCATGCGGCTACTTACACTACCATGCTCCTCAGATACGTTTGAGCCCACATCCGCGATTTTAAACGGAATCTACACTGTTGAAAACATAAAAAACAACCACTTTTTTCGTCAAGTATTACAAAGAACCTGGCCGAGTTTTTCGGTGTGATATACGACTGCTCGCAAAAAAGCAGGTTTTTGGGAGCACAAAAAGGGAGTGAGTGAACTGTTTCTTTCTTAAACTGCGATAATACTAAACTACTAAATAAATATTCACATATATATTAGTTTACTTAAAGATAAACTTTTCACAACGTTGTTCGAACTTAATGGTAAACGTTCTATAAGTTGTTTATTCATATTGTTGTCCACAGAAGTTTTCTGAAACTTCATAATCTGAGAGTTTATTATCTACATCAATAAACATAATATTTGATGTTTTGGGGATATTTTAATCATAAAATGGGTTGGAATGAGAATGACGCTGTTCACTAAAACATTTTATATCAGTTCTGGTTTAATGCTTACGATTTATATACGACTAATGGTGGTAAATCAGTAGTTGCAATTCCAATATCATCGTCGCACAAACCAATATTTTATTCCCTACGTAGTTTATATTAGCAAAATACACAAATCAGTGCAAATATAGTTTAAAGTACATCGGTAAAGTTTATCATTATTGGACAAAAAATGTTTGAAATAGACAACCTAAATACGTGCACAATTTTACCATAACTTATCAACGGACTAATTTCATGTAAAAACCTTAAAGTAAAGCGATATCCAGTCACGAAATATACTTATAATTATGATATCGAAACTGTTTATTTGTAAAATTACCTACGGCTACTTTCATGTTCTCTATTGTATAGTGATAAGGCTAATTTTAAAAATTGTACCTATTTGTGGTTATAAATTGTTCACGATATGTAACTTATCAATTAGCCAATTGCTGTAAAAGGGGAAAATGATAATTTGAGTTGTTAAAATTAATTTACGTTAATTATAGGTCATAAATTTAGTTAGTAGTTTAAGAGGTTATCGATATCTATAATGCGTTGACTTTTCTTATTAACTGAGGAAGAAAATGTCTTTAGTAAAAATAGGTTGTTTTTTCAGTTAAAATTATCGGAAAATCGGTTATTTTTCATATATTTTATTTTCTGTTTCAAAAAGGTGTATCTTTTGTTTATTAAAAAACGGTACACTTTTTTGCTAAATTTTATTTTTACTTTTTTCAAAAAACACGTTTTTTTCTACTAAACAACGCCGCATTTTCAGTATTTGGCTTAGAAACCGGCTTGTTCTCTAGCCTAATATGGCCTGTACCGACATTTTTTAGTAACTAACTGCTAAAACCTCGAACTGAATTAAGGAAAAATATTTTTGTCAGACCCAAATTCAAAAACCACAAAATACTGTAGATAATGGAGCATTCAGAATAAAAGAATTAAATTCGACGTGAACTGCTCGCGCGCGATATTATATACATATATATATATATATATATATATATATATATATATATATATAACATAACTTATACTGAAAATCAACAGTTATCGAAATATTCTTATCTAAATAAAACATGTGTATTTACTAACCTATCAGACATTTTTATACACTTCCTATGTCTGTCACGTAACCCCAAAGTAGATTTATTTCTACGCATATTTAGAAGTTATTTTAAACTACACAGAGTCATTCACAAAAGTTGTACAACTGTCAACTTTCATTTTTTTCTACTGATTTGAATTCTCTATGAAATTCTAGTTATATTTCGTTTAACAAAACCTGTACTGAAAACCAACAATTATTGACATATTCTAAAAAAAATAAATCTAAATAAAACATGTGTATTAAATAACCCGAAGGGTTGATCACTTCAGAAATACTTATTTGTCGAAATCGCAAGAATAAAATTAAAAATTTGTTGCCTGTTATTGCTGGTCAAGCAAGAATCTTTTATAGGCAAATTTAAAAAGGATAGCAATTTTACATCTTATAGAATCCGGGATAGCATTATAAATCTTTGAAATTTGATAAGAGAATGATCTCTTAAATAGCTCAGTCTTATGTATTGGAGGAGTAAGAAGTCCCTTAAACCTAATATTTAGATTATGTACATCCGACCTAAACACGATGTTTTTATACAAATATGGGGGAGTTTTATTTAAAATAGTCCTATGGAAAAGACAAGCAGCATGAAGTAAACGTCTATTACTCATTGAGCCAACCAAGGTCAGCAAGTTTATGAGAAATATGATTTCTTTGTAACACCTGAATACGGGGCTTATCAAAAGAGTCTATTGAGTATCCATAAATAGAGTCACAAAAGTTCAATCGTGATAAATCCAACGCCTCGCATAAAAGAGTTTTCAACTTCTGATTAGGGTAGTCTTTAGAATTATAAATCAATTTTAAGTTAAAATAAGCCTGACGAATCAACGTGCTAATGTGAGACCTATATTTTAGGTTAGAGTCCAAAAAAAGTCCCAAATTTCTGCAACTTATAGTTATAGGCAGATCCACATTATTTATTTTGATTTGTATTAAAGGTAAACATTTTTGACGGACCCTGGAAGCTCCAAAGAACATAACTGAACTTTTTTTTTAAATTAATTGATAAAGAGTGATTAGTTGCTGCTGAAAGTAAAGTTGTAAGGTCGTCATTTATCTCCTGAACATCCTGAATAATATTATCCAGTTGAAACGTGTGATAGACTTGCGTATCGTCGGCGTATAAATGAATTTTACAATGCCTGACCTGATTATAAACTGCGAAGTATATATTGAGAATAATAAAGGGTCCAAAATAGATACCTGTGGGACCCCGCACTTTACAGGTTGAAAGTCTGACTGGACATCGGCAATGCGAACAGATTGGGCTCTACCATCCAAAAAGCTATTTAACAGTCTCATGCTGTGGATATCCCCTCCAATAAATTCCAATATCAAAGAAAACAAGCTATGACTTATAGTGTCAAACGCTTTAGAAAAGTCGATTAGAGCCAAAACTACCACATTCCAGCCATCCACACCCCTTATTATTATTATTATTATCCGTAACTTTTAATAGAGCAGTCTCACAGCTATGTTTTGGTCTGAATCCAGGCTGTATCTCAGGTAGGATTGAAAATTTCTCAAGATGACTGCGTAATTGCGCATCCATAACCCTTTCCAGTACTTTGGAGAGTGCCGGCAGTATGCTCACCGGCCTTATATCTTTAAATTCGAGTGGATTGGAAATTTTCGGTAAAGGAGTGACAATGGCATGCTTCCAACAATTGGGAAATGCACCTTTTTCTGGAGATGAATTGATTTTATGAGTGGTAAAAGCAATTATGTAAAGACTTGCTAACAACAATAATTTAATGTTAATTCCATCACTGCCAGTAGCTGTAGATTTCACAGAATATAAAATTTTTTCAACCTCATTGTCGGTAACCATCTGGAAATTGGACTTTGCCACACCAAACTTCTTGTCGTTTCTATACCAATCAATCTGAGCCAGACTGGGATTAAGTTTTGGAATACCGTTAATGTAATAGTTATTCAATTGATTAGGGTCCGAAAGCGAAGAAGGAATATCCACATTTTTCTTACCAATGTTTAGCAGCTCAAGGTCTTTCCAAATTTTGTTAATACCGACAGTATTTGCCCTCTGCTGAAAATATGCCTTCTTGTCCTTACGGCAAGCCAGGGTAGTATAGTTTCTAAGAGACTTGTAGTATTCAAAATCACCAAACTCACGTTATCCGTTAACCATAGCGCATATTTTTTAGCAACACGAATTTGATTAAGAGGTGCATGGAAGTTGAAAAGATTCAAAAGAATATTGTTTAAGTATTCAATTTTTTCATTTACATCCTCCATCAAAAACATATTAACGAGAGGAGCTGCTCGCAAATCCGATAAAAAATTCAATTGGTTAAAATTTTTTAAATCCCTAACAGATTTAAAAGTTGGTGTTCAAATTTCAATCTAATAAGATCATGATCCGATATATTGTAAACGGGCTCCACTTGAACATCATAAACGATTTCTGTACTACTTGTTAATAATAAATCAAACAAGGTTGTACTTGTAAGAGTTACACGTATAGGGCTGTTCACAAGCTGAGAAATATTCAGAGAATCTGTCAAATTAAGGAAATGAGTGGTATGTACATTATGAGAGTTTAGAAAGTCAATATTAAAATCGCCAAGGCATAAAAGTTCATCGCATGATAATTTAAAAGCAGAAATATCAGCCTCGAAAAATTCTAAAAATGTTCTAATATCTTGGTCTGGTGGTCGATAAATTACACCTAGAGCAAACAGTATATTATTGATTTTAATATTTATCCATAGTTGCTCAATATTATTACTCGACGGAATAACTTTAAAAGAAAATGTTTTTTTAATGTAAAAACTTACCAATCCTCCTCTGATCCCTTCACGATCCCTCCTAAGTTAATTATACCCATCTATAAAAATATTTTGATCAGGTCAATAATGTCATAATCCTCCAGCACTATAAGATCCCTTACAACAGTGAATTTTGGCAAAAGTGAACGCACATTCAAGTGACCTTACTATCTTTAGGCATGTTATAACTAAACTTATCAGTATGTATAAATATAAATTTATATAAAAAAAGAAAGGTAAATAACAATCAAAGTAAGATTATATGATTATATTACACAAAAAAAGAGAAAAAAGAAATATATTTATAATTAAAAAAGAATAAAACACAACAGGCGGTGCTCTGCCCAAAAAAAAAATAAAAGTTTATAGACATGAAGTTAGACATAAAAACAAAGTTACACTATGCTAACTAATCAGTAATCACTACTCATAATAGTAAAGTTAAATATACTACTATTTTGATATTATGGTAATAATTAAAAAAAACAAAAACAAAAATACAAAAGTAAACCTACTCAAAATCAATATAATCAAAAATCACAGTCAAATAATACGTACAATATGATACCGTGATATAAAAAAAATAATAATTTGGCAAAATGATTGAAAATATCGTTTTTATATATACGAGGATATGAAAGTAGTCTGTTCAAAATAAACATACGAAAATAAATAACTTCTTGTTGTTTGGGTGTGTACCAATAATAAAAGAAGAAGCCAAAGAAAAATAAAAATAAAGTCATCAGTCTTAATGTGAAAAGGTAAAAAAAAGAAATAGGTAATCGACATACATTTACCACTATTGTAGGCTCAAATGATTTAAATCGCTTACGTCATCAATACGATGAGTAACTTCTTGACACTTCACATAAATATTTCTATATAAACACCATGCATTTTTAGCACTAAATTTAGTCACTGCTTCTTTAAAAAGAGCTAATCTGCTTCGCGTTAAGTCCTCTTTAACTAAAACTTGTGAAACTTTTAATAATTTACGCTGTTTAAGAACGGCCGACCTAATGTTGATATTTACGAATTCCACCAAAGCTACCGGAGGTTTACTGAGTACTAGATTTTTAGATTCTACGCGATAGGATTTATTGATATCGGATATATTTATATTGCTAACCTTCATCTTATCCTTGAATAATTTGAAAACAGATAATTTTATAGTTACATTGTTTTCACCGGTCTCTTTATTAAGCCCAAATATGAGTATATTATATCTTCTGGCATATTGCTCTTGATTGTCAACAGACTTTTTTAGGCGGAAATTTTCTTTACGTAACACATCAACATCGGACTTTAACTGATTTATTTGAGAGTCCAAATTTTTGAGCTTTGTCTCGAATTTGTCCTCAATTTTCTTGCAGATTGCTGCCACAATTTTATTTTGAAGATCCCTTTTTAACATTTCAGTTGAAAACAAGCTAGGAATGTCCTCCAGGTCGTTCCTTGTCAAAACCATTATCGATGTTTATTTCTGTCAATCGGTCCTATTACACAAAAATTTCACTAGAAAAACGTTTCTTGTATCGTTAAACAATATCACAAACACTTTTCACAATTTTAACTGACTTTTACCTGACCTGACTGAACACCGCACAATGTTTACCTCTACAGCGCCATCTGACCCCAGAAAGCTGACTACGTCACTGTCAGTGTGTTGGCAAGAGCATATAATTTATTTACGATCTGCAATTTTGATTTCAAATATTGACTATGCGTTTAACAGAGAAAGAGAGAATAGAAATTCTAATAATGCTTGGTACTGGTGTTAGGACTAGGACACAAAAAGAAGTTTGTCAACTGTTTAACAACAGATATCCTCATAGGCAACCTATTACTCAATCTGCAGTGAGCAAAATAGAAAGGACATGGACGGATATTAGTAGTGTCACGGACCCTTTTGGAAAATTGGGTGACGTGGGACAATAAGGTGGCCGGCAAGATCGTCGGACTTAAGCCCGTTAGACTTTTTTGTTTTGGGAGTATGTGAATGACTAAGTGTATAAAAATAAGCCACATACTAGTGAAATTCTTAAGGATCCTATTCGAACTGTAATAATAGATATTCAATGTGATACAGTTACTAATGTGCAACAAGAGTTTTTTTCATCGTCTAGGGCATTGTAGCGCTGTAAATTTTCAAAATTTAAGTAGTTTTCTTATTTAATTTCCTGATATGTGTTTTATGTTTTATTTAGATAAGAATATTTCGATAACTGTTGATTTTCAGTACTATAAGTTATGTTAGTTGACAGTTGTACAACTTTTATGAGTGATCCTGTATTGTTTAAAATGATTTCTAAGTATGCGTAAAAATAAATCTTCATTGGGGTTACGTGACAGAGATAGGTAGTGTATGAAAATGTCTAATAGGTTATTAGATACACATGTTTTATTTAGATAAGAATATTTCGATAATAGTTTATTTTCAGTATAGGTTATGTTGTACGAAATACGTCTAGAATTTCATAGAGAATTCAAATCAACAGAAAAAAATAAGGCGTTTTATGGAAAAAATCAAAGTTGACAGTTATACAACTTTTGTGAGTGACCCTGTATATTTTAAAATAATTTCTAAATATGCGAAAAAATAAATCTAAATCGACGGGTTCGAGCTTTTTTCTAATACCTTTTAAATTTACAAGATAAGAATAATAATAAGAATTTACTTTTATTATGGTCGATTAATACCGAGTCTTTAAATTTCCTTTTCTTATAATGTTGCTCCTTATGAAGGATTTTAGCTTCTGATCATTTTGTTATATGATTGTTGTTCCAGGAATGTTCTACATGTGCTTTTAATTTTCTTTAATTCCTATCGTTGTTCGGTCGTTGATTTTTGATTATCATTCTGCTTAAGGTCATTTTTTAACTTTATAGTATCCTTTTTTAAGGATTACTGGTCTATTCAATAGTTTGTGGCTCGGTTAAACAGAGATCTAATAACTCCTTGTTTTGTTGACGCAGAATTCTAGTTGAGTACTGTCCTGTACGAGTAGGTTTCCCCAAAGGGAAGTCTTGATCAAATTATTTCCGCCATTGACAATAACAACATAAAAAGGTAAGTTGAAATTTGAGCTTGTGATTTGTCGTATTGCATGGTGGTTTCGTGGATCTTAGGTAGGCACTTCAGGGATAGAGGTTTCCTATGGTGTGGTGTGATTGTCCTGATTTTATCGGTTGTATAGTTATTTTAGAACTTCAACGTTTGATACATTTTTCTTTCTAGGGCGGGTGTATGATTCTTCATATATTGAGCCGTCCTAAACTACTATAGCATTTCCTTTGCCTGCTGGTAGTATCGATATTCTACATCTTTGGAGACCTTTACACTCGCACACGAATATTTCAGGCTTTGATGCCTAACTTTCAAGCATTATTGCACACGACTCAACTATATACGCTCATAGTTTTAGTCTTAGCTCTTAGTCTACACTTGATAACGATCGCAGATACATCTCGATTGAAACTATGTGACTTTCCATTGTTCTCTATGGTAAACTGTATTCAAGAGTAGATACTACTTAAATACTCTAAAAATTCTTCCAGCTGCTTGTTACCCTGGTTCCACATAATGAAAGTGTCGTTGACATTACTTAACCAAACTTTAGATTTAAATCTTGCCGATTCTGTGATATGGTTTTCGAACCACTCCGTGTAAATATTAGCCACCACTGGAGACAGTAATTATCCCATAGGAAGAACGTCATCTTGAAAGTAGAACTTACCTTTAACTTGAAAGTAAGAATTATGCAGACAACACTCCAACAGGTCCAAGGGTATTTTAAGACTAAAAACTCTTGAGGTCGACACAGTGTTTTCCGATGGCTTCTGGCCCGAAGGATATACGTCGACCGAAAGCGTTTTTCTTTATAGTAAAGCTTAATGACCGAGTAAGTAAAATATTTTCCTTGAGAAAAATCTAGTTTTGATAATAATACACTAAGTTATTGTTTTAATGCCCTATGGCGTTATTTTTCTATAATAGCGCTCAGAGGTGTTATTTCTTATTTAACTGACTTTGACATAATGTCATTATTCATCAATAATAAACTAGTCGGACATTAACAATATTTACAAAATGACTATAATTTTTGAACAGTTCGCTTCCTGTAGTGTCGTGTGAGTGTTGTCTTGGCTTTATCGGTTATGTGATCCTTGTAGAGTTTTTTGCATTTTTCTTTCTAGGGAGGCTGCAGGACCCTTCATATGCTGAACCGTCTATAACTACTGCAGCTGCTGGTGGTAGTGTCGATATTCTAGATGTTTGGAGACCTTTACTCTCGCGCACAAATATTTCGCGCTTTGACGCCTAACTTTTACGCATAATTGCCCACGACTCAACTGTATATGCTCATAGTTTTAAACTTAGCTCTTGTTTTACACTTGATAACGATCGGAGATACATCGCTGATTGAAACAATGTCAATAATTTAAAATAAAGACAATGCAAGTTCGACAAATGAATCTTATTCATATTGGAATTATTTAGCAAAGTCAATTTAATGTTTGTATATAATTATGTATGCAGTAGTTAAGACATTTGCATACATAAATAAAATACAGAATTATTGTCAAATTTCATAATTTCGATATTATTGCATAATATATAGGTAATATTAATTATTTTTGGGAAACAAACCAAATTAGTGTTGTAACAGTTTAATTTTGTTATAAGTGCATTTCATTTAATAGTTTAATTTTGTTATAAGTGCATTTCATTGTATGATTAATTTAATATTATAATCTACTACTTTAGTATTAAGTTTAGTGATTAATATGTACGCCTTGTTGGTTTGATACCTTAGATTTTAGTAGTTTTCTTATTAGAAGCGGTTACATTGTTCATATTTAAGCGAAATATAAATTCAACACCTTTTGCAGCAAATTTCGGTACACACAGTGTCACCTCTCGATAAGTAGTTAATTTTGTACCTATATCTGAACTCAAGTTATAAAGGAATAATTTTCAGTAAATGGTATAAGTTTAGCGTTCGTTCATAGATGTCGCCAAAAAAAAATCAGTTCAAATATAATTGTTGGATTTATTTAATTTTGCCGAATTTAATAATTATATACTGTATAAGAAAAACTTCAAATAGCACTTTAGACAAACTATTTATTTCCCATATATTTTACAGAGTAGATATAAATTAAATTTTATTAATTTTGAAAACCTGTTTTCGAGTCCTTTATACAAGTCTTGGGATTTTCGTTTTCTTTGGCTAGATATGCTGCATTTTTAGATTCGAGCGTATATTTTGTATAACTCTTCTGTCGCTGTAAAAAAAAACCAAATCATTAGTACCCCAATAAATTCTTTGATATAAAGTCGATATTATGTATTAATATTGAACTGTAAATACTTGTATAAAAAAAAGGTTGCCTTGATAAATATTTCTTTTCAGATATACATAGGATTATTTTTAGACTATAGATACTATATATACACCACTTCATACTTTCTCTTAAATCTATATTTTATTATTCGTGTTTCCTTTTGCTGTGAATATGTAACATATAAAGGTATTTTCATTTAAGTTAGACATAAATAAACCAAAGGTATTTCTCGATTCAATATTAATATTCTTACCTTTTTTTTCTGAGACTATATAAAATACATCCCTTCTTTTGTTAAGATTTTGTTATTTTTTTTTTTCATTTTATTCTCATTTCTATTTAGATTGGCCGAGGTCAGTCTAAATTTTCTATTTATTTTATACGGGAAATTGTTATAGTAATCGATTTTGTTACAAATTTATTTATTGTAAATTGAATTTAGTTATTGGAGTCAGTTATAATAATGTGCTTATATTTTTCTTACCCAACGTTTCGATTAATTTTAGGTCATCATCAGGGCCTAATTTTTTTTAAGTATTAGAATTATTTTTACTTTATTATGTATTTCTAATTTAAATCATTCGGATTCAGTCGAAACCTTGTATTTACTTTAGTGTTAACGCTGGTTATTGAGATTGTATTTGATAAAGTAAATTTTTAGAATTTTCCTTTCCGGTCTTAGTTTGTATTTGTGGATTTGTTGGATTTATTGAGAACGTTTCGACTGAATTTTCGATACCCATCAGGGCATTTTGTGCTTATTGATGGTATGTTTAGTGACTTCATTTTAAATTATTTAATTGTATTTTTTTTTATTTAGTTGCTTGCGGTTTTAATTTATTTAAAAAAAGTTCTGATTAGTGTCTTGAAATTAATTGAATATATTTTTTTTTATACTTCTCGGTAGGACTAAATTTTTAAAATTAAATTATATTTCTGACTCTTCAGTTAATTTTTAATCAGTAGAAACCTTTTGGGGATTTTTTTGAACTAATTAAAAGTATTTGGGTTTTCGTTATAGACTTCGAATCACTATGAAAAATTCTAGAAAATTTTTGTTTTCATAGGGTTCAAGTCAGGGGCTAACTGTTAGTCACGGTCCTAATTTCAAGTCAGGGGCCAACTGTTAGTCACGGTCCCAATTTCAAGTCAGGGGCCAACTGTAAGTCACAGTCCTAATTTCAACTCAGGGGCTAATTACAACTGCAAGTCACAGACAATTTCAAGTCACGGGCTTAACTTCAAGACTCGGGACTAATCCCATGTCACGGGCCTAGTTTGAAGTTAGGAGCGTCTCAGAACTTCCAGGTGCTGCTGGATTTGGTGACACCTATTGTTTACATTTTATTTTTTCTTCCTTCTTTTATACCGTAACTGATAATAGATTTTTTTTTTTACTATATTTGTGTTTTATTTAGCTCACTCTTTTTCTTTTAAAGTATCAAGAGGAAGCAAGTGCTGCAAAGATCAAGGGGCTTTCCAATTTAAGCCGTTCTAAATTGGTGGCGCTCATTTCTTTTTTTTCTCTCTCTTTTTTTTAAGGTTTCTTAAGGTTTCCCACGCCCTACTCTCCGGGTTAATTGAGCTAGGGCATCTACATTGCACGCTCTGTTGACCACGAGCTGTAATCTTGATACCTTTTTGTGAATTTATAATAAAACAGTAATAATAATTATTAAATAAGAGCGTAGCAATCTTGTACCTTGGTTTTAAGAAAAATCCAGAGTTACAATTTGGCGCCCAACGTGGGGTCCTTTTGAAATTCTTTTACTTTCTTTTACTGATTTGCTTTTGCTTTTAAATTTTTTTTTGAGCTTTTGAACTTAATGATTTTTTTTTTGTAAATTGCGTTGTTTTTCCCTGTGAGCTAAATAGACACCTTTTTGTTTACTAACCCTATTAATTTAATTTTTTTGCTTTATCGCTGATATTTGGTAATTGATTATTTATTTGCCTTTATGCATATTTGATTATTTGAGTGATATTTGTGATATTTGCGTATTTGATTTAGTTTTTATATTTGAATGGTTATTTGCCTTTAGTAAGTGTTTATGATTATTGACTTAGATTACAATTTTTTTGGCTTATTGCTCTATTTTTTTGCTTTGATATATTTGTTATCTCTTTTGCTTTTTGTGATATTTATTGTTTTGATCTTGCGTTTCTTTTGTTAATATTGTCACGATGGATTATAATATGCAAATCGGTTACCTAAAAAAAGACATGTTAATCTATGAACTGTCGGTTCGTGGAATTCCAGCCGATGATAGTAAAACTGTGGACGAGTTACGTTCTGCCTTACGACCTGTTTTCAATCTTGAGAAAAAGGGCAAATTATTGACTTATCCTGCTTATAAACTAGATTTTAATGAAGAACGCGAATATATAACAAAAACCTTAAAAGAATTACAAGATTCAATCAACACAATCTCTGGTGAAAATGCTAAAAATACTTTTGATAGGATTCAAACGCGGTTAGTTCATCTTTTAAACCGTGTAGATCGCATCCCTGTAGGGAAATTAAATGAGGAATCGATAAAAGATCGAGCGTCTTTAATGGGCGAAATCCTCAGTACTCTAGACAAACTAGAGCAAACATCAAAAAGCGATGCTACCTTAAGTAAAATCTTTAGTAAATTTCAAATATCTGACTCTGATTCGGATTCGTCTGAGTCCTCTGGTACAAGTGCCACTTCTAATAAAAATAAAGCGTCAGTATCATCGCGTAAGCAGTCTACGCCAAAGCATAAGCCTTCAGCTGTTTTCACTCACTCCTCTAGTACAAAAACTCAAAGAGTTGAAAAGTGGGGTCTTAAATTTACAGGTGACACTAAACATCTATCTGTTTATAATTTTTTGGAACGTGTCTCTGAATTGCGAATTGCTCGTGGTATTTCAGAAAAGGAATTGTTTGAGTCAGCTATTGATTTATTTTCGGGTCGCGCATTAAACTGGTTCCGCGCTAATTGCTCACGTTTTACTGATTGGAAAAGTTTATCAGATTTACTTTGCAGGCATTTTGAACCCCCCGATTATCATTCTCGGTTGTTTAAAGAAATTTTAGATAGAACTCAGGATCCGTCTGAAAGCATAGTATATTATTTATCAAGTATGAGTGCTTTGTTTAGGCGTTATGGTGGTATGTCAGAAGACGTTCAATTAGATATTATCTCTCGAAATTTATCTCCTTTTTATACTACTCAACTTAATGTGGTTAACTCTTTAGAGGAACTCGAGACAGAGTGTCTTAAACTGGAAGCTAAGAAATATCGTGCTGATCATTATGTTCCACCTTCTAGAAAACGCCATAATCTAGTTGAACCAGATTTTGCTTTCATAGCTTCTGGCGATTATTCCCCATATAATCCTGTATCATATATTGCTTCTGATTCATCCACCTCAACAGCAACTCCACTTCCCTATACAAATAGTACCCCTGTTGTCGAGGTTATTCAACAGCCTCCAATTGTTTCCCCAGCCAATCGACGTTCTATTACTTGTTGGAATTGTAAGGCAACTGGCCATGTGAGTCGCCAGTGCCCCCAAGATCGTAAAGTTTATTGTTATCGCTGTGGTAAAGCTGACGTTACAGTCAGATCTTGTCCCAAATGTTCAGTTTCGGGAAACGGTTTCCGGGAGGGTCGATATTACGACCTATCGATGTCTCCCACTTCAAATATTCTATCGACCAACGACACTTTTCTCAATCAGCACATTTTAGATTTTATTATTTCTCACGCTCATGGTGATGAACGCCCTTATTTAGAAATTTTTGTCTTAGGTCGTCCTATTTTAGGTTTATTGGATTCAGGCGCTTCACGCACTATTGTTGGACAGTCTGGCTATAAAGTCTTACAGAATTTGGGTCTAAAAATCGTTAAACAGGAAACTAGATGCACCGTAGCTAATGGCAGCAGTTGCGTCAGTAGTGGGTTTGTTCAAACTCCTGTAACCTTGTTAGATAAAACTCGTATGGTTAATATTTTGGTCATTCCTGAGCTTTCGCACCAACTCATTTTGGGTATTGATTTTTGAAAGGCCATGAAGATCGTTCCAGATTTAAGGAAAGATGTTTGGCACTTCGCCAGTGATATAGGTTCTTCAGAGATTTGCTCCGTCGTGGATGGCACTACACTGTCCCCAGATGATAAAACTGCTCTGGATGCATTGGTCAAGGAGAAAATCTCATTGATGGGTTCCGATCTTGGCTGTTGTAAAGTAACTGAGCATATCATTGAACTTGAGCCCGGTACTAGGCCTATTAAACAAAGGTACTATCCTGTTTCTCCTTTTAAGCAGAACATTATTGACCAAGAAGTTGACGAAATGTTAAAACTTGGTGTCATAGAACCTTCGAAAAGTCCGTGGTCCAGCCCCGTGTGTTTAGTCAGGAAAAAGGACAGCTACAGATTTTGCATCGACTTCCGCCGTCTTAATGAAAAGACGAAGAAAGATTCCTATCCAATTCCTTATATTTCAGCCATTTTAGATCGGCTCCGAGATGCACGATTTATTAGTTCCATCGACATTAAGTCTGCCTTCTGGCAGGTCCCTCTTAGTGAGTCTTCTCGAGAACTTACCGCCTTCACTGTCCCTGGCAGAAACCTTTATCAGTTTCGCCGCATGCCTTTTGGGCTAACTAATGCGCCAGCTACCTGGCAACGTATTGTGGACCGAGTTCTGGGAGTTGACTTAGAAAATAACGTCATGGTCTATTTGGACAACATAATAATTATTTCGAAGACATTTCAAGAACATTTGAGAATCTTGAGTCTTGTTTTTGACAGATTGAGGGAAGCTTGTCTAGTGGTGTCTCGGGAAAAGTGTAATTTCTGCAAACCCGAACTAAAGTATCTTGGATACATCGTGGATGCTCGAGGACTGAGACCAGATCCAGAAAAGGTACAGGCAATAGTGAATATACCACCCCCTCGTAATATCACCGAAATTCGCAGGTTTGTTGGGACTGCTTCATGGTACAGACGTTTTGTACCCAATTTTTCAACTGTATTAGCCCCTATCAGTCGGCTTACTAAGAAAAATGTTAAATGGGAATGGACAACTGATTGTCAACAGTCTTTTAACACCATAAAAGAAGCTCTTGTTACAGCTCCAGTTCTTACCTGTCCCGATTTCAATAGAACTTTTACTCTCCAGACAGATGCTTCATTCTTTGGCTTGGGTGCTGTTTTAACTCAGCAGTTTGACGATGGCGAAAAGGTCATTGCTTACTTATCCCGCTCTCTTACCAAACAGGAGATGAAGCTAACCGTTACTGAAAAGGAGTGTCTTGCCGTTATTTGGAGTGTCGAAAAACTTAGGCATTATTTGGAAGGTGTTCATTTTAAAGTCATAACCGATCATCATTCGTTATTGTGGTTGCATAACCTTAAAGATCCACAAGGTCGTCTTGCCCGTTGGGCTCTCCGCCTTCAACCTTATGACTTTCAACTAATACACCGCAAAGGTAAAGAACATATAGTACCTGATTTTCTTTCACGTTCTGTCCCAGTTAGTACTGACACAGTCGCTAGTGTCAATGAGATCGAATCATCTTTAGATTTTTCTAGAACATCAGACAGATGGTACCGTGGAATGTTGGCGAGGTTAGAGGATCACCCTGAAAAATATCCTTGTTGGCGAGTGGAAAACGGCAATTTGTATAAATTTGTCAAGTCAACTAATCCTAACTTTCCAGATCATTCTAGTTGTTGGAAGATCGTCGTTCCCAAAGATAGGCGAAAGGAAGTGTTCCATCGTTGCCATGATAACCCAGCTGCGGGTCAAGACATTTTGGAAGGTAGCCGAAAGGTTTCATTGGCCAAAAATGAGGGCCGATGTGGCTAAGTATGTTCGCTCTTGTAAAATTTGTGCTCAGAACAAAATAGAGCAAAAACGTCCGGCAGGTTTAATGGGTAATCGTCCTGAAATCAAAGAGCCTTGGCAGTCTATCAGCCTTGACTACATTGGGCTATTGCCTCGTTCAAAATATGGCAATACACACATTTTAGTAGTGACAGACTATTTCAGCAAGTTTGTCGAACTTTTTCCTTGCAGATCCGCTACCGCTAAGTCCTTGATTAAATTTGTTGAAGATCGAATTTTCCTCGTCTATGGAGCTCCTCAATTTCTAACTTGCGACAATGGGACTCAAATGAAATCTAAAGAATTCCAATCTCTTTGTGACAAATATAAAGTTAAAATATTTTACACCGCATCGTATTACCCTAGAGCTGATCACACCGAGCGAGTTAATCGTATTGTAAAAACCATGCTTCGTTCTTATGTACAACCAAATAATCACCGAACTTGGGAAGATAACTTATCTTCAATTGCTTGCGCTATTCGCACGTCTCGTCACGAAACAACAGGTTATACACCTTTTCTAGTTAATTTTGGTAGGGAACATAAACTCTTCGGTCAAGATTTTTCAGACAGCATTAATAGATCCGATACTGAGAACCAGGACTACGTTAGAAAACGAGTTGAATCATTTCAACGGCTGTTTCAAATAATTCGTAAAAAAATTGAAACCTCTCGGCTTAAAAGTAAACATCATTATAATTTGCGTAGACGTCCTGTTAGTTATACTATTGGCCAACAGGTTTGGCGTAAAAATAAAAGTTTATCTGACGCCGCGAATTATTTTAGCGCTAAATTATCTCCCGAATTTATAGGTCCTTTTATTATTAAAAGAAAAACTGGAACTTGTACATATGAGCTCGCAGATGAATTTGGTGTAAGTAAAAGTATTTGGCACGTTCAAGATCTTAAACCGGTGCTAATCCAATCTGAATCCGATTGTCCATCTAACTAATTTAGAAAGATCAAAACAATATATTTTTTTTTTATTCACCATATATTTTATACTGCGTATTATTATAGTTTGTATTTTTTTTCCTTTTCTCTTTATAATTTTAAGTTTAGGGTTAGAAACAATGCAATTTTTTTGATAATGTAAGACTCGATCAGAAATTAATGCTTTTGATTCTTTTAAAATTCACCAATTTTGACTGTTTTCCCAGACTTGATTTATACCCCGATTGTGACTTTTTTAACATGGCGTAACTGCTTTGTATACCAGGCCATTTCTTGCCATAGCAGTGAGCTATGTACTGCTATTGTTATTTAGTTTCTGGACTAACTTATTTCTTAGAATAGGATAACATGTTTGTCTTTAGTGGTTTATTGAACAACTTTTCTTTTAATTTGTTTATCTTGTCAGTTTGTCAACCTTTGTTTTTAGGTTGTTTTGGCCTTAAAGGTCATCACCATGATTACATGGATCTCACAGCTTAGAATTTACCTTTTTTCGTCCCTGTATTCTTCTTTGTGCCCTGCGGCCCGGGCCTAAGAATTTGGTCGCGGCGGGAAACTGTCAGTGGTAAAAGCCCACTAAATGTCCACACCGTTAAAAGCTTCTGCTTCCCATCAACCAAGATCATCGATGGGATATTTCTGGAATTTGTGCCCTGCGGCCCGGGCCTAAGAATTTGGTCGCGGCGGGAAACTGTCAGTGGTAAAAGCCCACTAAATGTCCACACCGTTAAAAGCTTCGGCTTCCCATCAACCAAGATCATCGATGGGATATTTCTGGGATTTGTGCCCCGAGGCCCGAGCTTTAGAATTCGGTCGCGGCGGGAAACTGTCAGTGGTAAAAGCCCACTAAATGTCCACAACGTTAAAAGCTTCGGCTTTTCATCAACCAAGATCATCGATGGGTTATTTTTTTGAATCTGGTCGCGACGATGACGAGTTCCACTCCCTGATTTTGACTAATGTTTTGCTTTTGTTATTGGCTCATGATTATTATTGGTTTAGCTTTTCTACCTTTTGGCTTTATTTTGGTGTAGCTATATTATTTTAGTTAATTGCCCCTAACTTTAGTTATGTTTTATTTTGCTAAGTTATTGCCGCTAGGATCGGTTTTCTTAGTAAATTTCCATATTATTTGGGATTTGATATATGCATTTTGTTGTTTCAGTATTCATTTTGCTAAGTTATTGCCGATAGGTCGGTTTTCTTAGCTAATTACCTTATTATTTGGGATTTAAGATATTGGAACTTATGCAAATTTGCATTTCGTAACTAAATTGTTGGACGCTAAGCGACGCCAAACTTAGTTTTCTTTATTTTGATTATGGCATATATATTTATGCTAGTGACGTTTATTATTACCCGTTTAAGTTTTTTGGTTTTGATATTTTGGCTTTTGTATATTTTGGTTATACTGGATTTGACTTTTTGTGCTTGCGCAAGTTTGCACATCATGATTATGACTTTTGACCCTATTGTGACTTTTTTATTAAATTTTTTTAGTGCGGCCTTTTTTTTTATAAAAGGCTGAGTGTTGTTGGGTGCTATCAAATTCTGATTTCGACGTTTTCTTGTGTGCTATTCAGTGCAGAAGGAAACAGATCACCTAGGATACCACCACGTCGGCTAGAATATGCAAAAAGTATAATGTGGATAATTAATTGACATCTTGCCGTTATTACCTAACATCTTGTTCACATATTACCCCGTGTATATTTTCCTGAGCTCCAGTTGACCTATTAGAATTCAGCCAGTTGGTGGCAGTGACAACATTCGGAACACCCTAGTAGCTTTTTTGTTTAGTTTTTTGGTCTGCACGGTACATAGTCGCTGCGGCTAGTGTACCTTTCAGCTTGGTCGAGCTATATCGAACTCCCTTTTGTTTGGTGGGGCTTTTGGGTAACAACACTTTTTTTATTTGTGAATTTAAATTAATATTTACGCTTTTTGTTTTTCCTGCCTCCTGGTTGCCTAGTCACACAGAGTTGAAGAGTGACTTGAGGGTGTGCTCGATGCAAGCCAGTGAACGAGATGCCCCACACTTATTTAGGTGTCACGCAACTCTGGCCACACTCCAATCCAACAACTTTATTGGAGTAGAAATTGTTTTGATCGCTCTTCTTGGGGAATTCCGAAACTCTGAAAGGCGAAGTGGCCAGGAATTTCTTATTTGTTTCGTTTCCTTTTGATTAAAATTTCTTAATTTTATTAGCGTTGTTATATCGATATTGGTACTGTTTTTGTACTTGAAATTTGTAATCTGATCTATTACCTTTGTGGTTGAATAGGCAATTTGTCGCGATTCCCGTATATTTTTTTTGAGTTATGGTTGTTAGTTAATTATTTTTTTTTATATATTAGTGTGCCATCAGTGGTTATTGGCGTTATGATTTGATTTAAATGGTATCATTTCTAATTGGTTTAAATTAGTTTCTAAAAGAAGTTTTTTATTTTTCTCTTATACTAGTTTCCCTTCTTAGTCATTTCCTTCATAGCTTATCTTACTCGACAGTTTTTATAGGAGAGTAGTTGGTTTGAACATCTTTCTCAGTGAGCTTCGAAGCATAGTATGGCAAAAGACTGGGAAAATATATTTTATTTTACTTTACCTTTTATGGATATTATTTTTTAATTTAGCTCTGATCGTCGGTCAACTTTTCTTAAGTTTCCCTCCTTTCCTTGGAGAGGGGGAGTTGTAACAGTTTAATTTTGTTATAAGTGCATTTTATTTAATAGTTTAATTTTGTTATAAGTGCATTTCATTGTATGATTAATTTAATATTATAATCTACTACTTTAGTATTAAGTTTAGTGATTAATATGTACGCCTTGTTGGTTTGATACCTTAGATTTTAGTAGTTTTCTTATTAGAAGCGGTTACATTGTTCATATTTAAGCGAAATATAAATTCAACATCTTTTGCAGCAAATTTCGGTACACACAGTGTCACCTCTCGATAAGTACCGTAAAGTGGGGTGACTTTTCCAAATATTTCATATTTTTTTACCATAAAAGTTTTCATAAATTTAGTTATGCCTTCTCGCTGAAGTATGTGAAATTTTGGTACTTAAGAAATAACTATTCTAAAGTACAATAATATAAACCACTTGCAATTAATTTTTTTTTATTTTTAAAAATTTGGCAATCTCACCTTTATTTTGGGGTGACTTTGCCGATGCTTTTTAAACCTATTGTATAGTATTCTAACAACTGGATATGGGTCAGTTTGCCATCTAAAAGATGTTTTTAAATAGGGGAGCAAAATTTTTTGAAAAAAAAAAAATATATACCTAAAATTATAAAAAACACAAAATTTTTCAAAATTTTTATTTGACATTAAATACGATTCTTTTTACAAGAAAATATTGATTGTCAATAACAAAACAAAATTTTGAACCAAATTTGGCAACAGTTAAACAAAAATAAACTCAAAAATTGTGTTTAAAAAATAAAATAAACTAATTTTTATTATTTTAAGTAATGAAAACATTGTGCTTTATCTACCTCTACATTAGATTAAAGTCATTTATTATATTTGAATCAAATGTGAAAATGTTCCTTGAAGAGGAAGGGCACGTTGGTTTTGGTAATACTAACATAACTTCACTCCTATGAATATCACTTATATCGTCTACCAGTGGAAAAACAAATTTGTTATCAGTTTTTTTTCTTAAAAACTTAACTGTCAAGAAATCTTCGCCTTCGTCACTCTGTTGCAAAAGAGTTCCTATATAATATTTCGTTGTTTTTTTTGTCGAAAATTTAACGATCAGAAAATCATTGTTGTGTATTTTTGTATCTATCCCATTTTCGTTGTTGCTTTCATCACTTTCAAGTGTAACATCATCCATTGGCTTCGGATATTCGTTTTCATCGCTGCCAATACTTGGCGTGTCCTTGCCATTTTCTTCTACAGTTGTAGTTGTTAGCTCGTCAGTATTGTGGTTTTCTTTCGATTGTTTGACGTTACTAAGACCAGCTGACATTCTATCGATATCGTCTAGAGAAACCGACCGACCAGGCTCAATATTGATCATCTTCTTCCTTTTTGGCTGAGAATCAGTATTTGGACGCCTCTTCTCCTCTAAGTACTGCAATAACGCTTGATCTATTGATCCACTTATTCTCTGCTCTACACGTTTTTTCGGCATCCTTTTGAGGACTTGACTTTTATCCAAGGGGTAAATTCCAGCGGCTCTAAAAGCATTTTTAATTATTTCCGTATTATTAATCTCCATTTTATCCATAAGTTTTTTCAGTAGGCTTGGAAAGGTGGACTTGTTAAGTGCTTTATCCCGGGGATTTTTTAATTTATAATTTGTTAATATACTTCGCCAAGTTGCCTTTAATGAACGAAAATATCCCACATCAAGTGGTTGTGTCAGGTGAGTGGAGTTTGGGGGAAGGAAAGTAAATCGTAAGTTATATTGTTGACAGATCCTTAAAACAGCTACATTTAGATGAGACGACAAATTGTCACCAATAACCAGCTTTGGACCTTCATAGGTTTTTGCCCAAGGAATTACTATTTTCTCAAACCAGTCTTGAAAACAAAATTGATCAAACCAGCCCGACTTTGTGCGATTGAACCTGCATCCTTGTGGGCCGCCTATGCACCATTGATCGTACAATCTTTCTGCCTTGTAGACAACATACGGTGGCAGCACTTTGCCTGAGGCAGTAGCAGCAAACATGATTGATATAGAGCTTTTGGTTGAGTTCATGATCCTTTCTGGATATTTTGTACCTCTGTGAAAAATACATTTAACCGCACCCGGATCGTCCGTAACATTTGTCTCATCGTAGTTGAGTATTTGGTCAGGTGGAATGTCCATAATATGTTGTTGTAAATTTTTAAAATAATTATTTATTTCTTCTTCTGTTTTTTCGGCTCTATTTCTCTTAATATTCTGGCACGTCCTATTGTCAGCCGCTGTTTGTTCCTTTTAATGAAAGCCAGGCACCATTCCTTACCAGGAATATTACTTTTAAATTTGCTTATAGACATGCCTTCCATATCCAAATAGGATTTTACAACCATTAGCAAGTCGTACATTGTCAGCGGGCTGCCGTATTCTGCTGCGGCAATTAATACATCAGTCAATGTTCTCTCCATTGCTTCGGATAAACTTGTTTGACCACCCGATTTGTTCATATGTTTTTTCTGAACTTTATTTACTATGGTTCGTCTTGGTATACCAAAAAAATTACCTGCTTCCGTGCTATTCATAACACCCCTTTTGACTGCCTGGACGGCCCTAGCAAGATCTTCAGGGCTGTAGTCCATGTATCGCCGAGACCCAAGTTTTCTTTTATATTCCCTTGGCATGGCTGAAAAAAAGTGCGGGGTGAGTTTGCCATTGCCAATTATTTCTAACATTTTAAACTTGACAACATAGCAAAAACATTATCCGACTCTCCAAACATAACTACATAACCACACAAAAATTCAGCTTACGATTACAATGCATATAAGAGCTCTAAATCTTAGCAACACACTCTACTAGGCATGCAGTATTTTATAGGCTAAACTTACCTTATTATATCTCTTTGTTGACCACTAATGTTTAGATTTATTGGCTAACACTGCGTTCAAACACGTTTTAGGTATCGTTCGCGCCAAATATCCGAACAGCAGTGTTGCCAACTTATCAAAAAAATCCTTTTTTATGTCTATGTGTATAAAATGGCAAAGTCACCCGCTCAGGCAAAGCCACCCCATTTTACGGTAGTTAATTTTGTACCTATATCTGAACTCAAGTTATAAAGGAATAATTTTCAGTAAATGGTATAAGTTTAGCGTTCGTTCATAGATGTCGCCAAAAAAAAATCAGTTCAAATATAATTGTTGGATTTATTTAATTTTGCCGAATTTAATAATTATATACTGTATAAGAAAAACTTCAAATAGCACTTTAGACAAACTATTTATTTCCCATATATTTTACAGAGTAGATATAAAT
Organism: Kuschelorhynchus macadamiae; assembly: GCA_030620095.1. Lineage (NCBI taxonomy): Eukaryota > Metazoa > Arthropoda > Insecta > Coleoptera > Curculionidae > Kuschelorhynchus > Kuschelorhynchus macadamiae. Next base: position 357,766 of record JAUTXW010003321.1, read on the forward strand.
TAAATTTTATTAATTTTGAAAACCTGTTTTCGAGTCCTTTATACAAGTCTTGGGATTTTCGTTTTCTTTGGCTAGGTATGCTGCATTTTTAGATTCGAGCGTATATTTTGTATAACTCTTCTGTCGCTGTAAAAAAAACCAAATCATTAGTACCCCAATAAATTCTTTGATATAAAGTCGATATTATGTATTAATATTGAACTGTAAATACTTGTATAAAAAAAAGGTTGCCTTGATAAATATTTCTTTTCAGATATACATAGGATTATTTTTAGACTATAGATACTATATATACACCACTTCATACTTTCTCTTAAATCTACATTTTATTATTCGTGTTTCCTTTTGCTGTGAATATGTAACATATAAAGGTATTTTCATTTAAGTTAGACATAAATAAACCAAAGGTATTTCTCGATTCAATATTAATATTCTTACCTTTTTTTTCTGAGACTATATAAAATACATCCCTTCTTTTGTTAAGATTTTGTTTTTTTTTTTTTCATTTTATTCTCATTTCTATTTAGATTGGCCGAGGTCAGTCTAAATTTTCTATTTATTTTATACGGGAAATTGTTATAGTAATCGATTTTGTTACAAATTTATTTATTGCAAATTGAATTTAGTTATTGGAGTCAGTTATAATAATGTGCTTATATTTTTCTTACCCAACGTTTCGATTAATTTTAGGTCATCATCAGGGCCTAATTTTTTTTAAGTATTAGAATTATTTTTACTTTATTATGTATTTCTAATTTAAATCATTCGGATTCAGTCGAAACCTTGTATTTATTTTAGTGTTAACGCTGGTTATTGAGATTGTATTTGATAAAGTAAATTTTTAGAATTTTCCTTTCCGGTCTTAGTTTGTATTTGTGGATTTGTTGGATTTATTGAGAACGTTTCGACTGAATTTTCGATACCCATCAGGGCATTTTGTGCTTATTGATGGTATCTTTAGTGACTTCATTTTAAATTATTTAATTGTATTTTTTTTTATTTAGTTGCTTGCGGTTTTAATTTATTTAAAAAAAGTTCTGATTAGTGTCTTGAAATTAATTAAATATATTTTTTTTTATACTTCTCGGTAGGACTAAATTTTTAAAATTAAATTATATTTCTGACTCTTCAGTTAATTTTTAATCAGTAGAAACCTTTTGGGGATTTTTTTGAACTAATTAAAAGTATTTGGGTTTTCGTTATAGACTTCGAATCACTATGAAAAATTCTAGAAAATTTTTGTTTTCATAGGGTTCAAGTCAGGGGCCAACTGTTAGTCACGGTCCTAATTTCAAGTCAGGGGCCAACTGTTAGTCACGGTCCCAATTTCAAGTCAGGGACCCACTGTAAGTCACAGTCCTAATTTCAACTCAGAGGCTAATTACAACTGCAAGTCACAGACAATTTCAAGTCACGGGCTTAACTTCAAGACTCGGGACTAATCCCATGTCACGGGCCTAGTTTGAAGTTAGGAGCGTCTCAGAACTTCCAGGTGCTGCTGGATTTGGTGACACCTATTGTTTACATTTTATTTTTTCTTCCTTCTTTTATACCGTAACTGATAATAGATTTTTTTTTACTATATTTGTGTTTTATTTAGCTCACTCTTTTTCTTTTAAAGTATCAAGAGGAAGCAAGTGCCGCAAAGATCAAGGGGCTTTCCAATTTAAGCCGTTCTAAATTGGTGGCGCTCATTTCTTTTTTTTCTCTCTCTTTTTTTTAAGATTTCTTAAGTTTTCCCACGCCCTACTCTCCGGGTTAATTGAGCTAGGGCATCTACATTGCACGCTCTGTTGACCACGAGCTGTAATCTTGATACCTTTTTGTGAATTTATAATAAAACAGTAATAATAATTATTAAATAAGAGCGTAGCAATCTTGTACCTTGGTTTTAAGAAAAATCCAGGGTTACAGTGTAGTGAATGTAAAATATATGCCGTGTCCCTAATGAAGAGAAAATATTACTTTCAGTAGGGTAGGGGGTGGACTGCAGCTTATTTTTTAGGTTTACGTTGGTTCGCCGCTTTTTTTTATTATCGCGTAGCTTGATATATTAGTCTTTTCCGACGTATGTAAGTGCTCAAAAATGTCCTTTAAAAAGGATAATGTAAAAGTTAAGTTATAAAACTCGACTTACCTTTTTTGGAACCTTGGATAACGGGAATAGTATATCCAGCCATTTTCACTGGACCAGTATGGCCGTAAAAGTAAAATATCTAAAATCCCGTGGGTAGACTTCCGGATACGAAAAAACACGTTCGATTCTCTAGCAGAAGTGGTTCCTATCTCATCCGCGAGTCTGATGAGTTTCATCATGATCGTGACAAGGGTAAATGGGAAAGTAGGAAGTAGGAACGGAAATTTGTAAATGGATAAGGTAGGTTTGTCGAGTAAAGTAAAAATAAATTTTAATATACTAATAATACAAGAGAATATTTAATTATTATAGATGCATGTATGATAAAAACTAAATAAAAAAAATAATTCTTATTTGCTAGAATCCCAAATAAATTTAAGTTAAAAATATACAAAGGGACAGAACGTACCCGCTCCCATGAAAATGCCCAGAGCATTTTCATCAAACTAGTGAGTGGGCAGAGGACAAAGTTTTCCTAAAGGTCGTTTAAACTGACCCTTGGTTGTTTGTACTATTGCCACTCTGGGAACTTTATCGGTCCCGCAAATAACTTTTATAACACGTCCTAGCATCCACTCTAATGGTTTTGTTTTATCATCTTTTATGACCACCATAGTATCAATGTTAATGTTAGGAGCACAGACATTCCACTTTGACCTTTGTTGCAGGGTATGAAGATACTCGTAATGTCGCTATTTCCAAAAATCTCGATGCATACGTTGTAGTAATTACCATCGTGACAATCTGTTCAAAAGTAAATAAAGTTGATAAAAGTTGCATAGTGAGAAAACGACCTGGAGTAAGCGCTACTAAATCGGTAGGATAGTACTTACAGGACAAAGAGGTGGCGAATTAAGTACTGATTCTATTTGTATGACAACTGTATTGAACTCTTCATATCTAAGTATTTTGTTTCCGACAACTCGTTGTAAATGTGTTTTAAAAGATTTAATGTTGGATTTCCAAATGCCACCCATATGTGGAGAAGAAAGCGGATTGAAATGCCATTTTACGGCAAATTTCTTCGCGCATTCTTATAAATATGACGCAAATACGTTTCTGCATCAATAAAGTTCGTACCGCAATCGGAGTATATATTTTGACATAAACCACGCCTAGCAATAAAGCGTCGTAGCGCCGCCAGAAAGGCTTCTGAAGACATATCCGAGACTAACTCTAAGTGCACGGCTTTAACAGCGCAACATATACACAGACAAACGTATGATTTAGTAGTTTTACAAAGTTGAAAAATTTTGTGTATTTTAAGAATTAGCAACGAGGTTAATTTTGAAGCACCAGGTATAAGTAAAAGAAATGTTTTGTCATATGGCAATTCTGAGTGACATAATAGGCCACCGAATCGAATATAGCCATTATTATCACTAAACGGATTTAATTTTTGTAATGGTTTTGATAAAGGTTTGTTATTTTTAAGCAAAATTATTTCATTTTTAAAGGGTGATGATTGAACGTATTTTAGTAAAAACATTAATGCATCATTAAGTTCACGAATAGTCAAATATGGTAAATGTGTCACCTTAGAATTTTTAAATTTAGTGATGCTACGTAAGAAAAAGGCAACTATTATTTTTATTTTTGCCAGAGAAGAGTATTTTTCAAAAAAAATATTTTGCAAAATTAAAAGAGACCGAGGCTTTCATAACTATATTTCTCTTTTCTTTAAGTCCCTCAGATACATTATCTTGCATTTTTAAATAAAAATGCCAGGTGTTCTTCAGGGGTTAAAAGGAATTGAGGTCCCTGCCACCATGGGGAAAAATCTATTAGTTCCGAAGGAAACATACCACGCGAACCGCAATCTGCAGGATTATCCTTAGAGGGTATATGATACCAAAACTGGGGCGCTATTTTTTTCTTGTATGTACGACACACGATTACTCACAAATGTTTTCCATAGATGAGGAGAATTTCTAATCCATTTTAAAGCAATGGTACTGTCGCTAAATGCATAAATGTTATGAAAATTGGTTGCAGTAAAAGTAAGCAACACAAAATGTATTAATTTGGCCACAGAACCGCCGAGTTCTAGAAGGGGAATGCTGAATCTTTTAAGCGGCGAAACCTTTGATTTGGCACAGATAAAAAAACTTTTAAGGTTATTCTTCTATGAAACTGTTGAGAAAATATTACAGAACAATAAGGCTTTTCTGATGTGTCGCCAAAGCCACAAAGTTGAAGATCAAATTCGATTTTAAATTTTTTCCAGATAGAAATAATTTCCGAAGAAAGACTCTCATCCCAACTTAAGCCTAAAGCCCATAAGTTTTTAATAAGCAATTTAGCAGGTAAAATTATAGGTGTTAAAAAAACTTAAAGGATCGAATATTCTGGCTAAATCGGATAAAACAGAACGTTTTGTACATGTATTATGTAAGCTTTGAAAGAAGTAAAAAAAGTTATCAGAAGTTGGGCACCATTTTAAGACTAATATTTTTAGAGTGGTAATATCATCATTATCAAATGACATGGCATTATTTTGAATATATGTATCAGGCAGATGACGAAGTAAATCTGCAGAACTACTAGCCCATTTTCAAATTTCAAAGCCGCCCCTCTTCAGTAACTCGATTATTTGGTTTTTCATTTCTGATATTTCAATAAAGTCGTTATGCCTACATACAATGTCGTCCACAAAGACCGACTCATTAAGTATTTTGGAAGCTAAAGGTAGATCAGAATTATCCTATGACAATTGTAAAAGAGTCCTGATTGCAAGATATGGAGAACACGATACTCCAAAGGTATTTAATTCAAAATCTTTTATAGGGTCTTTTGAGAAAAACGCCACAAAATTCGCTGATACTTTCTATGTTCCGGGTTAAGTAATATCATTCTGTACATTTGACGTATATCACATGTAAAGACATAATTATGTAGTCTAAAATTAAGTAATATTTTGACAATATAAAAATAATTATGAATTTTATACAACAAAGGACTGGAAACTGGTTCCATGTGTTTATTATCAATCAATCTTTAATTACATTTGAATATGTGTTATAAAAGTTTATATCTTGTAGAAGACGTTTTTCTAAGGCAAGAAATCTGCGCCGTGTAATAGAGCGGGTATCATCAAAATCTAGTGATAACATAGATACGACATACCTCTAGTCAGATTTAAAGGTAGTTTGTAAATAACATTTGTCGCAATATTCATCTTCATGAGATATAGGTTTTATTTCTGGAACTTCTTCAATCTTCCAAAATTGATGAATATTTTGGTCCAAATTGCAGAAAGAGTTAATGAAAAATGTGTTTACCTTTTGGTAGTCCCATGTATAAGTAGTAGGGACCGTAAGATTTCCCATAACAGCCCAACCAAACACTGTATTAATAAAAACTGGACTTTGGGAATCCTTACATAATCGGCCATCTGCCAAAATGTAAGGGTAAACATTATTACTTAAAAGCAAATCAATATGATCGCTTTTGTTAAACGCAGGGTCAACAAGCTGCAAGTTAACAACCTAATTTATGTTTTTAATAGTAAAAGAAAAGGTAGGCAAGTGATAGCAAATTTTATCAAGTATAATAGTATTCAAATTAAAAGTAAAATTAGAATTAATCAGCGAGCTTATATAAATTTGAACTGCAAAGTTTGCAGTTCAGTACACATCTCTCCCAAACCTTGCAAAAACATGCTTAATCTATTTTTTTCCGGACCCAGTCTATTTGTACATTTTGTGTAATAAAAGAGGACTGTGCACCATTGTCAAGTACAGCTCTAACTGTATGCCAGTTATTAAATTTGTCCTTTATTTTTAGTAGAACGGTACATAAAAGAACTTCGTGGCTACCCGTGGCTATACCAACATTAGACGTTTTTGTAAGCAAAGTAAGATATTCAGAATTACTCTGATCATTGTTATGATTTTTATTATGCAAAGCAAGCGTAGTTGAATTGTTATTATTATTGGATTCAAAATGTAGCAAAGTATGGTGCTCTTTATCTTGCTCTTACATCTTTTAGCCGAACTACATTTGGATGTTATATGATAAGTAGCTAGACAATTGACACAAGCCTTTTGTTTTTTAATTAAATCGAAACCTTCAAAAGGTGACTTTTCCGAAAATACAGCACATCTATAAATTATATGTTTACCTTTGCATAAAAAACAAGAATTTACATCCTGTTGTGTAGTATTAGAAAAAAGATTTTTATTTTTTAATCTTAGTAACCCCTCACATTCATCACGAAAAGTGCATTTAGGAGTTTGAGGTATTTGTAGAGGTTTTGATTTATTAAAATTTTTTTTGGAGACAGACTTTAGCGCCAAATATTGTTTTGTTGTAAAATTTATCTATTTGAATATCTTCTATTATCGTCCAATAAGTAGATGCTTGTAAACGTTTATTGGTATAGCGATTAGCTAACGTGGTATAAGCATTTAAGTAATTTTCATTTAAAATAGGAATGTCGGAGGTTAGCTCTAATATTTGCAAGAGTTTTATTTTTATGTATGAAGGCATCAAAAATCTGAACAAAAGTAGGAAAATCTTTAAATTCACCTGAGAAAATTGGTAAATTAATTTTCGGTAGTCCATTAGAATTCTGATTTTGAATTACCGACTGCTGTAAAACAGTATCTTCAAGCGGTTCTCCAAATAACGTATAATACAGTATTTCGATTTCTTGGCTCTTTTTGGCAAAATTCTCTCCAATTGTATGTTCATCCTTTAGTAAATCTTGATCATTTGCAATTAAAGTTAAAACAGAATTATGATGCTTCTGAAAATCTTTTATTCATTTTTTCAAATTACGATAGCTAACTTTAAACGACGTATGCATAGCAAGATTATTTTTTGCGGAAACGGCAGGATTATGAATAAGATTAAATTCAATACTTAATTGCTCCTTGTCTTAGTGCTTTTGCATTTAATACTTTGGAGTTGTCAGTAATATTTATATATAAAATATAAGTAATTGAATATCAATAGTCAAATTTATAAGTATTAATTTAAATGACTAAAAAATGTGGGTAATAATAAACTAGATTTAAACTGCTGAAATTATTTTCAGAACAGTAGTTATTAAATACCCCCGTAAACAAAACGCAGAGTGTAAGATTCACAATTTTATCTTTAAATATTATTTGTATTTTGCAGTCACAAATAAAATTACCAAGAATTTATTTGGTATTTAACAATGATATTTTGCAAATCCTGTTTGCTTCAGTATCGACAGGCGCAAAAAAAGTTATGGAATGCCTTAATCCCTCAGACGACGTAGGCAAAGTTGCTAAACCACAATAATTTATAAATCTACTGTAATTATTCATAGTAAATTAAGATTCACGAAAAATGTAAAATAGCTTAGTTATGTAAAATGGTATAAAGTATGTGCAATAGTACCACAACCAAAAGTCAATTATTTTTGTTTTCAAATTGAATCAGTAGACTATTTTTAAGTAAGAAATTAATAAATCCAAATTTTCAAGAATGAAAAAATTGTATCAATTATTTAGTTATAAAATATTAGTTTTTATTTTTCCCAAGTAATAATAATTATTAAATGTAAATATGTAACAGCAGAAATGCATCTAGTTTTATTTAGAATAATATCGAAAAAAACAAATCATAAACCACTGTGAAAAGCAAAGAAATCCGGCTCGAAGGACCATAAAATGACGTGTCCCTAATGAAGGGAAAATATTCCTTTCAGTAGGGTAGGGGTGGACTGTAGCTTATTTTTTAGGTTTACGTTGGTTCGCCGCTTTTTCTTATTATCGCGTGCTTTTCAAGGTGGTATGATATATTTGCCTTTTCCGACGTATGAAAGAGCTCAAAAAATGTCCTTTAAAAAGGATAATGTAAAAGTTAAGTTATAAAACTCGACTTGCCTTTTTTGGAACCTTGGATAACGGGAATAGTATATCCAGCCGTCTTCACTGGACCAGTATGGCCGTAAAAGTAAAAGGTCTAAGGGCCCGTGGGTAGACTTCCGTATAGGAACAAACACGTTCGCTTCTCTAACAGAAGTGGTTTCTATCTTATCCGCCAGTCTAATGGGAAATTTGCAAATGGATAAGGTAGGTTTGTCGAGTAAAGTAAAAATAAATTTTAATGTGCTAATAATATATAAGAATATCTAATTATTATAGATGCATTTATGATAAAAAGTAAATAAAAAAAATAATTCTAATTTGCTAGAATCCCAAATAAATTTAAGTTAAAAAATATACAAAGAGACGGAACAATATAAGTGTAAGTGTTTTTAATTTATACTGTAATTGTAGAGAGGATTTACTTGAGAAATATAATATTGTAATTGTAACACTTCCTGGTTTCTTGCAGCTAAAAGAAAATTAATATATTTTTAGAGAGATATAAGCAAGAAAATTATAAAATGCCTAAAAACTGACACGCCATTAAGACTAGAGGTTTGGAATATTTAAAAATTAGTTCATTGTGGGCTTTATAACTGCTTTGGTTTCATATATATTAGGGTATATTTGAACTTCAACAGCATCGTCACTTTTTGTCACCAAATATGTACGTGACATAGCGGCATTTATGACTTCATGATTTTGTTCACTTTTTGTTCAGTAGAACGACTTGTTCCAGCAACTTATATTACCTAACGATCTTCGACAAGAAATACATATCATGAAGGGTTTCAAGTATAAACTTATTCACATATTTCCTGTCAAACACATAAGATTGAGTCTACAATTCTCAGTTTTTTTTCTCGACGTTTCGGGTCCTTGGATATATGTATATTTCGTCTATAATAAGGAGGGACGAATATTAAAAAGAAATATTTACACCATGAGCTTGACAGATACTTTAATACAGCAGTTTTTTCTTGAAGTGTCACTGTCTACTTCATACCTTATTTTCAGTGTTTCCAATTGTAAAGACAAATAAGAATATTTTCAGATTCTTCTAAGTCAGAAATATCCATTTTGTCCGTACATAATCAAACACTCTGATTTTTTCAGCTTTTTACTATAAATTATAAGTTTGACGTTAAAAATAAAATTAAAACTGCTTATAGCTATCAATCAAGGCTGCCTTCGTAATTTAATGAAAATGCTAACGAATGAAATTAAAACCGCGCAACACCGTTCTCGACTACTATATTTCTTGTAGTACACATATCTATTTTCTTACTTATGAAGCGTATAGTCATAGAAATTTCACGTGCTAAATATTTTGCACAGGATTTTAAAGAAACCCTCTCTGGTGCTCATTTTAGCTTTTGCCATGTTATCTGCCGGCTATGTCTCAACTACTAGAAATAAACAAATTTATTTCACGAAGAAAGGATTTTATTAACGTCCCGCTTTACAGTCATCTATAATCTCAGATTTTTTTCATATTTTTTCGGTGGTCTTGTTATCATCAGGCCGTATTATTCGTATAAGAGGCCCTGTACCAACCTTCGATTTGGTGTTCTACACCACTTTTGATTTTATGTTCCTACTCTATTGTGGAAAACTTATAAACTTATAATAACATTGTGTATATTTAATTAGCGAACTAAAGACTAAAATATTTTATAAGGTTTTGGTTAGACCGTTATTTATATCAAACTGCTAACTTATTAAGTAAAGTAGACGCCATTTCCTTAAAAAAATATGCTTTAAAAATTATTTATTTAACTAAAAGAGAATCTTTTATATAACGAATTTATTCTACGGCTATTTCTAGTAGAAAAACAGTTTGCAAGCTTAGTTCAATTTATATTAAATATTTGGGTGATTAAGCATTTGCTATTCTTACAGTGTTCAACGAGCCAATTAATTTTCATATGCAGTCTGTCAATTAGCTGATTAGCTACATGAAGTAAAAGAGGTAATTTATGGATTTGAACGTCATAGAGCGTTGGGTAATATTTCACTTCAAAGCTTTGATGTGATGAAAAATGTGCTCTATATTCCTTGTTACTTCCTATACCTATTTTCATTTTATAAATGGGATGCGTATTATCCTCAGATGAACAACTTTCTATAATATTTTAGGGAAACATGCAACTATTCTAAGGTTTGATAAAGTCGTTTTAGTAATATGAAGGCATATTGCATAAGCATGTCAATTGGAAATTAGCCGTTTAATTTAAATAAAAAACTTCTAGCTTACGTTACTAATTATTATAAAATGTTAAATATAAAAGTAGACGATTTGGGATATTGAATGTTTGTTTTTTGTTTGCCTTATTACGTTTAGGTGAGCGTAATGTAGCGACAAGTTTGCTTGTAATTAGCACTAAAGATCCCCAATTCGATCCCAAGCAGAGCCAAACTTTGTTTAAATGCATTTAATATCCACCTAATAGGTAGGCGGTGGTGCGCTCCATTACATAAGCTAAATTAGTCTCTGAAATTGTGCTCTACAAGCGAAAATAAACTGTGGGATGTGATAACATCTACATAAAAATAAATACATAAAACAGTACAACTGCAAATTTTAGTACCATTTAATGTTACGACAGAGCAGCGTACAAAAAACAAGTTAATTAATCAACGGATTTTGGATTTCGAACCCATGGAGGCAAGAGTTTAAACATAGATATTCAGAAAACAATACCATTGTTATATATGCCCATCGTATTTATGTCGGTGTTGCCATAAATTATATTATTTATAATGTATTGCTAAACCGGAACTTATTAGATATATTATTAGCTGCTTGACCTCTTTCATTTTCGTTTTAACATTTCAAAAGAAATTACCTACTACTTTAGCATTTTAGAATGGAATCTGTAAGTTTTCGTTAGTGGGTGTGCTTGCAAGCGGACTATTTAAACATTTGTTTTTTCAAATTTATCATCGAGTGAAAAATATTTACGAAAAATTACCAAATTTACCATATCAAATTTCTACACTACCTAAAGAATAAAAAAATTTTCCAAGATGTATCCATCCCACGTTTGAATTTCTACCCTAACAGCATATAGTCTACTATTTTAAATAAATTGTAATTACTAAAACCTAGGTTTCCAAATGGCATAAAATGTTTAAAGAGTTATTTTAATTTACAAGCTAGAATTACGTACCACATTCCTTGAAATTCCAACAAAAACTGGATGAACTAAAATCGTTTCAGCGTAAAAGAAAGTTGTTAAAATTGTTCCCGTACCTCTAAACGGTTCTGTTTGTAGTGAATACCAAAGGCCAGGTTAGGCAACCAATGCGGCCTATTGTCTCCTTTATCTTATTATGAATGCGAAGTAATCTGTGGCGACGTAACAGAATAGTTGGCAAATTAGTTTGAAGGTGTACGGATGAATCATTTTAAGTATAACTCGAGTTAACCTATTAAACAGTTCACTGGAAAATATAAATTTATAGGCAAATATATGTATTTGTAAAGACGTATATATTTAACTACTTGCTTCCATTTAAAAAAATATATATTCAGAACTAATGAAACTACATAATCATCCAAACTATTTTAAAATAAATGCCTTTCATAAGTAAAACATGATTTGCTAAAATAAAATATTTAAAAGGCATTTCAGCCTGGGCTAGTAACGAAAATACACATTTAAAAGGGCAATGGCATACATCGCAGAAAAAATTTTTTCCTTGCTTTTTTGTTTTCAACCTAAAAGACAACATAGTTTATATCTATGCATTCTACTAAATATCTATGTGCGCAACTTAACAAGCACCTTCTCTGATCAAACTAAAACTCCATAACAGGGAAAAGTTTCTGGTGAAATTAGTTTCTAGTATAAGAATGATACAAATTAAGCAATCTAAAAATGATGGTCACCACTCAGCTATTATCAAGTCACAAATTCATAAGACTTTACTAACATTTAGAATATTTAGGACATTAAAAGATGGTAGGTCTGTTTTTTATTCCAAAACCATGCACCAGAAAAGCACTAAAATGTATTGTTTGCTGCTGCCTATTATCCAGTAGATGTAATTTATATAAAAATCAAATTAAGTCTGACATTGTAAATGAGTATGGGTAAAGTCTGATTTTTTAAAAAATTTTTGGCTTAAATTATATATAAATTACTCAAGATCCTAAATTGAAACCTTAAACAGTTCAAACATTAAATTAAAAATTACACAAAATTTTTAACGAAGGCATCAAAGATTTGAATCACCCAAAATCCCAAATCGATTTTTTAAAATTGCAAAAAAATACTACAACAATTATTTTGTTAGCTTCGCATTTTTTCTTTTAAACCCCAAATCAATATTTTAAACCAATTTAAAGTTAAACTAGAACCAATTTTGACAGCAGAATTTTTTAAAAATATATCAATAAATCATTACTATTTCCTAAAACCATAAATAAATGTTTTAAGCCGTTTAAAAGTTATATTAGAACCAATTCTGACGATAATTATTAATTACACTTTTCAAAAAAAAAAACAAATCAAAGATCCCATCTATCTAATATAAATCGATAACTTAAACAATTTCAAAGTTTTAGTAGGAATAATTTTGCCAGCAGCAAAAACATTTTTTAAATCATCAAATCCAAAACCGATATTTTAAACCATGTACATTTGCACAAGGAAAATATCTGACAGCTCTCAATCCAGATTATTATAAACCGTATCCTATACTCTCCTTATATAAAAAGGTTTTGTGACCTTTGATCAAAATATTTTGTTCCAGTATACATAAGATTCCTACAAAACTTTATCACATACCATGTGTAAAATATAAAATCATTATTGATCCTTACTGATGAATATCAGTAAAAACATAAAAGCTAGAAAGAATTTTAGAAATAACCAAAATAAACAAAACTAGTTGATATACATAGTAATTGTTGCATAAATCAAATTAGAACTACTTCTGGAAAATGAACCGATTTGCTTTACTGCCATGTATTTTAAAATAGTTAGTACAAAAATCTATAAAACATACTAAAACTAGCAACACTTTACTTTTTATAGGTACCCCGAATCCCGTATAAAGAGACTAAGATAAAACTGAATCCCCGTATACCGAAAATACATCTAATCCGATTAGCACGGGAGCTGGCTCCATTTTCATTGACAAATCGTTTAAAGTTGGATGTATTCTTTTTATATTAGTCCTGTTAATGCATAAAATGCACTCCTACCAGTGTGCATGCAGGGTCAATGCTTCGCAACCACATGTCAAATGTGTTGAAAAAGTTATGCAATATATGGGAAACTTTTTACGTCCCTCGTGAAAGTGAAGTATTGTAATAGCGAAAAAATCACCCTCCGATATTTTTTTAGATCTTCACGTTTCAGGGTCCCTAGATGCCGAAAAACATGTTTTCTCAATTCCGTCGGTCTGTCTGTCTGTCTGTTCGTGGCCGAGCTAAAAAACTACCTATCCTATTTTCTTCAAATTTTGGTAAAAAATGAAGGGTCATATGGGGTTGACATGGTAATATTTTGGTAAAGATTCATTGTGCAGAAACAAAATGGCGGACTATTGAAATGTTAAAAAAATATTACTAAAGAATTGCTTATCCAATTTACTTCAAACTTTGCACAAAAAGTCAAAAACTATGTAGGACTTAGAAATCATAGTCCTTGGGATTAGACCGTGCTAAATTGAAATTACTATCCGACGTTTCGCCTTCGATTACACGAGGCATCTGCAGGGATCTTTATTTCACGAGATCTGAACACTGAATGAGCTCGGAGAGATTCAGACAGGATTTTATACCCGACTTGTTCTCGCCGAACCGTGACCTTGTGTTAAGATCGGTCTCCACGTGTGATGTAGATGATAACCCGTTTCTTTTTTGAAATTTTTTGTATATTTATAAATTTCAGTAGATTCTCTGAATTTATGTTTATAAAATCGTGGAACCGACGCTAGAACCTTGGTTTCCTTTGCATTTATAATATGGCCAGTGGAATGCTGGTATTCAGCTACAGCAGATTGAACAATTTTTTTCTTTTTAACACATCGTTCATGTTCCTTAAGTCTAGTTGATATTGAGCATCCTGTTTCTTCCACATACACTTCTCGACAGGAGCAGGGAATTTTATATACTTCTTCTATTTGAAAAGGTACAATATCTTTCGGGGATCGCAAGCATTGTTTATTTGTACTTGTTCAGTTCGACTGTCATACCGTTCGGTTGTGTTTTGTTTGTGTTCGTCGCAGTACGTGTGTTTATTTTGAGTTTTGTTTCGTTTTCGCTTTGTATTTTCGTACCATGATTTTTCTTTCTTTTTTTCTTTTATAATGGCTGAGTACAAGTGTGAAAATTGCCGTAAAGAATTTTCAGAAAAAGACAAATATAATAAACCGCACGGGCCTTAATAAAGCTACCACAGAACTCCTGATGTTACAAAAATCAACACACCTCCAATTTTTTGTGCTCTGTATGACTCCTCCAATTTGAAACATCCCAATGATAAAATCGCAAAGTTATCACAAAATTTGATTCCACATGAACTTTTTGACTCGCACGCTAACCGTGTAGCCCAATTGTCAAGTAGTGTACCGACGATTTCTAAACTGTATGACATTTTACTGAGGAGTGAATCCAGGTTGGACCTTTTGGAGAAAAAGATTGACGATATCTATAAACTGTCAGAAGAGTTTTCCACTTACAAGCCAGACATGCTGTTAAAGTCTCTAAGGGATATGGAACAGAATATTTTCAATATTTCTGAAATCCTCTTCAACAATGCCGAAGAAGTGATAAAAATCCAAGTACAGGAATCCTCTTCTATTAAAGTAAAAGCAGTGCGTACTAGTGTAACAGTCTTGGTAAAGGAGTTATACGCCAAATTTGAAAACCAAAATAAGTGTAAGCTTCTCAGAAAGACATACCCTCCCACCATATCTTTGTCTACACAAACTATGGAAACTACCTGCTTCACCACCTCTACACAAACTGAGTCTACCCTAGCGAATATTCCCATTATTATTGAAGGCTCCAACTCACCAGCTTGTAATAATACGCAACCGTGGCACTATGTAATCGTAAAAAAATTTCCTACAGGCTTTACGCCGAACAACATAGTTCACTACGTAAAGGAAAAGTTAGGCACTACAGAGTTAATTCACTGCTACCACCTAATCAATCATAATTCAAATATTGATCTTAAAATTGGGACCCAATCAAGAAATCTCGACAAGTTTGGACCCTCTTTCGTTTCTCACCCCATCGAAAAATGTCGCTGATCGCCTTTTATTAAGCCCCTACCAGTGCTATCAAAAATCATTGAAAGGTTACTGAAGAATCGTCTTATGCCATTTCTCCTTAAACATTAGATAATATCCCCGGATCAGTCCGGATTTTTACCCAACAAGTACACCAGTGACGCCATATTCTCGTTGCTTAGCGAAGTCTACTATCACTCAATAACAACCAACCCACGCACCCCCTCAGTTTTTTGTGACTATGCAAAAGCCTTTGACTGTGTTAGTCATGAAATTTTAATAAGCAAGCTACATTTTTATGGAATCCTTGGTATTACTTTAAATTGGTTAAAATCTTATCTCGGGAATAGGCAACAATTTGTAAGGGTAAATGGTTTTGATTCTGATTGTCAATTGATCACAAGTGGAGTCCCTCAAAGTTCGGTCTTGGAACCTATTTTTTTTGTTATATATTAATGATATTACCAACCTTAAAATAAATGGAAAAATATCTCTCTTTGCTGACGACACAAGCATAGTATATATATAGAATTTGATTATTTTATAGGGAAATGATGTGATAAAATTAATTATTTTTGTTACGTGTTAGATTAAAGTTATACATTTTCTTTTTTTTTTTTCGATACACTTTAATTACTATATTAGTTGAGTACACTTTTTGTTTTACTTCACTTATTTTGCTTGTTAACGATAACAAAATAGATTTTAAGGCCGTGTAATTTTAATTTCAATGTCATCCAAATTATTCACTTCGCATATATTGTATTGTTTATTTCCATATTTTTAAGGTCACCTGGATTTATTAACCGCTTTACGACAATGTTATGTCCTAAAAAATGTTATATTTACAATTTATGTATTTGCATTGACCTATTGAAAAATTTTTTTTCGATTAATATTTTCTTCATTGTTTGTTTTTCATTGTTTTGTTTTTTTTCTTTTAAGGTAAATTTCGCTTTGTCCATAAAATTGTAATAATTTTTCTGCGGCAATAAAGCATACTTTTGTTTGTTTGATTGTCCAATCTTCTTATGTGTATTGAAGATTGTACGTATGTTGGACCGCCGAAGTAATCATCCTATTTTGTCTGTGGTACCATATATGTAGGGAAGAACAACACTATCTGACGGTGGCTCCTTACCATTCTCCTTTTGCGGAGTTGGATTACTATATCTTTTAAATGAACGTGTAATAGCTTCAGTGCAATAGCCATTCTCTCTCAGAGCTTCTGTCAGTTTCGATGTTTCTAATGTTAGAGAATCCTGATCACAAATCCAAAATGCCTCTAAATACTAGCGAGTTAATAACCGATTTCTCTTGTGCTGGATGGTGGTGGGAATTTGTGTTTAAATATCTATTTGCATGCGTCGGTTTTGTATACACTAATGTATCAATTTCCTTCCATTGAACACATATATCTAGAAAAGAAATTGTTCCATTAGATTCTATTTCCATTGTGAATGGCATCACAGACCAAATAGGACGATTACTTCGGCGGTCCAACATACGTACAGTCTGTAATACATATATGAAAATTAGACAATGCTTACCATCCCCGAAAGATATTGTACCTTTTCAAACACAACGACTATATACAATTTCTTGCTTCTGTGGAGAAGTGTATGTAAGAGAAACAGGACGCTCAGCATCAACAAAACGTAAGGAACATGAACGATGTATTGAAAAGAAACAAATTGTTCAATCTGCTGTAGCTGAACACCAGCATAACATTGGCCATATTATAAATGTAAAGGTTCTAGCGTCCGATCCAGGATTTTATAATCGATAAATTAGAGAATCTATTAAAATATACGAACATACAAAAAATGTCAATAGAGATACGGGTTACGGTCTACTAGTCGGGTATAAAATCGCGCCTGAATCTCTCCGAGCTCATTCAGAGCTCAGATCTCGTGGAGTAAAGATCTCTGAAGATGCGTCGTGCAATCGAAGGCGAAACGTCGGATAGTAATTCCAATTTGGCACGGTCTAATCCCAAGAACCATGATTTCTTAATTGAACAAAGCCGTGAAAACTTCCGTTCTATGTTTGAATTTATTGATAAAATTTTGGTACAAATCCACGATGGCCAAACAAAATAGCGATTTAATACAGTATTGGAAAATTCTGCCCGAAAAAACTACTTACTAGATTGATTTCAAATTCTGACAATAAATAATTGTGGTATAGAAATGAACTGGTATAATTATGGTACGAATTCAGGATAGCGGCCAAATAAAATGTTTGTAATAGTGAAAAAATGACCCTTTTACATATCTTCATGTTTTAGCGTTCTTAAAGGCCAAATATTATGTTTTATCAATTCTGTCGGTCTGTCTGTCTGTCAGTTCGCGCAACAGCTTAAAATTACTTACTCGATAGACTTAAAATTTTGATCAAAAACTAATGGTCTTATAGGGATGACCTGAAAATATTTTACTAGATTAATTTCAAATTGTGTGCAAGCATTCAGTGTGGTATAGGGATAAATTAGTAAATTTGTACTACGAATTCAAGATAGCGAAACAAAATGGAGGGCCAAATAAAATATTTAAAAAAATCAACGTAAAAAAAAATTTATATTCAATCGAGTTTAAGTTTTCCAGGAAACTTGAATGCGATATAGAGATAAACTGGTACGACTTCAATATGACGGAACAAAATGGCGTCTAATAACATATATGTGTTACTAAATATTTTTTAATAATAGTTATAGTTAAAGAAATATTTAGATAAAAAATTAAAAAAACCTTGACCTTAAATATCTCCCTAACCATACTTAATATAAAAATACTTCACTAAGCTTTTATTTACGACTTTTTGTGGCTTTTAAAACTGTCGTTACAAAAATTTGAATTTTTAACTTTTGAAATCTACTTTTTTGTATTTTTTAAACACCCTGTTTATCGGACCAAAAAATTTCACACCTCGAAGGTATTTTTTCTTCAAGCTCCAACTTTTATCAGGAATAAAGTTTTCTGAGAAATGAATAATAAAAATTTATCATATTTTTGGACAGGTATATGCCAAAAAAAGTTAAATGATAACAAAAATTAAAGCTGAAATTGTTTCTACATATAACTTATATCGTGATAAGTTACACATTATTTTACTGTCAACCATTGGGTGGGGCCTAGCCCCGGCAGGAGTGATCGAAGCTACCGCGTCATGAAACGTATGCTTTTTTACATTATCATCCTCAACATGCCTAAAGTTGAATATTTTAAATTATCAACTCCGTTCTAAACGCATAAATCCTTCTAGCCCTGCCATGGATCAAATCTTTTGCAGGAGCAGGTAAAGGTAGAACTGGCCGACTTGCTTGAAAACAAGAGTACAAACAAAAATTTAATTTTTTTCTAACTTACATAATATTTTTTTTCATCTAGAAAGCAGGACTTTAAAAAAAAATATATTTTACCATAATTATGTGTTATGTTATATTATTTTCCTAATTTTAACTGTTAATAATTGTTTATTATTTTCATAATTTTAACTGTTAATAATTGTTTATTAAAAATATTCTGTTAATATGGAAACTGAGAAAGATAAATTACTTATTTTTTTTTAAGTTATTAAATAAATTATTACTAAATCACCTCCGAAAAGGAAAATATAAATCTTGTAAGTCATGTAATTCTAGTTGAGATGCTTTGAAAGTTTTTTAGGCTAACTACCTGTTTTTTCTTGGTGTGTCATTCCATTTATTGTCCCGTCTTTAGAATAGTGTTGACTATTCGCAAAAAAACAGCTTTATACATGTTCAGGAAGAAAATGTGTAAAAGCACTAAATCTAATGATGCGCTTCATGGCACGGCAGTTTTAATTTCCCCTGCCAGGGCTAACTCCACCCAAAGAGCGACAGTAAAATAATATGTACCTTATGGCGATATAAGCTATATGTAGAAACATTTTCAGCTCTAAACATTTTTTTTAATTAACATTTTTTAACATACACAATGTGTCTAAAAAAGTATGCAACATATGGGACATGTTTTATTATTTATTTCTCACAAAAAAGTTGTCGCTTCAAGAAAAAAATACTTTTGAGAGTATTAAAATTTATGTCAGATATACAGAGTGTTCAAAAAATTTGAAAAAATAAAATTTTTGTGACAACAGTTTTACAGGTAACAAAAAATCGTAAATAAAAAGCGAAGCGTAATTCCGGCAACGTAGTTTTTTAACCACTCTAGGGTACTTTCGGAATACGTAAATTATTCCCTCTCGAAGTTACTATTTTCGAGAAAAAATCCGGTCAAATATGTGCCATGCCGACAAGGAGAACAAGCAATTTTCAAAATTTATAGATTAAAAACATAACATTGAAAGGTTTTTTTCAAAAAATATGTGACAAATTTCTAAATAACACTGTTATTTTGACCTTATTTACAGATATTAGTTCATAAATGAAACACAAATTAGAATATCTAAATAATGAATATTCAAATTTTAAAGTAGTATTCATTGGAAAGCAAACTTCTTTTCGAATTTAGGCGAGTAGTCATTGTCCTTAAATTCTTCTTTAGGCCCAATATAATATACTAAAGAAAATAAAACGGATGATTTATAAATATCTCTCACTTCCTATTTCTGATGATCAAACTAAAAAATGTCTCTGCTTATTGGGCTAAAAAAGGATTAACGAAATTTTGGGACTAGTCACTTTAAATAATAAATGAACAAAAAACTCACAGCTATTGCAGAACCCACGAGAAACTCTGTTGGGAAAAATATCAATATCGAACACTTTAGTAAAAAACGAACACCAGAAGTAATTTAAAAAGTTAAAAAATTATGATCCAAAAGATCGTAATAACCTCGATAATAACTGAAGCAAGACATGTTGGTTTAAATGTAATTTTATTGTGAATGCTTGATTGATTGTGAGATATGGAATTGTTAAATAAAACAGAAGCTCTCTGCTTAGTCTAGGCAGTTAGGCAAATTGACATTATAGATTTATCCTGCATAGAGAACAGAAAAAGGAATTTCTGAATGTCTCTGTTTTATAAAGAAATAAAAATTTATTGTGAAGACCTTCAGCAAAAGCAGCAACACTTTAAAGCTTTGCATCATCAATTTGATTAAACTGCTTTTACTACATGGAATTAAATTGCCTTCACTGTTATAGCTCATTTGAACAAATTTCGATCAGAACTTTTGAAGTAATTTTATAGTTAAATGTTAACTATTAAAACAAAATTACAAAGTTAGTATAGGTTAATTACTTAAATAATAGATAATTTGTTTTCATCTATTGAGTTGAACAAAAACCCCAAAAACTTCTTTTATTTTTATTTGAACCACAAATTGTTTTAAACTGGTATTCTAATTGGCAACTGCAATCTAAAACTTACAAACTATAGAGACTAAGTCATACTTAGTTTCTTTAAATTTTTATAAATGTTAATTTCAAAAGGTTGGTAGTTTAAATTATTGACACATTGCTTTTAATTTTTGGCTGGGATTTTTTGTTTGTTATTTCATTACAATATATATATTTTTATTTTTGGCGATAGGGAGGGGCAGTCATGACTGTCTAGTTAAAATAAAATGTACTAAATTTAGTGGGAGTGCAATCATAAAAGGTGGGATCTTAGATTAAAAAATTTTGTTGCTTTGCTAAACTTTCAGCAACTGTTTATTGCCTTCCTCAAGACAGCCTAAAAGTACCACTTGGTTTTATTCCTAAAAAAAAATTACTGTTAAATATCATATAATAGGTATAAATGTATATATTATGTATTCACAGACTATCCTAACTTAGTAAACGTTATTTATTTAATATTTACTGTGGAAAACACACCACATGGATTGTGGGAGTGATATAGATGCGTCACTATTTCAATTTTTTCTTAATTTCTTCGACCTTAAATTTTAATTATATTGTTTGTATTTTTTTTACTTGGGATTTGGTCTAGTTCATCAAAACAGATCTATGGGGAATGGCTTTAGCCTTTTTCAAAAATCATTTCACAAACACACTACGGACATATACTGAAAATACAGTATGTGTTTTTAAGTTTCAAACATATATTATTAAATGTGACGATCAATACATTTTTGAAATGGTACACACTTTGTAAGATAGTGTGTTTGTGAAATCAGTTTTCAAAGGGGCTAAAACTCTAAGCAGAAACGTCAAATAAAGTTATGATATTCTCAGCTTAACCCATAGATCTTTTTTGATAGACCAAATACCAAGAAAACAAAATTCAAATTATATATATTTATATATATATATATATATATATATATATATATATATATATATATATATATATATATATATATATATATATATATATATATATATATATATATATATTATATATATATATATATATATATATATATATATATATATATATATATATATATATAATATATATATATATATATATATATATATATATATATATATATATATATATATATATATATATATATATATATATATATATATATATATATATATATATATATATATATATATATATATATATATATATATATATATATATATATATATATATATATATATATAATATATATATATTTTTTTTCTTCTTTAACCATATATAAACATTTTCTTCATTATTTTCTTGGGTATAGGTTTGGCAACCATAATGGATTGGCCACCACCCATACACAAACATCACATTTAAAATTTCTTAGGATCATGCTCATATTACCGACGGATTGTGGAATTTCTTCAACAACAAGGGATATTTGTTCTGGACACAAATACAAGCAATGTGAGCAAAGGAGCTGTTTTTAAGTCCAATAATGTGAAGAACTTGTTAGAGAGTACTGTAGGCGCGTACTATCCTGAACAGAATTATTGTGTCACAAGAAAATAATTACTAGCCATCGTTAGAGCCGTTATACAATTTCACAAATATTGGTATGGGCAAAATCCTGATTAGAACGGATCACGCTGCATTAAAACGACTTATAAAAACGGAAAATCGAGAAGGAGAGTTAGCCAGAGGGCAAGAAAAGTTACAACAATACGATTTTCAAATTAAACATCGACCCAGTAAACAAAATAAAAACACTGATGCCTTATCCAGATGTCCATGTAAAGAAGGCCGCAAGCATTGACTAAAGGTAGATCAATGGAAAGGATACAATTATAGAGAAATCAAAGTATTTACGAATAAGCGAGACCACGAGTGGCCAACAAAAGAAGGCCTAGCAGATCAGCTATTGGACCAATTTTGCACGAAAGAGGAAAGTACCGAAGTTAGACAAGAATGCAGAAACATCTCTGACAAAAACCGTGCATTCAAGACGCTGTGGGCTCAATGGAATTCATTGGTCGTTGGGCATGGATTGTTGAAACGAATCTGAGAAAATGGTGATGCAAAGATCACTAAAATACACGTAGCAGTTGCCAGAAAAACATTTCAGCACATATTACAAGAACTACATATCAGAAAATCTAGAGCCCATTTTATATTAAACAAAATTCTTACTAAAGTTCAAGAACAGTATTTAGTTTAGTAAATGGCCATGGGCACGGTGGAACAATTTGCCAAGACTATAGAAGAACATCTTTCCAAAATAATAGCCAGAAATCAACGCGACCAACATCTATCCTTGTTTTTGTGGACTTATAGGACAGTGGTTCATGACCCCACGAGTCAGACTCTAGCCAGGATTGTTTTTGGAAGAAAATTACGGCTTCCCTATGACTTAATGTTTGTATTGCCTGATGAAGAAAGAGAAGAAATACCAGAATATGTATACCAAATACCCGAACGTCTTTTTCAAATTTACGAGATGATGACACATGACCACATAAAATTATCCATTGATCGAATGAGACCAGATATCAGGCTAGTTTATATGAAAATTACTTGGTTGGTTGGTTGTATAACCTTACAAGATAAAAAGGGTTATCCCCAAAATTATCTCAACAATGGAAAGGAGCCTACCGAATAATCAAGTGGATTAATGACTTGGTTTATCGGGTACCGACAATTCCGAAAAGTAAGTTGAAGGTGGCACACTTGGACATACTGACGAAATATCATTAAGAGAATTAAGAGAGGATAGTGTGACGATCGTGCGAAAACTACCTAACTGAGCAATCAATCGTTTGTACGTTGGCTAGAAGTAAACAAACACGTCATCCAAAGCCGAGGACGTTCTGGAAGATTTTAATAAATTCCAAATAATAATAACTTCAGTAAAATTTTTCTCGAGCAAAGCGAGCAAAGCAAATCAAAAGAACCAATATATGGGTTATTCTTTATATTTCAGAAAGTATGATTATTCTGGAACTTGTTACAAAAAAGGTTGCCATATGTTCAAAAACAAGTGAAATTTAAATCTGATAGTATAAGGCCACACAAATGTTAGCGAGAGTAATAGCAGGTTATAAAAATAGGTAAAAGGTTGCATTTAAAAAACTAATTTTGGTTAATTTTTGTGTAACTAAAATTTGGTATGTGTAAGTGTAATATGTTTCACCAAATCCGTAGTTTTTACGAAAACTGCTGTGTTGCCATATTTTAAAAACCAAGTGAAAAATAGTTTTGTTATTATAGGGCATTAATTTGGTTGGCAGATGAAATAACGACTAATAAAAACAAAACAAAAAGCAAAGAACATTTGTATGTAGTCAAATTTAGAAAAACGGAACTGGTAATTTTGGCAATGTATCTTCATCAGGTTTATCATGATCAATAAACGCCCTATGCCAAATCTTGCTAGTTTCAGTTTAATTTGTACTTAGACATTTAACTGTTCCAGCTCTTTTGAAACAACCAATAATGGTTTTAATTAAATTTTATTACATAAGATCTGTAAAATGTCCTCCAACCAAATTCAGTTCAACGTTTTCTCAAATTAACAAAACACATAAAATAATTTTTTGTTATTTGTCTGATGACAAAAATTGCGTATGTGTAAGAAATTTTAATGATAAATTCTTGTTCTTTATCTGAAAAGGTGGTAAATCAAATAATCAGATTAGTAATATTTTTTGTAAACTTTTTAATCTGGTGCTAAAAAAGATTCATTTCCCTGTGACTGGGTGGTCTTTTATTGACTTGTTTTTTAAACAACATTAATGTAGTTAGATAGTTCGTTACTAACGTAGAATTTTGTAGTTACGATTTTTTTTTTATTATATGTAGGAACTAAATCTATATGTACAATTTATTCCTTCGAAAATATTATTTTTATTATTTTGATATGTAATACCAGTTCTTTAAATTCGGTAAATATTTTTCAACATTTGCGTATACGAGTTTTATGCCCTAGCAAAGTATATTAAGAAAAATACATTTTCTTGGTAGTTTTAGTATCGCTACTTCAAGGAAAAAATAGCTTTAGAATAACAAACATGGTGTTGCAGTAAAATGATATATTAAGAAGATATTTCCCCTAAATTAAATATCGTTTTAACAAGAACGGTAACTGAAAAGTAATTGAATATTTCCCTTGTAAGCTAACGCCGTGCGCCGGTTGCATGTTGCTCCATCACATAAAGTATCACATCATATTAGATATAATCCCAAAGGCATGCAATATCCTTTCGAAGCAATAATGAAGAGAACTTTAGGCTATCATCAAATTATGCTTTGCGGAGTTAATACGTTGATCCAGATTAATTTTACAATAAACTTTTCGTGCTGATAATTAAAGTTCCTGTTAAAAACTGAGGAGATTTTTTGTAGTGTATAAAATTGTTTTAAATGCACTTGTTGGTTTTTTCGCAAGGTAAAAAATATGTAAGTATACATTAAATAAAAAATAATTTCAAAAATTGTGTATCTCTGTATGTAAACTAATATGCCTTAAGCAAAAAATAGTTAAATTGTTATTTACTTCAGGGTTTCATGGACACGTATTCAAAAGCTTAATAAAACATACTTTTTAGTAGAGAGATAATCTGAAAAAGTGAAGGAACCTAGGTAAAAAATATGTATAGGGCACCATCTGTGATGTTTTTTTTTTAACGAAAGGTATTAGTTATTGTGTACAAAATTGTTTTGACGGGGCTTTTAGCAACCTAAAATGTTATAAATATGTAGATTAAATGAAAAATAGTTTAAGAAATTGTATATCTCAATATGTAGATTAATTCGCCTATGATAGTTTTAGGCATATACAAGGTTTACAAAAATATGTCTAAGCAAAGAAAATGTTAAGTTGTGATTTATAGTAACTTTTTATAGATTTATAGTCACTATGAGCTGCAAGTTTAGTCTAAATGTTTAAATATATAATTTTTAATCTATTATAGTATATAGTGCCGATAGAGCCTGATACTAACTTTTTTAACATCTTAGTATGCCGATTTTGTTTCGTCATATTGGATATAAACCAAAAGTTAACAGTTTATTCCTATTTCACGTAGTGTTCGATATTGATTTTGACATAATCAAAAAAAATACGGTCTTATAATTATTTTAGCTTTTTACGCACACCTGATTGATGGGTTCGGCTACCTATGTGCCAGGACTAAAATGCCGCCCTTTAAAAGATATATAAAAATACACATTCCGTATTATGTTTTATTCAACTTTAAGTTATAAACGTAAAATAAACTACAAATACAAGTGTAGCAGTTAAAACATAAAATATTAAAGAAAACTTTTTCTTAGACTTAGTAGTTGCAAAGTCGATTAGTTCGATTTTAATGATTAATTTTTCACCAATACCGTTCCCTTCAGGCCAAAATTCGCAAGTTGATTTTAATATAACTAAAATCTTATATAATTAGTTCAGATATTTTAAAATATAAATTAACATTTCATAACTGTTTACCCCATTAAGGGTGGATTTTCTAAACATCCAGGAATCGGTTTTTAAATTAATGTTATTGACGAATAAATCGTCTTACAAATATCGTTTATCTAAAGGGGTATTGTTAAGACATAAAAACACATTTTTCTACGATACGGGTGAAATTTCAAAAAATTCAGAAACTGATTTTTGAACATAAAAATTGTCCTCAGATAAGTATTTTTTAAAGTCATTGACCAAATAATCGTCTTTTTAGGCAACCCTTAAGAAGAAAAGAAAGAAAAATTCAGAAATGTATGTTAAGATAATTATTTTTAAAACCCTTCATTAAAATATCACATCAAAATCACATCGTAAAAAAAATAAAAACAAATTTCGACCCTTTTCAACCTCTTAAAGGTAGAATTTGAAAAAATGCAGAAGAATCGTCTTAAAATCTTATTTACTTCAAGATATATTGAAAAAAATTAAAAACTTCTTAGAGACGAGTTTCAAAAGATCCTCTCTTGAACCTATATCTCAAAGACGGTTCATGTCCAATTGAAACGTTTTATTTTTACGGTTTTAGAGATATGGTGATCAATAATTAAGTGAGTCAGTCTGCGTTTCATCTTCATACATCATGTATGTATAGATAATTCAATCAGTAAGTATGTTCTTTAATTTTAATTCTAAAGGAATAACAACCCGTTTTTTAATTGAGCCAGAAATTAAGAAGATAGCTATTTGGCAAGAGTATAAACTTACTTTTAAAAAACCAAACCACTTTTAAAACTAATTTAATAAAGTAAAACAATATTAAATTCAAAATTATGATTTCAAACATTTTTATACTTATGTGTACGCTTTTCCTTGGCCAATCTAAATATATCTAATGAGACCACGAGGAAAGAAAAAGTAAGGCTATATGGTTCCTGGAAATAAATAAAAACCTTAGTTGAAAATCCGCGAGCCACCTTTGATAAAGCCGCTTTGTTGCTCACTGAAAAAAATATCAACGTTCAACACCAAGCGCAATATCCTGTAATGTTTTATCTTAAACGCAGAGATAAAATATTAGATACAAAATTGAAAGGTATTTTCTAAAATATTGTCTGTTTTATTAAGAAATAAATTGTGCTGGAATACCGACGTCAAAGAAGTAGTTTTTTTCTTTGTTTCATTTTATTTTGGCGGCCTCTAGTTGTATGTGCACAAACTGATCTGGTGTGATTCTTCAGTAAAACCAATAAACGATTCTTTAAATTCAAACCTTTCGGTAGCAAAATTATTATGTTTCTGTTAATTATTTAAAGTTTTAAGTTAAACCAGCCTTGTCTGCTAGAAAATTAAATTGTTTTAAAATTTAAAAAAAAAATTTATTCCTATAATCATCAGAATTAAAATTTTTAGAATGTTTCCCGTGGGTTAATTCCATTAGACACCTGGGGGTATTTATAGATCAAAAGTCTTAGTTTGACCGTATTAATCACCTTATAGACAAAGCCGAAAAAAGTCTTGAACATTCTCAGAGCTGTGGTGTCAAGGTCATGGGGTTCAGATCCAAAAGACCAAAATCATTTACTAGAGACATTTACTAGATCGCTGTTAGATAACAGAACAATATTTTATGAAGCACGTTGTTATTCGTGCCTTTAAAATTTGATATATTACAACATACGGCTATAAGGTTGACTAAGGGAGCGCTTTAATCCACGCCAATTTAGGCGATTTTGGCAGAGTGGTTCGCTACACTCATTATTTATTTATTTTCAAGCAGAACAATATTAGTATATAATAACAAACTTTTAAATAGAATAATTAAATTAGCTATAAAAAACCTAATACTACCGTTTTGATCTAAGAAAAACATAATAAAAATAGTCCTTCACTTGCTGAAGCTTTTACTGTAACAGCGAAATACAATAATATAATTCTGAAATGGGATAACTGTTTCGTATTTGAAAACCCATTAACATTACATATTTAAATCTGGAAGTAATGTTTGCCAAATTCACTGAGTCACAAATACTTAATAAAAGCACTTTAAATAAAGTTTTAGTTCAGTTTAAATCCTATCATAAAATATATTCTGATGGATTAAAAATAGTAATGGAGTGGGTTGTACCTTTGTAATCCCATAGATTAAAATAACTAAAATGTATAAATGGCCTAAGCTATTATTTTTTCGGCCGAAGCGCTAGCTATATTAAAGGCTCTAGAATTTGTCCGTTTACATAAATCAATATCTAACGTGGTCATAATATCTGATTCTCAGTCTGTTTTGCTATCCCTAAAAAATAACATTAACTGCAAGCATCCTATTATTGCCAGTATTTTGAATTTAATCTCTAGTTAACAACTCGAAACACGAGAAATTATTTTTAAAAAATCAATTTTATTTCATAAGCGTACAAAGAGAACTGACTACAAAATGCATTTTAGTTATATTTATAAGTTCAGTAATGCTTATGTTGCATGAGAACGAAAAGATAAAAGTCTAAGAATTGCAAGTGCATAAATGCAGAATCGCATTTCTCACGGGAACGTAACTCCTCCCCTCTTAGTTGAAAGCACGTTCTTAAAGACGTGTTTTCAAAAATTTCCAAAAAGGTTTAAAGATTATTAATATTTTAGAAAATTCTATTATTTTCTTCAATATCTAAAGTATTAGAGTTTGCATTTAATTGTTTTTTCTTAGACTTTTTTACAAGTTTTTTGTATATGAAAAATATAAAAATTATTGAAATGAATATGTAAAGTAAAATTGTCCAAAAACTGGTCTTCTTTACATAAATCGTTGTGGTCATTTCTTCTAGGGCCTTCTTTTGGTTTTCCAATTTGGCTTCGATTTCTTTAGTAGTTTTTAGGTTTACGTAGTTTAAGTCCATACTAGGAGGGCTGTAGAATGAATCTCGGTTTTCCTTAATTAGACTTAAATTAAGGGTAGGTAGATTAATTCCATTAAATGTTAATTGGCTTGATTTATATGTTTCAAGCGTAATTGACTTTATCCGTACTTTACATCCTGGGGATGACTCCAGAAGATAGGAACCATATAAGGGTATGTTATCTTCGGATTTTTGACAATTTATGACGGCGATTACTTGTATTGGTACTGTTATCAGCCATTTGTCGTCGATTATTTTTGTTGTCTGGATCTCGTGCATTTGAGTTTCGAATGGGTGGCAAAACGTAATATTTGGGTGATGTTTGATAAGTTGAACAGCGCAGGAGGGGCTGTCTTCGACCAACGTGGTGTGGGCTTCTTTACACAAATATTTTTGTGGTTGGATTTCGTGACATCTTTGGTCCATATGGGCATATTTTGTATTGCGTAATGCTAGGTAGGGTTTATAAGGAATATTTACAAGAAATGATCGATTATTGGGAATTGGTAAAGGAAATAACTTAAAATATTGATATATCTCCGATTCCACAAGAGGAAGTTCAAATATAAATACAATATTAAAGTTTTTTAAGAAACTTTTAATTTCTATAATTTTTTCGAAATTAAGTATATTTTTATAAGTTACTTCTAAAGGGAGTTTATCTGAGCCTAGATGATCGTGTAAGTTCTTTATTTCTATAAATAGTTCATTTGGTTCTATTATTGAATTATAAAGTACATTAATTTTTGCAAAAGTGATACCTATTTCAATCTTATTCAGAATATCGTAGATTGATTGATAAATTGTTGTTATTTGATTGATTATTGTATATATTAAATAAAATTCGTGATTACTTATTTGTTCCATTTGAACTTTATTAATTATTTTTTCTATTTGTAAAATGCGTGACTTTAGTACCATTTGGTTATGTGTGATATTAGATATAATTGTTTTAAATTTATTAATAGTGGATTCTAAAAGTGTAATTTGATTGATAGCGTCAATTTTCAATTTATTTTGATTTTCTTGTAATTTCGTGATTTTGGCATCAATTTGCTCTGCGTCATTTTGATCTAAGTTTCCAGTTATACTTTTTATGAATGAACCTAAGGGGTTAAAAAGACCTCTTTTACTACGATAATTTTCTTGATTTGGGACAATTTGTTCTAATAGAGTTTCTATTCTTTTTTCAAGTGTACATAATGTATTAAAAGAATTAAAATATTCCTTATGGTATTCGCTGTTATTTTGAATGTTTATGTATATTGATTTTGCTTGTTTTTGAATATTTTGAAATTGGTTAATTAAAGGGGTTAGGTTAATATTTTGAACGAATGTCCAGTGATTGGATTTAAGTTTAGCGGTTCCCATTTTGAATGGTAGTATTCCTGGATGTTTATTTAAATCATGGAATTTTACGTAGCCGCCGACGATGGTCCAGCATCTGGAACAAGGGGTATTATTTTAGTTTCGTTAACATGTATAATTTCTTTGTATTTATTTTTGGGATTTTCTATTTGTATTTTATTATTTTCTAATATAGCCGTTAGTATGAATGGGCCTAAATATCTCTTTTTTATTTTTCCAGATCGATTATCTGATTTTTTATAAATTTGTGAGCCTATTATTAAATTGGTCGGGGTTTTATCCTTGTTTGTCCTATCTATAATTTTTTGTTTTAGTTCTCGTGATTCCTTTGTAATTTTGTCGTACAAAATTTGTGTGTTATTTTTATGATTATTGACATACTCGGTATATACATGAGCGGGTATTAAATCCATAGGATCTCTAGAGTCTGTGTGTCCGAAGACAAGTTCGTATGGGGTAAAATTCGTACTAGAATGGATCGTGTTATTATAGGCAATAATTGCGTACGGCATAAGTTTGGTAACTTCTGCATTGGGGTCCGATTCTCGAAGTAATCGAATGTGTTCGATTAATGTGGAATGTAGCCTTTCAACAGGAGAGTTTGATTCATGGTGGTAGGGGGTAGTGAAGTGTATTTTAATATTATGTGTATTTAATAAGCCTTTAACGACTTCGTTCTGAAATTCAGATCCGTTGTCTGAAACTATTTGTTTTGGAATACGTAAAAAGGAAAAGAAATTAATTAACTGTTCACAGCACGACACTGCATTTCCAGTATAAGGCAAGGCTTGTGCGTATTTGGAGAATTTATCTATAATAGTTAGGAATTTTTGTTTACCTATGATGAAAGTGTCGATATGAACAATTTCGAAAGGTTTGCTTGGCGTTTCGGTTAATATCAAAGGTTGATCTGGTGGTTTTCGATTATATTTTGATCGTTGACAGATTTCACAATTATTGATGTATTTTGTTACATCTGCCTTAAGTGATTTCCAATAATAATTTGCTTTTAAAAATTTGCAAGTTTCTTCGATTCCTCTATGATTTGTTTTGCCTTCATGACGATATTTAATTAGTAATTCTCGTTCGTCAGGTTGAGCATTATTTATTAATTTTGAACATTCTATAAGTTTTAAATTTTTAAAATGGTTATTCATTGTTTGTTGAAAATAGGTTCTTAGTTCTTTGGAAAAGAAATAAACATATGTTGTTTTATCTGTTAAATATTCTTTCAAAAAGTTAGTAATTACTATAATATTAGTGGGTAATGTTGCGTGAATAATTTGATGTCCTTCGAAATTTTCACGTTTGGTTTTAACATATTTGTCATAAGGTGCTTTTTTAATAATAAGTTGATGAGCTTTATTATTAATAATTTCATCTAATATAGTCATATTGGAATGATTTTCGTTAGCATTTGTACTATGTATTGTTTCCGTTACGGGTGGTTTTATTGGAATATTAGAATGGGTTAGTTGTGTTATAGGTGGAGTTATTAGAATGTCAGAAATAATATTAATTTTGGGTGTTGTTTCGGGTTCGTGTTCTAGTCTTTCTATTGTTTGTGACACTACTTCAGAGTCAAGGATATCTGGGTTAAATTGGTCGTTTAGGAATTGCGTTACGTCGGTGTCTATATCGCCTGGGTAATTTATTAATGATTCGGATTCGATTGCGTTTAATTGAATTCGGCTAAGGGCGTCAGCGTTAGTGTTTTGTTTCCCTTTTTTGTAGATTATTTCATAATCATACTCTTCAAGTTTTAGCCTCCAACGTACTAATTTCGAATTTGGTTCTTTGAGGTTAAATAACCATACTAATGGGCGATGGTCAGTATATATTTTAAATTTTTTGCCATAAAGGTAAGGTCTAAAGTATTTACATGCCCAAACGATTCCTAAAAGTTCTTTTTCAATCGTTGAGTATTTTTGTTCTGTTTCATTTAGAGTGCGCGACGCGAATGCTACAGGGTTGTCATTTGGCGGGTTGCCTTGAGAGAGAACAGCGCCTAGGGCTACATTTGAGGCATCTGTCGTAAGGACAAAGGGTTTTTCAAAATCAGGATATTTTAGTATTGGAGCATTAATAAGCAATTCTTTTAAATGGTTAAAGGATTGAATAAAGGCTGGTGAGTGTTCAACTTTCGCTCCTTTTTTGAGACATAATGTAAGGGGTTTTGTGATTTTTGCGAAGTCTTTGATGAATCTACGATAATATCCGGCTAGTCCTAAAAATGACTTAATGTCTTTTTGGGTTTTTGGTATGGGGAAATTTTTAACTGCGGTGACTTTATCAGGATTAGGTTTTACACCTTCGCTTGTAATTTTGTGACCTAAATAAGCAACTTCTTTGTGTAAAAATTCTGATTTGTCTAGCTGCACTTTTAAATTGGATTCTCTAAGTCTATCAAAAACGGATTTTAATCTATCGATGTGCTCTTGAAGTGACGTAGAGAAGATTATTATGTCATCAAGATATACAGAACAGATTTCATTTTGAAGTCCCCGAAGGACGTTGTTCATGACTCGCTGAAATGTAGAGGGCGCATTTTTTAAGCCAAAAGGCATGCGTCTAAATTCATAATGACCTGTATCGGTTGAGAAGGCTGTTTTAGGGATATCATTCGGTTCCATTTCTATTTGATGGAAACCGGTTGCTAGATCCAATGTGGTGAAATATTGAGATTTTCCGAGTTTATCGAGAATATCCGATATATTTGGTAAAGGAAATTTATCATCAATACTGCGTTCATTGATTTTACGGAAATCGCAAACGATACGCCATTTACGTTTACCGGACGCGTCCATCTTTTTTGGGACAATCCAAATTGGACTACTCCACGGTGACGTTGAGTTTTGAATGATACCGTTCTCTAACATTTTGTTAATTTGGGTTTTAACCTCTTTTTTATGAATTTCGGGATATCGATAAGTTTTTGTATATATAGGAGTGTCATCGGTTAGGTTTATTTTATGTTTAATTTGATTAGTAAATGTAAGTGGGATGCCCTCACAATAAAATATGTCACGATATTCGTAACACAAGTTTCGAATAGCTCTGTATTCTTCCTGATTACAATGTGACAGTCTTAAATTTTTTAAGTTTTGCTTTTGTGTATTATCCATATATTCATTTATTTCTGTATCGGTTTCCATTTTTTCTATGAAGTTGTTTTCTACTTCATTTATGGTTTCGATATCTATGGGATTAAATATTTTTATTTTAACTGGGTTTTCGCGACTATTCGTAATTATAGTTGTTGCGTAGGAGTCAATGACTTGTACTAAAGCTTCTGGCATCTCTGCGCAACCAAAATCTGTATATTTTAAAATACCTAAACCATTCGATTGATTTACAGGCAGTTTGATTCTTTGACATGTACGTGGGGGAATTATTATTTCGATAGTTTCAAAATTATGTAAATTTGATATATTATTTTGATAATATAAAGGCAATGTTACAAATTGAGTATCTAAAGAACAATGTTTTAAATTTATATTAGCTCCAATATGTGTTAGAAAATCAATTCCTAAAAGTCCGTCAAATTTAGGTGAAAAATCAAAAAGATAAAACTTATGATTACCTGTATGATTAAAACAAGGAAATATTGGTATATTAATTACTTCATTGTGAATGGACGTAGCGTGGGCTGTCCTTACTGAGAAAGGTTCCGAAAAAATGAAATTTGAATAAATTTTGTATGCTAAATTAGGCTTTATAAAACTTTTGCCACTACCTGTATCAATTAAAAATTTTGCTTTGATTTCGGGTATGAAAATTACTGGTAAATCTGAATTTGTGTAATTATTTAAAAGTATTATGTTTGGTTGTTGAAAATTTGGTTCTCCTGAAAATTTTCTTCATTAAAATCAATTTGATTTTCATAAGGGTTATTTTCTAGACAAGAAAATTCGGTATTGGAGTCATTATACGAATATTGCGAGTTATCGGTGTATTCCGGGTAATAATATTGAAATTCAGCATTGCTAGTTTGAAAATTTTCATTTTGATCATTATCGGTATTTATCGATTCGACTGATTGATTATATAGTTCTTCTACAACAATATTACGTTGTGAAGAATGTGGTTGTTGGTTTCTTCTAAGGATTGTGTTCCCTGAAGAAGTATCCATCGGCTCAGGCTTTTGTTGGCGTGATATTCCAGAAGGAGTTGGGCGTTGATTTTGGGGGTTAAAAGATGGTCTTGGGGTAAAAGTGTTTCTTTGCATAAAATTTTGATTTGGGAAATTCGATTGTCTAAAATTATTTGCGGGTTGCCTAAATTGTCCAAAGCCCATAAATTGATTATTTCCATTATTAAAATTTGGGATTGGTTGTTTATAAGAAGGCATAAAATTTGAAAATTGCTGAACGGGGTAATTCGAAAATATTGGTCTCACATTAGCAGGATAATGTGCTTGTGTAGGCAAATTTATTTTTGGTTTTTGTGAATTAAAATTTGGGTTTTTTGGTAATATGTTACTACGGTTCTTATAATACATAAAATTTTCTTCTTCCAAGGCACAGCTCATTGCCTCTTCTAAAGTAACTGGATTTTTTAATCTAACCACAAGTTGCATATGGTAGTTTAGACCGTTTATGAAGGTTTTTAATACTAAATTTCCGTATTCATTAATTTTTAAAAGTTTTAGAGCTTGCGTTTCATTGCTTAAATTTACTTTGGAAAATAACAAACTGCGAGCGTCTTGCAAACGCAGGCCAAATTGTTGCGGTGTTTCATTTTTTTCCGGTTTGGACGTTATTATATCTTGAATAATACAATCAATCGATCTATGATCTGAAAAAGTCGAAATTATTGCAGCTTTTACTGCGGGCCATGTATTTAATTCTATTCTAGAACAAATAATATCGGCTGCCCTACCTACAAGTTTACTTAATATAGTATCGTGTAAACATACATTTATAGGTGCATTATTGTCCGTTTTATTTCTATGATTATTATAAAAATTATCACAAGCATTAATAAATCTGTTTATTTGTTTTGGATTCCCATCAAATAAGGGAATATTGTCTGCCTGATATCTGACTAGTTGTAAATTAGGTTCAGTAGTCATTATTTTACTTATTTGAATTAAATTAGAAAAGGTGTTAGATTTCTTTCACAATTTAAATTTCCAAAAGCTGATGTTAAATCTTCCAGTTTGCGGAATTACAAGAGACGTAAGTATCAATATTTAAGATAGGATAAAAATAAAATGAAATAAGGAAAATTGAAAGGAAGCACTTACAGCAATGTACTGAAGATAATTCCAATTCTCATTCTTAAACTAGGGTCCAATAGGAGAGGCGATGTGGTCCTTTCCCTGGTTAGCAGCTATGAGGGTGGGACGATGTGTGTTCCCAAACTCGCACCAATAGGACGCTGGACGATGCTGTTCCAAATCCCTGGTCAATTTTTGAGTTTCTTAGTACACCCTGAAGATTTTTTAATTGTCCGATTTTTGCCACGAATCGTTGAGACGAAACCAGAAAATACGCACGATGCGCGACTGTTGGCAATAATCCTACCGACTGCGCCAGTTAACAACTCGAAACACGAGAAATTATTTTTAAAAAATCAATTTTATTTCATAAGCGTACAAAGAGAACTGACTACAAAATGCATTTTAGTTATATTTATAAGTTCAGTAATGCTTATGTTGCATGAGAACGAAAAGATAAAAGTCTAAGAATTGCAAGTGCATAAATGCAGAATCGCATTTCTCACGGGAACGTAACTCTCTACACTTTTTTGTAGTAAGATTAATATTAAATTCGTTTGAGCAAAAGGTCATTCAAGTCTTCTTTGAATGAACTTGCGGATAAAACCGCAAAGGAAGAAATTTCAGTGGTCCTTCTTTCAGAAGTTATTCCACATTCAAATTTATTAGAATAGTCAAGGAAAAAAGAAGGAGATCTGTAAATAATTATATATAAATAATGCACTTAGCTCTCTGAATCAGTATTCATCAATTTACCATAATCTAAACGGGAAACCTCTTATCCATAAAATGCAATTGTCTCACAAATTGTGTGTACCGTCTTTTAGGTATCTGACTGGACATGGAAGATTTAACAAGCATCTTCAAAAAATAAAACTATCTGATACTTTATTATGTTCATGTGATAATGCATCATTAGATGACCTAAACCATAGACTTTTTAGCTGCTCCAATAACACAGAATTCGTATCATATCTTTCTTCCGAATTATCGAAACTTTGTTTACTTGCAATAAATATTATTTCGTTTATAAGTAAAGTGGGCACTGATCCTAGTATAGAGAAAATCATTATGAATTATTTGAAAACCTGTAAAATAGTTATTTAAAATTTTTGATCTTACTGTTATCGACCATGTTTGTTTCCTTTGCCTCAATATTTTTCAACTTACCTATCCGAGCCCCAGTCTTTTATGTTTAGTTAAAAAATATCTTGCATTGACCAAATGGCGAGAAGTATGTGCCCCTGTCTAAATGTGCTTTGCCTTATACAATTTCTCTCTTTAAATGTTTAGGTTCGTAGGGATTGATCTAATATCAGGGATTTTAAGTTTGCTACCATTTCAACATACCGAAATATACATTATACATTATAATATTTACTGGATCTAAATCTATTGTATACTGAACACCAAAGTCACAGAAAGCCAAAAAAAAATCCAAATGCTCTGTGTTCAAATTTAATTTCCTCAAGAAATAAGTGGCTCTAAAATTCTATATCTGTAAATTTTTCTCCAAGAGTGTAAATTTACTTGTTTTTTTTTTGTTTTAAGTTACTATTGGTAATCTAAAGTAACTTTTACTTGTCATGTTTATTATAAACTAAATAATAATTCTAAAGCTACAGTTTTATACTAGTGGTGTTTAGTCATACCAGAATTAAAAGAAGGTAATAAAAAATTGCCTACCTGACTTTATATTTAGACATTTACCCTCACTCGTAAACGAGATAATATATTAATTATATCTAACAAAATAAATATTACATTATACATATTTAATAAATATTAATAAAAGTATCTTAGTGATGCAAGTAACTCATCATCACTACTAGTACTTTCATTATTTGCACATAATACAAAATAATTGATATTTTGCGATACATTCTTAAAACAATTTTCTAGGCTGATAATATATTATATGATTTTTTTCAATTTACAGATATAATTAAATTGCTTCAGATGTTATAAGTTCATAGATAAATTCCAAGATAAAAAAATTGCTGCGAATCCTTTGCCTGATTGTACTCCGTATTAGCTATGTTTTTTCGACAATTATGAAGGTTGTATTCTTAAAACAAGGAGCGCCTTTCCCGAGCAAAGAACGTGTGAATTTCTTACCTAGAGTTTTCTAGGGATCGGAGCCGAGGATCAATAGGATATGAGACGTGTTTTTCTGTGCCTAGTTTGAGCTTATTTATTACACTAATTTTGGGAGGCAATGTTACTTTCTAGTTCTGCATGTGGCCGTGTTCATGATGACTTAAGTGCCTATCTTAACATATTTTTATGTATTTAATAGGTTAATTTTTAACAATTTTATTATTTGTAAGTTAATATTTTTTTTCTCTAAATTTTTGCTATTATAGGTTTTTTTTCTTTCTTTCAGCTCTTCGACTTCAATTTGACAATTTACACAACTTAGGAATTACAGTTTCATTTTAGAACTTAATTTTATGTAAAGAAAGAGAAGTTAAAAGCTACAGTTTTCTTTTTGTATTTGTTACTGCTAAATCATAAGAGCCCTTCATGAGACAAGCAACTGGTTTGCCTCCTTTTTGTCTCTTAAAAGGGACGAGCAACAAAGTTAGTAAGATCCTGCGCAAAGTCTTGTAAAATAAGAACAGAGTGTTAAAGTTCCGCAGAAATCTGCCTTATAAAATAAAATAATTTGAAATAAATAATTATTGTTTTCCAAATTTGTATTTTTGTTCCAGCATATTTAAAATAACACAATAATAAATGAATTGGAAAGAGTGTTATATCTGTATTCGTTTTACCCTTTTTACACGTCTGAAAGAAATTGAAAAACTAACCTTCAATATTAAAATTATCTATATAAGCTAGCCCTCAGTTCACAAGTGCTTTTACAATATATATATGTATTGTAGTTTTTCTATCATAGTTAATCTATATGGCTTAGTTGAGTAAAATAAAGTTAACATCATATATAGTTGACGCTCAACATAAGTATCTGATGATGGTGAGATAGTTCACCGAAATGCACTACTTTTTATAGAGATAAAGTAATGTATAATATTATTTCTTGTCATAAACATGTTTCCAAATTCTTTGTTTTTGAACCTGCAGTTCGGTAAACTTATTTTTGGACCTCTCTCTACAATGTTAATTTAGTTGCCCTTTCACATTGCTAGGTAGATTTTCTATATATAACATTTTGTTTTAGTGCGAACCTGGTCTAGGAGCAAGTGTAATGTACAACCTTCTCTACAACGAACCAACAAAACTTATGTTGCTAGCCGGGTGTAGCACAGTTTGTACTACCGTTGCTGAGGCTGCAAAAATGTGGAATTTAGTTGTGGTGAGTGTCTAATAAAATTTGTCTTTTTTTTACAAAAACGCTTTATGGTTAGCATAGACGTCGATATGTGGACCAATTGGTAGAAGAATCACCTCTTGAAATGGAAAGTTTGAAAATATTTATAATAGCATTTTGTCAAAATTGCATAACAACTTTTTAAATCTCACAAAAAAATGAGATACCAGTAAGCAATCTGGTTTGTTCCAGTTTAACCGCTGTTTCCATTATTTAAAAAGGAAAACAAATTTATCAAAGGTAATATTCTCCAAAAAAAAAAAATATTTCGTTTTAGTAATGTTTTTTAATATTGTTTTCTAGTTAAAAATTATATTCAGATACACGAAAGTCTACCGAGTATAGGAGAGACAAAAATGTTCATTAAGCTGCAATTACAAACAAAAGGAAATACTTTTATAACAATGCTAAAAGTTTCTTGAATTCCATTAACCCAAAAGACTTCAAAATCGGTCTGCCCCTGTTCTAGGAAATTAACACAAAAACAGTTATGAATTTAGGAAAAATGTATACGAAAACACATAAAATTCTCTAAGTTGCTTTTAGGGAGTCATGGGGGCGTAGTATTTTCGGAGAAAGAACGTATAAATTCTACAATAATGTCAATATATTTTACCAACGTCAGAGCAAGGATACCATGATCCCTGTCAAGAATGTCCTGTAATGCTGCAAGCACAATGATCTATTTCAGTCAAACGACGATCGCGATTTCGCTCGTTTTAGAGTTCATCAGGTCCCCATAGACTAGCAAGCCCCATGTAGGGCAAAGGCACAAAATGGAATTACAGAAGCAACTACTTTGCTGGGTAATACCATGACTGGCATTGAATGACATGTTTCAGGCAGGGATAATGGTGTCCTTGTTCTGACGTTAGTATAACGTGAAACAAAAATATAATACCATCATTTTTTCTAACGAACGGAAGAAATCAACAACGCAATTCAATGCCGGTCATGGTATTATGCCAGTCAAGGTATTTGCCAGCCAGAGTAGTGTGTTCGTGTGTGTGTAGTGTTTCTGTAATTCTATTTTGTGAAGTTCTAAAATATTTATAAAATTAGATATTTTTATGTATTCTATTTTATATGCCTAATTTATATTTTTACCTTAATTGCCGACACTCTGGAAATAGCATCCTTAGTGATTAAAAACCATATATTTTAATTCTGAGTGTGCAGTACCTTAGGGAGAAAAAATGCCCGCTCGGCCTGGACCTATAAGCCACTTCTACCCAGTTTAATATCTCTTGACAGTTTTACACATATTTTTCAGTTAATAACATGAAAGGAAAAAAGAAACATTTCGAAATAAATAATAAACAGGATATAGAGCAGGTGAACACTTATTTAATAGCTTAGAAAGTCACTAAACTGTAATATATATATATATATATATATATATATATATATATATATATATATATATATATATATATATATATATATATATATATATATATATATATAAATATCTATATCTATATATCTATATTATATGTTTATATATAGAAATATATATATATATATATATATATATATATATATATATATATATATATATATATATATATATATATATATATATATATATATATTTATATGTGTGGTCATTTAAGTGTGCAACATAGCAACATATAGGAATTTTTTTATTAACTACACAATCAAAATAAAAATATTGCTAATAGTTGGTGCATCCTCGATAATCATATAAAGTGTACTTAAAATAGTTGCAAGTCAAACAACATACAGGCTAGGTCAAAAAATATTAAAATCATGCAAGAGTAAAGTACCCTTATTTCGAAAGATTCAGCAAAACGTTATTAACAAAAGTTGTTAAGCATCAAAAGTTATATAATGGATACCTAAACATAGCCTCCTGAGATAAAATATTTTTTTTTGGAAAAAATCAAAAAAGTTTTTGAAAAATTGATTTTTTTGATAATTATCATTAACACTTTCATAGTTTAATCAAAATCAGATCAGATTTGCATAACTTCGTTTAAATATAAGTACACTTGTGAAATTAACTTGGATTTTTAATTTTTTAGGGAATTACAAATTTCAGGTTTGTTGTAACGGTATTAAATACAACTTGACAATTTCGCCAATATTATTTTTACCAAAATGAAACATTTGTGAAGAAAACATGCTCATTAAAAAACTTTCATTTGAATGCAAACTTATCAAATTGTTATTAAATAACTGTACACATTAATTGACAAACCTGTAATTATATTATTATATATTAACTTTATTTCATTTAAAATGCTTTCCTCCAATGAACTCCTTCAATGAACGACATCCAGACAAACAAGTTCACTACTCAACTGTAAAAAGAATTTTAATAAACTTCAAACAGACAGGGTCTTTAGACTATAAATATAAAAATGACCGTGCCAA
This sequence comes from Kuschelorhynchus macadamiae, assembly GCA_030620095.1. Classification (NCBI taxonomy): domain Eukaryota; kingdom Metazoa; phylum Arthropoda; class Insecta; order Coleoptera; family Curculionidae; genus Kuschelorhynchus; species Kuschelorhynchus macadamiae. Next base: position 398,960 of record JAUTXW010003321.1, read on the forward strand.
AACTGTTTGTACTAAAGAAAATAAATTAGCGGTACTCAGTCAGTTGTTGAAAACCCTAGAAGATCCACCCAGGAAATTTCTGTTTATACGGGTTTAATACCCGTTAAGCTCTGTTAAGAGCATTCTGAAGAAACACTAGTTTCATGCTTATAGGCCAATGTTTATTTGTACGTTTCAAGAACGAGACTATGACATCCGCTATGATTTCTGCATATGGATTTAATTTAACAAATAGAAGATCAGCGAGATTTTCATAGACATATTCTCCTTGGGGAAGAATCCACGTTCACAACAAATGGCACTGTCTCTTCTCAAAATTGTAAGTAGTGGTCGGACGCAAATCCAAATTTTGTTATTGACAATAGAAACCAGTATTACCAAAAAACAAACGTGTGGTGCGATATTATCAACGAAAAATTATTGGGTCCGTTTTTTTTCGCCGAAACTGGTGATACCTATTTACAGTTTCTGGAAAACAAAATATCGGATTTTTTGGATAATATAAGTTTAAAAGAACGGTATAAATTATGGTTTGTACATGATGGATGTCTCGCTCATTCTACTAAAAATGTTTCTGAATGGTTAAATGGGAAATTTGGTACTAAATGGTTAGGATCTTACCCCATTAGATTTTTTTATAGGGATACTTAAAGCAAAAAGTGTATAAGGATCGACCATTTAATAATGTCGAGGAACTTGAAAATTCGATTCATTTCCATTGCAGAAATATTCCAGCAAATATCTTGCGATCTACTTTTAGTGAATTTTATGACCGGACAATTAGATGCATTGTACGAGAAGGTGGGTATACAGAAACGCTTAGATAATTTTCATTTTTTTATGTACTTCCTAAAATGTTTTTTTACTTCATGCTGATTTGTTAATTGTTAAGTTATAAGAAACAATTTTGGTAAAACTAGTGGTATCACATTCAATTAGATCTCGGTGGGTTTGATTTTTTGTTAATATTAATTCACATTAATTCACTTTCAACCCTTATTTGTTTTTTCAAGGATTTCCAGTTTGTCAATTATGTGTTCACTTCTTTAATAAATATTTGAAAAGAAAATTTTGCACCTCAAAAAGTTTTTTAATGTGCATATTTTCTTCAGTAATGCTTCATCTTGTTAAAAAGAGTATTGGGAAATTCCCCAGTTGTGTTTAATATCGTTGCAACAAACCTGAAGTTTGTGATTCCCTAACAAATTAAAAATCCAAGTCAGTTTCACAAGTATACTTAAACTTGAAAATTATCAAAAAAATCAATTTTTCAAAAACTTTTCTGATTTTTCCCAAAAAAAAAAAAAAATTTTTTTTCAGGAGGCCTCGTTTTGGTATCCAGACATAACTTCTGATGCTAAACAACTTCACTTAATAACATTTTGCTAAATCTTTCGAAATAAGGGTACTTTACTCTTGCATGATTGTTGACTTACAACCATTCTAAGTACACTTTATATGATTATCGAGGATGCACCAATTTTTGGCAATATTTTTCTTTTGATTGTGTAGTTAATAAAAAAAATCCCATATGTTGCAAACTTAAATGACCACACTGTAAATATATATATATATATATATATATATATATATATATATATATATATATATATATATATATATATATATATATATATATATAGTTAATATATATAATTTTCTTGGGTATAGGTCCGAAAAAAGAAAGTAATTGTAACTGAGGTTTTAATAGTGTCACATATATTGTCAATTTTAAAAAAATATCATTTTTGAGGTTTCGGCAGGAACACCCTTGCCTTTCTCAAAAAATTTTTATCCTAAAACCAAAAACAAGACCCTACATTTCACAATAAAAACCTATTACTTTTAACTTACCATGAAACGTAATTAATCAATTTAAAATTAAAATCTTAATAAAGAACAAATTTCACTTATTTTTAGGAACATACGAAAATAACAAAAAAGACGACAACAACATATCGTTTGCTGCTCGCTCTTGGGCGATATCACACTGATTTGGATTTTATTATTTTTAAAGAAAATAATCCATCGTTGGTATGGAAGGGAGGGGCAATATTTACTTTAGTTATATTATACCGAAATAGATTTTATTTAACACATATATATCCTTTTTGTCATTTATGGCATGTTTGTTTTTTTTTTATTTCTATTGACTCATAGATTTCTCTTTTCTTTTTATGCAACTCAGTTTTTAGAATCTTTGTTCGGTCAAAATCGAAAGTATGATTATTTTGTTGTGCGTGTTTAGATAATGCAGTTTGGTTTTTCTTATCGTACTTGTGGCCATGTAATCTTGACTGTAGATATTGTTGTGTCTGCCCAATATAGACACCATCACAATCCTTGCATGGTACCTGATATACTATATGTGTTTTTTGAATTTTTTTTTTGCTATAGGGGATATAATTTGCTAAATCAACATTACACAAAACTTAAGAAAAAAAATTCAAAATTTCAAAAAACACATATAGTATATCAGGTACCATGCAAGGATTGTGATTGTGATATATATATATATATATATATATATATATATATATATATATATATATATATATATTTTTTTTAATTGTGGGATACTGGTTTATTTTCTTAAAAGAATTATTTATTTCCTTAACGTATCGCGCTTCATAGAGAAACTCAAAAGGATATTATTGGCCTACAATAAATACAAAACTATAAAATATCGATTGACACACTAAAAACTATTACAATAAAATGTTAAAATAGAACGCTACAATTTTAAAATTAATGTTAAAATCATGTTAAAATACATTGGTATACGCACCTTGGAAATAAAACAACTCACTGCATTGTAGTAGCAATGATGTTTCAGTTGTGACTTGTGGAAATTAAATAAATACTACCGATATGTTTTTTTTTGTTTTTGGCTGAAAGCTATTATTTAGATTAATATTGTTTACTTTATTTATATTGGTGTAAAATCAAGTTGATATAGAAATTATATTTATGATGGTGTAGTATAGAGTATATAGGCATTTTATTATATGTAAAATACTATATTAAAAAGTTAAAATATCAAACCGTGGTAAATCTGACTCAATTTCTTGACATCTTGTTTATCATTTACGGAATGTTTTTCTTTTTTGATATGAAACGTCTTCTTAATGATTAATTTTTGATAGTTAGTATCTTTATTCAAAATTCGTGTGTCAGAGAAAAATTAAATTTATGAAGGGCGGTGGACGCATTTTTTGATACTTATGGCCGTTTATTCTGTTCTCTAGGTATTTCCCCTCAGGGGGCCTAGAACGTTGTTCTAGGTTACGGGAATTGACGCCCCCGAGGCACCTGAGTCATGTTGTGCTGTCCTGTGATGTTTTTATATGTACGGTAATCCTTCGGTGTAGAAGCCGTGCCTAGAGGATGAATGGCCCAGCCAAATGGGTCTCGAACGGCTCCCTTCGGAAACCGGGCGAAATCCGGATGTAACCTAGCCTTGCTATGGCAAACCGGGCTCTGCCATAGTTGACCGTTTTTCCCAGGATACTCGTGGGATCTATATGCACAGATCTAACTCAAATTTTCCTCCTTTAAGCGGGTCAAAACGACCCAGAACTGAGTCACCCCCAATTATAACAACCAAAGTATACGATCGTTTTTTTATAATCAAAAGATTAAATGAAGAGTCCTTTAAAACCGAATCACCTTTTCTTATTCAGAAAGCTTTAGTTAATTATTTTGGCACACTAGCTGATACTAAGAAACTGAATGATGGAACGCTTTTAATTGAGGTCAAATCCGAAAATCAATCAATTCAAGCTCAAAACCTTACCAAACTCCAAGAATTTGAAGTCTCCACTTCCCCACATAAGTCTTTGAATATAATAAAGGGTATTGTCACCTGTGGTGACCTATCAAACTGTTCAGATGAGGAGATATTGGAGAACCTGAAAGACCAGGGCGTCTTCTCTATTTTCCGATTCCCGACAAAGGCCAATTCTTCCAAACCCTCATCCACTTTTATTCTTTCATTTAAAACTCATTCGCTGCCGACTCACATCAAAGCAGGGTGGTATTCTCTGAGAGTACGACCCTATTTCCCGGCTCCAATGAGATGCTTCTCGTGCCAAAAATTTGGCCATACAGCCTCACGTTGTTCTCTCACCAAAATCTGCGCCTCGTGCGGCCACGACCTACACGAAGGTGAATGCTGCACGCAAACACCAAAATGTACAAACTGCGCTGGAAATCACTCCCCTAGGGATAAAAGCTGTCCAACCTACAAAAAAGAATTTGAGATACAAAAGATACGCACATTAGAAAAGCTCTCATATCCTGAAGCTAAACGCAGATACTTGACACTTAACCCTACTTTCATTACAACTTACAGCACAGTCTCCAAAAGAAACCCTCCAACTTTATCTGTAAGTATTCAATGTGACCTACCTACTCCCCTACCAACTCTAACCCCCCAACCTAATCCTATCCAAATTCCCTTATCCAAACCCCTCCCACAAAATCCTACCACAACTTCCCTTTCTAAACCCCCCACCCAATCCACCAAACCCTCCAGAAATTCTACCACCAATACCCAAAACACTCCCTTCATTTCTAAAACCTCTCCCTCACACTCCAAAACAACTGAGAAAAACTATACTACCTCCGGTAAGGAAAACCTCCCGACCCTCCTCGCAAAGAGAGATCTAGTTCCTCACCGAGGAACTCCTCGTCAAAAAGAACTCCCAAATCATCCCCTCACTCGTCTAAAACTACCTCCCTTGAAAACATGGACATAGATCAAGATCCTCGACACCATCCTTCCTCGTTAACCCGTAAATAATTAAAATCTTTATTTATATTCAATCCAATAATACACTGGAATGCAAACGGTCTCAAATCAAAATCAGAGGATCTTAAACTATTAATCTCGAAATATAAACCATCTGTAGTTTGCGTCCAAGAGACAAATTTCAAAGTCAACAACTTCTATACACCAAAAAACTATAACATAGCACAATCATGTAGAATTGCTCCACCTATGCAACCACCGTGCTCTGACAGAGCTCACGGTGGAGTTGCCACTTTTATACACAACCTCCTTGATTACAGACAAATTAACCTTAACACGAACATTGAAGCTATTGCCACCCAGGTCCGACTTGAGGTCCTAACTACCATATGCAATATATATTTACCACCATCTCAAAACATTTCACTACATGACCTGGAATCCATCATATCCCAACTCCCTCCTCCATTCCTTATCATCGGCGACTTCAATGCCCATAGCCCTACCTGGGGTTCTAAATCTACATCAGCCCGAGGAAAAATCATAGAAAACCTCATTTCAAATTCAAACATTACTCTTTTAAACCACGATGACCCAACATTTATATGCTCCTCTACAGGCACCCTCTCAAACCTAGACCTTTCGCTCAGCAGCACATCCATTCTGCATCAATTCGATTGGGAGCTAACTGACGACACATATGGCAGCGACCACTATCCCATAATTATTCGATCTACTAAGACTCTTTCCCCTGTTCCTTCCACCTTCCCTACCCGATGGAACTTCGAAAAAGCTAACTGGGACCTATACACCATCTCAGTGACCCCCCCAGATTCACCCTATCACCACCCTGATAACTATCTACAAGAACTCACCCAAAACATCTTACGAGCGGCCACACTCTCTATCCCCAAATTCACCTTTACAGGCAACAAACCCCCTGTCCCCTGGTGGTCGGACAGATGCGCCAAAGCCATTAAGGATAGGAAAACAGCTTTGAACCGGTTCAAAAGACAGCCCTCTACTGATAACCTAATTAACTTCAAAAAAGCCCGGGCTTTATCAAAAAGAATAGTGAAGGAAGAAAAGAAAAAATCCTGGAACTCTTTTGTTGGAAAAATTAACATAAAAGCATCATCAAGGGATCTTTGGCGCAGCTATCAAAAAATGAAGGGATATCAACCAAATGGTATTCCCCACCTGGAAATTAACAACACCCTAATCACTGAGCCCTCGGAAATCCCAGACGTCCTAGCCAATTACTATCAAACTAAATTCACAGCCATTCTTCCAAACACCCTCCCTGAGCACCATCTGGAGGATTTCGACACACACACTGAACAAAGCTACAATATTCCCTTCTCCATACAAGAGTTACAAAATTCCATTCATTACATGCCCAAAACCTCACCTGGACCAGATGGACTATATCCTGTGATGATCTCTCATCTTCCCCTGAACATTAAAAATTCTTTACTAAACCTATACAACTATATCTGGATTAATAACGCATTTCCTTCTTCTTGGCTGGACTCGGCTATCATTCCCATCCATAAGCCTGGAAAACCTAGAATTAATCCTTCAAGTTATCGTCCCATATCCCTAACTAATCACCTCTGCAAGATTTTGGAAAGGATGATTAAGGAACGTCTAAACTGGATACTAGAAACCAAAAACCTCCTCTCTCCATATCAAAACGGTTTTCGACGTCACAGATCAACCATAGATCACCTAGCGGCCCTTGAAACTGACATTAGATGCAGCATGCTTTCCAAACAACACCTTATAGCTGTCTCTCTTGATTTGACCAATGCATTCGACATCACAAATAAAAACCTCATAATGTCACAGCTGTTGGAGATGGGTTTTGAAGGAAACCTTATTAAATTTGTTCACAACTTCCTTCAACCTCGCACTTTTAGAGTTAGATCAAACAAACATCTCTCCGCACCCTTCTCACAACAAATAGGCCTACCTCAAGGCTCAGTTCTTAGCCCTATTTTTTTTCTTATCGCCATTCAATCTATCACCAAAATAATACCAACAGCAGTCAAATACAGATTCTTTGCTGATGATGTGCTTATTTATCATTCGTCCTCCTCTCCATCACACAGCATCAAAACACTACAACATACTATTCATAAACTTCAAAATTGGGCTGACTCCTATGGTTTTCTTTTCTCTCCGTCGAAATCATCCACTATCCATTTTTGCAACCTTAAAAACTGTCCCAGATTATCCTATTTAAGCTTATGTGACTCAAATATACCCCCAAATTCAACTATAAAGTTTCTAGGCATGATATTGGACGAAAAATTGAACTGGAAAGCACATTTTGCCTATCTGAAAACGTCTACTTCTAGAGATTTGAACCTACTGAAATCCCTCTCCGGTACAAACTGGGGTGCTGATACCAATTCACTAATAAAAATTTATAACACTACCATCCTTTCCAAACTAAAATACGGAGACTTTATATACGACTCAGCCAGGACATCATACAAAAACACACTAGAAGTTATACAAAACCAAGCTCTCAGATTGATCTCCGGAGCTTACCGCACTACTCCCATTCCTAGCTTAAATTGCATGACTTCAATCCCTCCATTGGCCCTTACAAGACAACAGTCACTACTCTCATACCATATTTTATCTCTTAATAAAAAAAATATTAAATATCCAATTCATAACACAAATCCTAGATTAATACCCAACAGAATTAAAAACTTTCTACGAACACATAACCTCACATTCCCACCTCCTGACTACCCCAGCTTCCCTTCTTTTCCTCCATGGAAATCCTTTCTTCCCAAAATAAATCTAAATCTTAGAACTTATGATAAGTCAAATACCCCAAATGTTCTAATCACTAAAGCTTTTCACCATCAAATAAATCAGTATTATTCCGAATACACCAAAATATATACTGATGGATCCAAATCCGAAAAAGGAGTCGGTGCCGCTTTCATATTCAATAACAAACCGTATAAATTTAAGTTAAACCAATTTACCTCTATATACACGGCCGAACTATTTGCCATTAAAGAGGGAATCCGTACTGCCATAACCTCCAAACGAGGTCACAAATATCTCATCATTTCGGATTCCTTAAGCGCTCTAACATCTTTATCCACTTTAAACCACAAAATGCCCCATAGACAGCAAATTAGCGACCTTCTATTTATAGCTAATCAGAGAAACATCACTTTCTCCTTTCTTTGGGTCCCTAGCCACGCGGGTATAAAGGGTAACGAGCAAGTAGACTTATTAGCTAAACAAGCCACTCTGACAGGAACCCAAATTCCTTTAATAAGTCACCCAAGAGATGTTTTGTCTCATATTAAGAGCATATTCCGTAACCTATTCCAACTTAAATGGGACCTTCATGAAAACGAAAATAAACTATGGGAAGTAAAACCTTTAGTTTTTCCTCCTCTCTACTTACCTAATCTCAACAGAAGAGCAGATACTATTCTTAGAAGATTATCAGCAGGTCATTCCTACCTGACTCACTCCCACCTACTGAAAAATGAACCTCCACCAACCTGCCAATCATGCCAAAGAACCCTCACAATCAAACATATCTTCACATGCCATTCACACGCCTACATTATCAACAAATATAACCTACCAAGTTCCTTACCCGAACTACTCAATCCAGATACTGGGAACATAGATAAAATTTTTAAAGTACTTAAGGAATTAAATATATATCATTTGATTTAATATTACAACTGCTAGGCGCTAAATGATCATGCTATCGATGCGCCTTAATTCAAAAATCCATCCATCCATCCATCTAGGTATTGTGTGGTCATGCCAATGTATTTTATGGGACAATTCATACATGGTACCGCATATATTAAGTTTGATTGTCTTTTTTTACGGTTATTTTACTTTTGAGATGTGTGAATAGGGAGCCTAATAAATTATTGGTAACAGTTAACAATTATGTTGTGTTTGGTTAAAGCGTATTTAATTTTTTCAGACAGTTCATTTATATATGGTAATGATATATAACATTTGTTTTCATTTTTATTTTTTGTTGTATTATTCTCTTTGTTTAATTTATTGTAATATAGGTACGTCCTTTGTTTGATAATTCTGTTGATTCATTTGAGTGGAAAATTATTTTCAATTAAAGTTTGTCTTACCTTTTTTAATGTTTCCGTGCCATATTTTGGAGACCTTAACAATATGGCGCCGTCAGCTAATCCAATCACAATACTATTTTTTTCACTATTAAGATGGTGGGAATTAAAATTTAGATAGCGGCCTGACTATGTATGTTTAGTATACCATTAGTTTCGAGTTTTATTATTATTTTTGTTTCGAATTATAGTTATATCTAAAAAGTTTATGCAATCATTTTTTTCAATTTCGACGGTGAATTGCAATTTTGGGTGCAAGTTTTTCAAGGCTTGTAATAAATCATTAATTCCATTTTCTGACACGGAGGTCAAACAATCATCTAAGTATCTTTTAAAAAAACCTACTTCAAAATCTAAACTAAGCAATGTATTTTAACATGATTTTAACATTAATTTTAAACTGGAGTTTTAAAAATTGTAACGTCCTATTTTAATATTTGATTGTAATAGTTTTTAGTGTGTCAATAGATGTTTATAGTTTTGTATTTATTTTAGGCCAATAATATCCTTTTGAAAATGCTGTCTATGAAGCGCGAAACGCTAAGGAAATAAATAATTCTTTTAAGATAATAAACCAGTACCCAAGAATTTTTAACAAAAATAATATTAGACATGATTTAAGAAAACGCGTAGAAAAAAAAAAAAATAAATAAATATATATATATATATATATATATATATATATATATATATATATATATATATATATATATATATATATATATATATATACATAAATAAATATATATACTAATTTTATTTTATCTTGATGCTAAAAATCTTTTTTCTCATTATTAAGAAACAAAAATAAATAAATAAATATATATATATATATATATATATATATATATATATATATATATATATATATATATATATATATATATATATATATATATATATATATATATATATATATATATATATATATATATATATTGAGCATTCTGTTTGTCCCACATACACTTCAATACACATAAGAAGATTGGACAATTATTGCGATCCTCGAAATATGTTGTACCTCTTCAAACAGAAGGAGTATATAGAATCTCTTGCTCATGTAGAGGGAGAAACAGGACGCTCAATATCCACTAGACTTAAGGAACGTATTAAAAAGAAAACAAATTGTTCAATTTGTTGTAGCACCAGCATACTACTAGACATATTATAAATATAAAAAAACCTGTGTTCTAGCGTTGGTAGCAGGATTTTATAAATGAAAGGTTAGAAAATGTATTCAAATTTTCAAACATAAAAAAAAAACATGTGGAAACGGATCTTAACAAAGGGACACGGGTAGACGAGCACCAGTCGCCTGAATCACTTCGACCTCATTCAGTGTTCAGATTTCATAGAAAAAGACCCTAAAGATACCTCGTGTAATCGAAGGCGAAACGTCGGATAGTATTTCTAATTTGGCACAGTCTAATCTTAAGAACCATAACTCCTTAATTGACCAAAGCTGGGAAAATGTTTATTCTAAATTTTTGTTAAAAACATACTTTCATAAACGCCATGTTTCTATTAAATATCAGTTCACTAATTGTAAGGTTAGTACAAACCCATTTGTAGGTATTAAATTTATCATTTACTAGAGGATTTGCCGCGCGAGAGTACGCTAGTGTTTTCCAGGCAGAGGTATTGGTCATTTTTGAGGTGGCTATCAGTAAAGATGTCGCAAAAGGACCGGAGGAAGAAATCTAGATCTACTCCGAGAGTCAAGATGCCCTTGAGCCACGCCTAAAACCCAGAATAAGAAATAAACTTGTTTAAGAGTCCAAGGGTTATTTAGCTAACGAGAGGAAAAGTAATTAAGTTCCGTTCAGTGGCCGGGCGCAATGGAATCAAAAGAAAGAGCGGAACGACAATTAGGTTAGACAATACTCTTCGGCACGGCCCCTAGACTAAACTATATCTTGGACTAAAGAAGAAATAATCTTTTCTGACCTTAAACAAATACGATGGCAAACAAAGGTTAATTAAAGAGAAATAGGAAGCTGCAGGCATTTCAAGGACATACAGTCAGAGCCGTCACTAGCCAGGACGAGCTAGTTGCTGTCCAGGAGCCGGCAGACCATTCAAAGGTCTTTTTCACTCTGTCCCAATTGGAGAACCGTAAATAAAAAGTACAATTTTAAGTTGTGCATGGTGCAAGCTTAATTAACCTAAAATAGCTGCGTTTAATAAATAAATATTCAATTTAAAAAATTCAAATTATTGTTAAAAAAAACTACCAAATGAGCACTTTAACGAGCTCATTAAGTTGAAACCCAGAGGATTGGTACCAAAAAATACGAATTTTTTCATTTCATACCACACACGCATCTTTAAATGCCCCATTCATTCATAACAATCGATTCCGAAATTCAGTAAAAATAGGATTTGAAGAATTGGTCTAGATTACGTAAAAATACCTAATTTTTTTTTTCATAAATTTAGTGCGGAAATGGATGGAAGTTATCATTAAAAATAACTAATCCTATATAACTAAAACTAACTATCCATTCTACATATAAGCAGTAATAGCAATATGCAATATTGAGTGGATCCGTGAATATAATAATTTAAGCCGAATTCTCTGAAACCTTAATTTAAAGCACCTTTGTTTCCCAGGTTAAGTGCCCCTTGGCAACGTCCTAAGCAAACATCGTCTCAATCTCGTTTACCCGAAAAAATTCATAAAATACTATGCCACACAATATATTTTCTTTATTAATATTTTCCTTATATGCTGTTTTTCCTTTCAGCTTTTGTGGTAATCAAAAGTATCGAATTTATTGCTTGAATTTTAGAACACATGGTCATAAATAAAAATATTATAGCTTTTGATTCAGATATTTACTTTTATTTAATTTATGGCCACCTAAATAAAGTTATTGTTCTCAATTAAAATAATTTAAATATGTCAATTGGAACATATCAACAATAAACTTACCGTTGCTCTATAGTTTTTTTTATGTAACGATGTAACAATCATTTTGAAAATGATTGTTACAACGGTCAAGTTCTTAATTATCACCTATTTATTCACAAAATATCTGATATTTTGTTTCTTTTAAGACAGTCAAATATATAAAATACAAACCAATAATTATCGTAAATAATAAAGCAACGACGCGACAAGTCCCTAATGTTAATAAAATCCGAGATCGTTGTTTGGCGACACCTTACTGCAGGCAACCCGTTATACCCTATGTTTTATTTCCAAATTATGTCAGGGGTTTCAAAGTCTGAGGTTATATCAGCTGATTTTGTCTGGTTAGTGGTGATCGGTGGTGGTGTTCCGTAGCAAAGGGAGATGTTCTGAGACTTTTCGGAATGATAAAGTGATTTTTTTAATGTCTGTCGAGGGTTTCTGTCATCGAGAGTACTAGGTTGGTACCATGTACCGGAACAGGATACATCATTTTTTTCGCTATGTTAGGACTATAAAACCTTTGGACCGAACAAAGAGATCCTCTCTTACTACCTCTCTGCAGAATAATAATGAAGTGTTAGTTCTCATAGTTTTTTTTGTGCCGCCATTTTACACGACGTGTAAGAAGTTCTACTGATCGGCGAATTCTATGAAGCCTTAATTGGGATTGGAAAGCACTTCAAGACTACTCAAAGCCATAACATCAGGTAATTAGTCATTCAAAATTATTAGAAAATCTTGCTAGGGAGATGGTTCATGGAATAGTCGCCACGTGGGTTGGTACTCAGCACATTTCTCTATCTTTTCAGGCTTTTAACGTACTGCAAGAAGCTTTTATCCTACTACAAGGACCTTTTAACCTACAGCAGGAGCATATTTTAATTAATACCGCAATCACAATAAAATCAACATCACTCTTTTATTGTGGGAAGAACAGTGGCTTAGGCAGGTCAACTTAGGGACATCAGGCAGGAAGTTGGAAACTTAGATTCTGGTTGGACTACCGTGGCGTAGCTGGAACGGGGCATTTGAGGTTTTCCTTGTTGGCTTGTGCTATTTTGGAGCCTCCGTTGCAGTCTGCTCGTCTAGAGGACCACCTCCTTTTGGTTGAGCTTATAGGCTAACCGCTGCTGTGAAGCGTTGAGGAAAGTCTTCATTTAGGGAACCAATCCAACACCGAGTCTAAAGATAAGTACCTTTCCTTGTTTAAGCTTATAAAAGGTAGCTTTACTACTGGTGTTCTACTTACCCTGAGCGTACATTAGAAATTTGATCTTTCGTTGCTAATTTTTCAATTATTTAGCTTTCTCGCACTATAATTACCTTTATAAAGTCACTTTAAGTCATTAACCAATTTAATTCTAAATAGTTTCTCATGAATTCATTTGCAAATCAGTAACTATAAACTTTTATTCTAATTTCGGTACCTATAACTCTCTAAAGTATTACTTTGTTGTATTTTATTTAATTAGTTGATTTTGAGTAAAGAATTCATTGCATCTTCTGGCTTATTTTATTAAATTTGAGTTTTGTAAAACACTCTTATTGTTTTTTTTTCAAATAATTGCTTTGTAAGTGCTCATAGCTTATAGGTAGTAAGAGACTTTATGTTTTTTGTAGTATAAGTTACATTAGGTATGTTGAGTGTATATTGGGTACCCATGTCTTAGTGTCATAAGTGTTAAGTTTTTTGTAATGGGCAGTACTTCCAAAAATTACCTGTGATTTTCAGCCACCAGTTATAGTTTTATGATTGTTTGAATATATTTTGCATTACAGCCCATCTTCATATTATCGGTGATTTTCAGCCAATATCGGTATTTGATACTAATATTTGCATCTCTCATATGAGGTTTTTATAAAATAATATTTATTAAATCTGGTTTTTGCAACATTTTATGCTATGCTCTTTCAACAATATTTGGTAACAAATATAAAACTTAATTAAGAAAATAAAATTTAATTCAAGGTTGTATCCTTGCCCTCTCTCTTTCTTTTCAATTATCCATCTAATCATTTTACTTAATTTAAAATTTTAATACTTTAAATATTCACTCCAATCTTTCCACCTAATCAGTTTTGCATAATTTAAATTTTAATAATCAAAATATTTAATTACTGGTAGTTCATTTAACTTTTATGGTAAATTTATGTATCAAAATTTTTCAGTATTTTCAAGATATTAAACTTAAAGATATAAATATTATTTCATTTGGCACATTTAATTCCATGAATAGTGTAGTTATCGTTTTACCTCATATGTGGTGATTTGATTGTTACTGTTGATTGTGTTGAACAACATTTAATGCCACTGTGATATTTATACTTATATTTTATATACAATTTACAATAAATTTCCTTGCATTAGTATTTCATTCTTTTATTTATAATCTGTCCATTGCAGGAATTAGAAGGTTTTGGGAAGCTACATTACAAGTTAACTTAAGTAAAGTATTGTGTCTTAGCGTACATTAATATCTATCTTGTTTTTTCTTTTCTGCTCAACCTCTTTGGCCACTCTAGGCCTGGCGCCCACAATATTGTTTAAATTATTTGAACTCACGCCCTAACGCCTCCGAAATAAAAGAATCTGAGCACCGATTAAAAAAATGTAAAATAAAAAAATAAATAAAATAAAAAAAAGAAAAAAAAACAACAATAAAAAAAAATAAAAAAAAAGGAGGTTGTAACGATAGCTAGAATTAGATTATCTATAATTATTAAAAATAAATCCAATTACTGACGAACTGACTGATCACCATATCGTGAAATCATTTTTGGGTAACATGGATGCGAGATATGAAAGGATTTTTTGAAACTTGAGGGGTAAAATGTGGTTCTACTTTTTTGCATTATTTTTTTAAATAAATAAACTTTTAAAATAAATCTTTACCTAATAATTGTTAAAAATAAGTATCTCAAAATGTGTTCCTGGATTTTCTGAAATTGTAGTCTTAGAAAGGTTTATTTCTCGAGTCAGTGGTTTTTAAAAATATATACCCAAAAACCGATAATTGAATTTCTATACTTAAACGAGTGAGATGTGTTTTTACTTTGTTTGCAATCTCTATTTCTATAATTAAATGAGTTTTTAAAACATTTCTTTCATGAGACATTTACAAAAATAATTATCTAAAAACTAATTTTTGGATATTTTGAAATTCTACCCTTATGGTGGGTGAAAGAGGGTGACAATACCTGTTTAACTAAAGGAGTTTGAAAACAATATCTAATACTCAGTAATCCGGTAATTGGTTTTCTTTCAATTTTATGTCATCTCATGAAATGCGTATTTACATTATAATGAGATTTTAAGACGATTATTATATAAAAGGCTTTTTAAAATAACAGTAAAACGTGTTTTTCCTTTTGTTGCAGTATCGTGTTAACTTAATGAGGTTTTAAAGCCATTCGTTCGGCCTTAAGCGATTGAAATATGATTTTACTTTTTTTTATATTTCTTTAACTATCTAAATGAGATTTCGAAATGTTTCTTTTGTTAAAGGCTTTTTAAATAGTTATTTAGAAACTAATTTCTAGGTTGTTTAAAATTTCACCCTAAAGACGCTGAAATTTTGTTATTTTTTTTTACAATATGTCTTCAACAAAATGAAATTTAAAGCTGGTGACTTTCAAAAACAATTATTTTAAAATCAGCTTCTGGATTTTTCTAAATTCCACCCCTAAGGTGGTGAATGGTGATTTTACTTTTCTTACAATATCTAATTAGTACCGGACCGAGACTTGGAGTCTTTTTCTATGTTTGTTATCTAATTAGTAAGTAAACGAAAACACTTTTTAAAATTTCCACTTAATTTATTTTACAAAAAATTACACATTACAATTATTTCGCCAACAATGTGGCTTTATCAAATGTTGCATATGTTTTGGTTTACTTAGTTAAAATGGATTTCCATCAAGTAATGGCTAGTTCTGTTCAATATCTAAGTATCTAAATGAGATTTTACGACTTTTTCGTCAAAGGCTTAAATATCTAAAAATCAATTTTTATATTTTTTAATGACACTTTAAGGGGGAAATGGGTTTTAACCTTTTTAAAAATATCTCTTCACTAAAGAAGGTATTAAGGCGATTATTTCGTAAAAGGCATTTAGAAATATATATCTAAAAACGAATTTCTTTAAGGGGCAGGTAAAAAGGAATAAAATATATTTTGACGTTTTCATAAAAGATCTAAATAACATATTAATTTTATTTTTATATAAACCATTTTTCAATAGTTACTCAAAAACCCATTTTAGATAAATTTATAATTTAATCGGGCGGGCGAAGCAGAATGTCGGTTTCTTAAAAAACAGACTTCTACAAGAGATATAAAGTTGAAATGGAGGACGAGTCTGCGCCCGAGCGACAGCGAGGGCTGGCAAAAGTTCGAGACTGGTTAATGTACTTACATCCCGTATAGCATATAACATTTTTCCCCCTCCCTGTATTGTATGTTTACAAGAAAATGCTGAATATATTTTTGGATTTTCATTATCATTACATTCTATAGCATTCTCATTAAATTATGAAGGCAGCCGTGATCCGTTGCCAGAGCAACATAAACAGTTTTTATTTTATCAACGTCAAGTTGACAATTCATAGCGAAAAGTTTGAAGAAGTCGAATTGTTTGATTCTGTGTGGACAAAATGGATGTTTCAGACATAGAAGAATCAGCGAATATTGCTTGTTTATCTCTACTACCGGAAAAGTCGAAAAAAAAGTACGAAGCAGCATATAAATCCTTTAAGAATTGGTGCCAAAGCAAGACGGCTACTGAATCTCAGAAACCTCGTTTTTGGCGTATTTCCACGAAAAATTGCTATATTGAAGTCCCCATCAAACTTATGGTGTGAGTATTCGATGTTGAAGTCCACCCTTTTTATAGAGGAAAATATAGATATTTCTAAGTATCCAAAACTTCGAGCATTTCTGAAAAGAAAAAATGATGGTTATAGACCCAAAAAATCGAATGTGTTTAACAGGGAAGATGTGAATAAGTTCATGCTTGAGGCTCCCGATGATGTTGCTGGAGCGTGCCGTTCTAATGAACTCTGTAAAATGAAAATTGACAATGTTAAAATAAGTCATGAAGTCCATGTGACCATTCCTGACTCCAAAAATGGAATGTCACGCACATTTACAGTGACAAAAAGTGACGACACTCAGGTTTGTCATTTCAAAATAATTCAAAAGTACATTGATACAAGATCCCACATGACGACTATTAATCCGCGCTTGTTTATGCGATATCCAAATGGAAAGTACTTAAACCAGCTTGTCAGAAAAATACGTTTTCGTCAATTCCAAGTAAAATTGCGAAATTTCTAAAGTTTGAGAACTTTAAAATATATACCGGACACTCTTTTAGAAGAACGTCGGCAACTTTATTAGCAAATACTGGAGTTGATGTATTAGCTATCAGACCTGGTGGATGGATGGATGGATAGCGAATAAAATTTTACACAATAAGACCCAGCCAGAAGTCCCTTGCAGTGCTTCAACAGTGACAGAAACATTGGTCAGAAATGAAGGATCTGTGGAGTCAGAAAATGTAATACACATGGAGAAGAAACGAGAAAACGTGTTTCCAAATTTTGTTAATAATGTGAATAATTGTCATAATTGTACCATTAATATTAATTTCAATTAATCTCACCGGATTTTAGTAATATGTTGATGAAATCAAAAATTAAAGCTACTTATAATAATTTTAGATTATTATTTCACTAGGGATGTAAGTTGACT
The DNA here is from genome assembly GCA_030620095.1 of Kuschelorhynchus macadamiae. Classification (NCBI taxonomy): domain Eukaryota; kingdom Metazoa; phylum Arthropoda; class Insecta; order Coleoptera; family Curculionidae; genus Kuschelorhynchus; species Kuschelorhynchus macadamiae. The sequence continues at coordinate 416,533 of JAUTXW010003321.1, forward strand.
TACATCCTGTCGTTAAGAGCAACCAATATCTTGTTGGGTAAATTTCACTTACGTCTGTCAAAGCAGTGTCAAAATAGGTTGATATAATACAGGGAGGGGGAAAAAGAATATTTTGTCACCGATAAATAAATTTAAGGCCAACTTTATCCATTGTTTATTGCTGGAATTCATCTACGGACTTTGTAGTTAGCGTGATCGTTGGCTTTTCTAATATTACTAAAAGTAATAAGGGATAAAAAAAAGGCAGGATAAAAATGGCATTCTAAAAACGCAGTTAAAAAAAGCAATTTTCGCATAATTCATTTATGATTTTTAGTGGTTAGTTATTGTTATATACACATTTTCCCTTTCCCAATTTCGATTTGTACGTGCAACGAAATACATGGGCTTAGCTGGTATTTATTATTATTTAGCTTTCATCGAATTCGATGTATTAAATTCAAAAATTATTTTCCCACAAAATGTTTTTGATTAATCTTTTTTAGTGACAGGTTAAGTTTTCAACATGGTAAATATATTTAGTTGCATTTTTATGGACCAAAGTGTCCAAAAGTATATACAAGGAAATTGGCATGATTGCAGCATTTATTCGCAATTATTATACACAGGGTGTTATCAAATTAAAAGGGTCGGGCGTAAAATTCTACAGGGTAGTTTTTATCGCTTCGGCCGTGTTTACTAATGCGAATACTAAATATATGGGACAAACAAATTAGAAGACTCACAAGTAACTTTGATATATATATATATATATATATATATATATATATATATATATATATATATATATATATATATATATATATATATATATATATATATATATATATAGGTATATATATATTTCTAAATTGAAATTTCTTGGTTTTAGGTCAGTTTGTGTTGAAATAAATTAGCTCACATTGTCTTTTTGAACATTTTTCTTAACGTTTCGACCTTTTTTTAGGCCTTTTTCAAAAGTCTACAAATTTCAGGAATTTTTAAATTTTAAATTTAACTTACATAAATGTCAAGAATCTTACCTTAAACGTAGCTCAATTTTAAAAATAAAATTTCCAATATATTTAACGATTTCACTTTTACATATCTCACTAACAATTTACAATCACAACCGAAGAACATAAAATAAATAAAATGTATGCTTGGGTACTATAGAACTGATAGGTAGGTTTTACTTAAATTATTTAGATCTTTTTTGTCGTTTATGGCATTTGGATTTTTTTGAATTGCTACCATTTCGAGGAACTCTCGTTTCTTTTTGTTTGGTTCGACTCGTAATATTTTAGTTTCGTCGAAATTGAATGTATGTTTTCGCGATTTTTGATGTGATGTCAAAGCACTGGTATTTCCTTTATCATACTTATGACCCTTTAATCTATTTTCTAGATACTGCCCTGTTTGCCTAATATAAACCCCGGGGCAATCCCTGCATGGAATCTCATAAATGATATTACTTTTTTTATTCTTAGGTATTTTTGTTTTTAATCTTGAGTATATACCCGAAGATAATAAGTTGTATCCTTTATGACACACTTTTATGTTATTTCTTTCGAAGAGATGTTGGAATTGCTGTGAGAGGCCATTTATAAAGGGCAATGATATAAATTTTGTTGATTTATTTATTGGTATTTTCTGTTGTTTTTTTTTTGTGAATTATAAAATATATGAATTCTTTTTTTAAATATTTTATTGACAAATTTTGGTGGATAGCTATTCTCCAAAAGTGCTTGTTTCGCTTTGTTGATGGCCTCTGTTCGGTATTCAGGATCAGAGAGTTGTACCACTCGATCTGCCAAGCCAATAACCACTGATTTTTTTTGGGCAATTGGATGGTTGGAGTTAAAATTAAGATATCTAGAGGACCATGTTTTTTTTGTATACCATTCAGTTTTTATTTTTTGATTTTCATTGTGTAATGTTATATCTAAAAAGTTAATTTTTTTGTTTTCTTCAACTTCAGTAGTAAATTGTAATTTATTATTATAGCTGTTAAAATATCTTTTTAAGTTTTCGACCTGGTTTTTGGGAATAGCTGTGATACAATCATCTAGGTATCGATAAAAAAATGGAATCTCGAAATATAACTTTTGCAAAACAGTTTCCTCCAAATCCTCCAAAACTAATTGGGCGACAACGCTTGAAATGGATGCCCTCATAGCACAACCATCTATTTGTTTAAATATTTTATTTTCATATGCAAAATATGTAGAATTTAACGTTAGTTCAACGGCATTTATAAATTCGTCTTTGGGAATATCTGTATATTGTTTAATTTCGTTCCATTTTCTCTCTATAATGTTTGTAGCTACTGAAATGGGTACATTAGTATACAAGGAAATAACATCTAGTGAAATTAATAAATGGTTTCTTAGAAATTTTGTTATTTTAAATAGAACACCCTGCATATTATTACTTTTTTGGAATGACTGATAAATTCTAGATATATTCCTTTCATACTTTCCTATACCTATCTCTACCCGTTTTCAAAATATTAATTAATGTTTAACTTGCACAATGAAAAACATTACCTTAATTAAACTTTGATTGTTTGTACTTTTACTTCATATTTGGATAGTAGTATTAAGTAGGTCTAGGGTATTTAGCATCAATATGCAAATCGAATCGATAACATACAGGGTAATCCAAAATTATTATAAAAGAGGATAAAAATGCAATTTTTCTAATGGAACATCCTGTATATTATTTTAAAAACTGAAAGATAATTAAATTTGATTTTAAATGATATAGCATATTCCTATACCTAAAGTGTCAGGTTTTTTTAAAAAATACGATTTTTAGAGAATTTATGAAATTTGACGTTTTTATCATAGTAGCCATAACAGTACGTTGCTAGGAGTCTTAAAATAGTGTAAAATGAATCCGAATAATACGCACTCAAATGAAGTTCTTATGAAGTTGTTTATTTTACATGAGCAATGTGATTAAATAATAGCGAGAACTTGCAGAAAATTTAACGTTACATATCTTGAATTACCGCAAATTTACAAAAGGAAGTTTGTGCGAATTTAGAACCATTTCATAAATTATAAAATTTGAAAAAGTAATAATAAAATTATGCCAGATAGAGTCAAGAAAATATTATTTATCTTTCAGTAAATGTTGAAAGTGTTGATCATTGCACTCCAAACATTTCAAAATGTACTTTTCCACACAGTGTGTAGTGGCTCTTCTAATTTCACTGGCATCTAGTTCTTCAATACACTGAACTCCTCGTTGCCGTAATTCTTACTTGTTTTGTACCGCGGTCATATACACTTTTTCTTTCAAAGTACCCCATCAATAAAAGTCCAGCGGCGTGGGCCACCTCGCTGGCCAATCCCAAGGTCCCAATCATCTAAACCAACGATCTTCGAACATTTGAAATAGTTCTTGAGATATCTCTTGAGAAGAATCTTTCAACTTGGGACCAACAATTGCGATATTCACCGAAAGTTAAATTTTCAAGGAAGTCAGTCTCAGTCGATCTCAATAATTGTAGATGTTTTGCAAAATCCAAAGGTTCATCATAAATTTGGAAACTAATTTTTCCATCTTTCAATAAACAAAAAATGTTAAGACTGAATTTATTTTGAAACCTCATTTCTTTGGTCGTTTTGATCGGCCCAAAAGTCTGTTACTACTATTAAAAATCCCTTCCCTTGAAAGCGAATCAAAAACATTTAAGAAAACCGAGTTCTCTGTACATAATCCTCCGGTTTAAGAGCTTGAACAATTTAAATGTACGCATATTGTACATGGACAAAATTCGGTAAATTGATGAGTACGATACGCCCAAATCTGACACACTGCTCGTAAACTAACCTACCATCGACCTTGAATCACCCTATATATATATATATATATATATATATATATATATATATATATATATATATATATATATATATATATATATATATATATATATATATATATATATATATATATATATATATATATATATATATATATATATATATATATATATATATATATATATATATATATATATATATATATATATATATATATATATATATATATATATATATATATATATATATATATATATATATATATATATATATATATATATATATATATATATATATATATATATATATATATATATATATATATATATATATATATATATATTAACATTTGGGTAAATACCCGGTATTCACCCTATATATACTTATACTTTGTTATTTAAGGTACTGTAATACTGTAATAGATACAAACAAAACGAAATATTTTAAGCGGTACAAAGTAGGTATGTCATCTTATTTTCTATTAAATAAGAGTATAATAAAAACTAAAACTCTAAAACCACCTTTATTAAAACTTAAAAACTAATTCAGTCTCAGTTTCAGTAGCCGATGTTGTGTTCATCCTGGTATCTGAGTCTGTGAAGAACTGGAACTTAGAAACTCTAAGTCCGTAATAATAGCATTATATTGAGAATGTTGTGTAGAACATGATTTACTAGGTTTCGATTGTTCCGATTTACTGGCCCCAAAGTTGATTTTCCAATTGTGTGACATGTATGCAATCTTTCCAGCTCTTTCAGTTCACAGTCTGTTTCTTCTTTTAAGATAAATGAACGAAAAAGTTTTAAATGATCTTTCAGTTTCTGCTGATGAAACTAGAGCAGTTAAAATCCTTATAGCATACAAGAATATGAATAATGACGTCGTACCACAAAGTCCTCTCCACCAAGAAACTGGAGATGTAGATAGGATACAAGTCGATAAAAAGCTTTTAGACCATAATTTGTGTTTTGAGCAGTAGTTGGCTAAGAAAGTCATAACATTTTCCACAGATTCGTCTTTCATATTGGTGGCTACTTGGTATATGAACTTCATTGCATCAATTTGTTGTTCTCGAGTAAGGTTTGAACCCTCATTTAATGGATCTAACAGTGCAGCTGTTTAATCACCTCGCTTAATTTTCCGGATAAATATTCTGCGGTATATATATATATATATATATATTAATATATATATATATATATATATATATATATATATATATATATATATCTGTGAAACAAGCTAACATCCGGCCCAAATTTCAGGAACACTGGCATCCGCCAATATACGGCAGTATATCCATTATACATTTTTGCAATCTAATTGACGCTCAACTTTGCATCCGGTACATTTAGCGGCAAAATGGCAGCCTATTCAGATATTTTAACAAAACCGTTAATATCCAGGCGGAATATAAAGATTATAATATTTATGTTACCTATTTGACGCTTACTTTTACTTCGGGCGTAAATATATATTAACTGATTTTAGTAATGTTTTTTAGATGAAAAAATTAGCAATATATTTTTTTAATATAACAAGGCAATTGGCGAGGCAGAGTATTTCTATTTGACTTTAAAAATTAAAGGTATATTTGTAAATGTTTAGGCAATTTATTTAATTTTTAAAAATTAAATCCGACATTTAAAGTTTACAGGCATAAAAACTTAAGGAAAATTATTCTTGCTATTGAATACAATGTGAAAAATGCATGGAGTTCCCCATAATATTATTGATCATGTTTACGAGGTGTAGTTATTAGGTAGTTTTATGATTCAAAAGTCAAAAACTACGCAGCGAGTTTTTTAGATCCAGTACTTTATTAAAAATACATATACACTGCTGGAACTTCGAAGTGCACCAAGGGATTTTTTACTGAAAATTCAAAATGAAATATTTTCGGAACAAATAATTTTTTTAGATGTGGTTTTCGGCATTTGTTTGGCCAATGCGTACAGCATAGAGCCCGGTACGGCTAGCGTCAAGACTTCATCTAAACCATCTTATACAGGGTGTTATATAAGACCGTCTCATTATTTAAAAAGTTTGTTCAACCAGAACTTTTACCTTAGATAATTTATTTTTCTTTTTATGCAACAAAAATAATCTGGAGATAGGTATAAAAAAACAATTTCTAGCGATTTTCAATTTTTTTTTCATTTCCGACATACAGGGTTTTTTCGAAAAAAATGGATTTTTTTTCAAATGATTTGCTGAAGAAGACCCACTTGTCTGAATCAAAAGTTTGTCCATCAGATTATGAACAGGGTTGGTACCTTTAAATTTTCCAATATAATTATTGTATACAGGGTGCACCAAAAACTAAGAGGCGGGCTTTAAATATTGATTTGTTGGGTTTAATTTTTTTTAAATCAATCTTGAATTAAATGCTGCGTCAATCATAGGATAAGTAAGCTACCGCACTTCTAATGCCAGGTATACCAATAATAGACAATTCTACCGAAACAGTTTTTTAAATGTGAAATTTGCTCCAATTCTTTAGCAAGTACAGGGTGTTACAAATTCGTGTGTATGCACGGGGATGTCGGAAACCGTAAGATATACGAAATTGGTAAAATTGACGCAAAGTTGCCCTATTTGGGGCCAGTTATTGTGTCGTTTACAAATTGACAAAATTCGAAACCATTTCGCTGATATTAATATAAATACGATTTTTCCCGGTTGCATTTTTATTTTTTTTTCTAACTTTATTTCAATAATTTCAAAATAAATTTTACATTTCTATTGCCACATTTTACATTTCTATTGCCACATTTCACCCTCAACAAGATGGCATTATCAAGTTTTAAATACGACGTTTCGATTTCGCGCTTCCATAACCAACTTCATTTTTTTAAGTACAGATCTGATTTTTACAATTTTTCAAATTAATTTGATGCCAATTTAATATGCTCTTTACAAACTCATAAAATTCCAAACTATTTCGGAGATATTCCTATAAATACGATTTTTGCCAATTTGGTTTTTATTTTCTCCTGACTTTATTTTAAAAGAGTATTTGAGAAAAGGTATTACTTGTTTCCTGTCACTTCTTCTCTATAAGATTGCATTATTAAATTTTAAATGCGACGTTTTGAGTTTAGACCCCCATCACCAACTTCATTTTTTTTTTAAATACGGACCTAGACATCAGCATCACGCTTACCCAAAAAACGTGTTAATTGACACATATGCAATTTTAAAAAATCCGCTTACTCACCTTTCTCTAACACGTTCTCTCTTATCATTTTTCGTGTGATGATTTTCATTGCGAGATCCTAAGTTTTAAAAAAATTGAATAATAAACTCAAATCTGTACTTAAAAAATGAAGTTGATGATGGAAGTGCGAAATCGAAACGTCGTATTTAAAACTTGATAATGCTACCTTGTTGAGGGTAAATTGTGGCAATAGAAATGTAAAATTTATTTTTAAATACCGATTGAAATAAAGTTAAAAAAAAAATAAAAACGCAATGGAAAAAATCGTATTTATACGAATATCAGCGAAATGGTTTCGAATTTTGTCAATGACACAATAACTGGCCCCAAATTGGGCAACTTTGCGTCAATTTTACCAATTTCGTATATCTTACGGTTTCCGACATCACCGTGCATACACACGAATTTGTAACACCCTGTACTTGCTAAAGAATTGGAGCAAATTTCACATTTAAAAAACCTTTTCGGTAGAATTGCCTATTATTGGTATACCTGGCATTAGAAGTGCGGTAGCTTACTTATCCTATGATTGACGCAGCATTTAATTCAAGATTGATTTAAAAAAATTAAACCCAACAAATCAATATTTAAAGCCCGCCTCTTAGTTTTTGGTGCACTCTGTATAAAATATGTTCGAAAATTTAAAGGTACCAACCCTGTTCATAATCTGATAAACACACTTTTGATTGAGGCAAGTGGGTCTTCTTCAGCAGATCATTTGAAAAAAAAAATCAATTTTTTTCGAAAAAACCCTGTATGTCGGAAATGAAAAAAAAAATTGAACATCGCTAGAGATTGTATTTTCATACCTATCTCCAGATTATTTTTGTTGCATAAAAAGAAAAATAAATTATCTAAGGTAAAAGTTCTGATTGAACAAACTTTTTAAATAATGAGACGGTCTTATATAACACCCTGTATTAGACGGTTTATATGAAGTCTTGACGCTAGCCGCAGCGGGCTCTATGCTGTACGCATTGGCCAAACAAATGTCGAAAACCGCATCTAAAAATCTTTAATTGTTCCGAAAATATTTCATTTTGAATTTTCAGTAAAAATTCCCTTGGTGCACTTCGGAGTTCCAGCACTTTATTACAAAAAAACAATAAATTGTTTGGGCTTTTTATTTGGCTGTCTTTTAAGTTTAAGTTTAAATTCAAATTCGGCAACTGTTTTTTCGATTCATTTAATTTCTTAAATAATCAAAAACGTATAGCAGAGTAAAACGCGAACAAGTTCAAATGGTCCGGCTGTAGAGGGTGTTTCTTCATATTTTGATCTCTCTATATCTCAGGTTGCGTTAAATTTTTAAATATCTAGAAAAAGAACAAATCTAATTACGTATTTTTATTTAAAATTGTACAGGATGTTATCAAGAAATGTTATTACCCAAGCATACGTGTTTTAAAAGAAACAACCAACATATAATTGCATTTTTTAATTTTGCGTAAAATGAAGTACATTGTAGGGCGTTCCTTTTAAAAATGCCATAAATGGATAACTCTTACTTAGGTTTATACAAATTAAAACTTAGCGTGTAAATTTTAATAAACCTTACGTTGGTCTTTATTTTCCATAATTCCTCCTTTTTTTGATTTAGTAAATAACTATAATTTTTTTACAGTTAATGTTAATATTTATTCCTGAAGATTAACTATGCCTAAAAATATTTATTTTCCTTGCAATTTTTTATATTGTTTCGTTATTTGTAAAAAATAATAAGACATATACAAAGTCCCTATAAATAAATAATTTGTGTTAATTAAAATTTAATCTGACAGGTTTTCAGAAAAATAAAAATATCTATGATTCTGAAATGTGTTTCAAAAACCTATTTAAAAAATTTTTTTTCCGGAACGTAAAAAATGCAATATGTAATTGTTTGCAATTTCCTTGTTAAATAATTATTACAAAAAAAAATAGAAAATTATCGGAATCTAGAATAAATAAAATATAATCGGGTGTCCGATTATATTTTATTTATTCTAGAGATATTATTATATGAGGTATCGAAAACCTAAATACAAAAGTTTTTGGGTTTTTATTGGAATCGTTAGAATTTCCAAAAAAAAAACAAACAAAACAAAATCGGCAAGTTAGCAAACCAAAAAAAAAAACACAACAACTTTTGTATTTAAAGTTTATTGATAAGTCATTTAATCAATCTCTAGAGTACCTTTCGATATATAAAGAGACTGTATAACTAATCTACCTATAATTATTGTTTTAGGTACAAGTTTAAAGACCATGCTGTATAAGGGGTTTCTACTTGTTTATTTCTTCTTTATCTCATCGCCGGCAAAAAATCTATGATGATTTTAAATTAGTTTATCTCGATAACCATTAAAATTCCAAAATAATCATTATAATCTTTTTTTCATGTCATGATCTGCCCTACATTTTTTACTAAAACAATTTTATTCTCTCTGCAATATTTTAAAACAAATTCGACAAAAACCCCTTTTTCCTACCCAGGCAGTCTGCGCATTAAGCTAAAAGCATGTTTGCTTTAAAAAGCATCTCAGAAGGTACTTTAGCATTTGTCAGGCCCCCTGATTATTAGACTATGAAAATAATACATAGCTTTTTATATAATTTAAATGAAATGACTGTTGCCGCGAAGTAGGAAAGGCTTTATTAAATATTTCGTTATTTTAACATGTGTTAAAATTTTCAAAATATTGCAGGTAATTTTCGAGTATTTCTTATTAAAGAGTAAAATTTTAATTCGGAAACACAAGAATAAAATTGACGATATATGCAAGAATATATGTTATATTTCGGTATTTCGTTTTTATAACAACAAAACAAAACGTAACATTCTAAAACTTTCTGACAACATTAATAATATGAAGCCTAAACTAAACATGGTTGGCAATTTAACAAAGTTAAACTAAATGAATGATACAAAAAACGAAAAATAAAATATTAGGCTTACTTTTGTTTATTTTCGATATTTATTTTGTACATATGCTTTTACGGTCATCCAGGGCTTGTTAAAGAAAATATCAGGATATTTTTCAGTTAAATTGAGTATTTCATTTTTTTAGGAGCTTTCTTTTTGGCAATATGATCTTTAAAAAAAAATTCTGTAATGTTTTTTTGTAGATCCGTCCAGGGAACCAGTGTCCGTTTCTTTTTCTTATTTTTAGGGATTTTATGTGATTCGGTACTTGTAGATGATCGCCCTAGATTCCCAATTTCGGTGGAAACTTCATTCACTTTAATGTCTGCCTCTTCATTATCACTTTCATCGGTGTTGTCAGATCCTGCTTCGATTAAGCTTTGGTCAATTTCGATTTCAGTAAGACTTTTTCCTTTATACTGTGCAAAATTGCTTTTGGCCATCATGAGCAGTTTACTAACCTTTGCTGTTTGATATATGTCATCAGGTAAACGGTAAAATTGTGAATGCGTTTTCTCGGTATGGCCCATGAAAGTGGCTAATTGTAACTCATTTTTGTCCATCTTTAGAATTTGTACCATTGTTGCTAAGTATTTTCGCAATTTGGTGGAAGTCAGTAAACATGCCTTACTACCATCGCCAAGAGCTATTCTGGCATGCTTTCTAACAACTGAACTCCCTGAGATCGGATTTTCACTCCCAGGTAAGCCAAATAGATATGGGTTATTGGAAAATTCAAAGTTATTTCTAAGACTAATTAATAATTCAATAGATTGAGTTATGCCCTTCTCAAACAACACAGGAACACCTCGTCCCCTTTTGCCTCTTATTACAACACGTTTAAGAGAATGGTATAATATTTTTTCTGATCCTGTTAACAGCTTCTCGAAGTCTGTAGAGTACACTGGTTTATTATAATATTTAGTAAATTCTATTAAAGTGATTCTCTGCAGTTCACCTACTCGTCGTTTATTAAATATTAATAAACTGCAAAAGACTGTTTCTAATAACTGACGATATGCTTTCAAATTTTGAGCGTCTGCTGCCAGTTTAACCTTTGACTGCACAATTTTGTCCCTTAAGTATTTGTCGAATTTCTGAAAATTAAAAAATTAATTTAAACCAAAATGGTACTAAATTTTCAGCATAACAGAAAATATATTTTGCAACCCAATTTAAAATGGCTTGTAATTTACATTTTAAAATATTTAATTTCTAGTTGTGAATTTAAACTATTTTTGAAGTTGTCAATTTATAAGTGTTGCAATAATTATTAATATTGCAAGATGAAAAGTTAGATAAGACGCTGTAGTCCGAGAGTCGTAAATAATTTTTTGTTTGATATTTGATCACTTGTGTGGTACTTTTTCGACGTACATCCAGGGTTTTGACGAAACAATTCGATTTTGAATAAAAATTGCTTACCGCTAAGAGATCAGGGGTATATTTTTCAAATTTTGTCACTTTTTAATACCTTTGTATATTATTTAATAATGGAGATAGAGAAATACATTAAGTCAATAAATTTTAAAGATTTTTACATGCAATTCAATGACTCGTCAAAATTTAATTTGTCTATTATAATTTCGAATATATATTTTTTTTATGTGATACTCCGTATTGTTTCAACATTTCATTTAGATATTAATTTATTTTTTCGTCAATACCCCACATTGTATCCAGATTTTAAAAATAAAATTGATATTCAAAACTTTAAGTTTTCCTGTCAATATTTTTTATAAAAAAGAGTAATTAATGTATTATTATTTTTTAAATAAACAAACAATCTATTAAAATTATTAATTGAATTTGCCACTTTTTTTATTTACTTGTAAAATGCTTACATTTTAACTGGTTTTAAAGAATTAAATCTGATAATACCTGAAATAAAGGTTTTATAATATCTTTTTAAAAGTTTTTTTAATTAAAATGTTAACTAAAAAGAAACGATATAAATATGGTTTTATTAAAACACATTGTTTTTCAGCTTGCATTTTTTTTGTTAATAACAACTTATGTTTTGTGATTTTAGAATACAATTTCAACTGTTACAAAAAGGACGGACTGAAAAGCTGTCAAAATCAAACTGAATCGCAGTATAAACAAAATTAAAAACATTAAAATTGTTATTTTTTTTTCCAAATATTGTCTGTTTGTTATAGCAGTGGTTTCACCATAAAGATCATTGATTAAGTAATTTTTTAATGGTAAAATTGCCTTGACGGTTGATATATTAATATTTCTGATAATACAATATTATTTAAAAGAATAAGGATGTTAGTGAGATTTTTTTTAGAAAAGTAACAGCACTTATGAACAAATATTTCTATTTTTTTAATAGTGTTTTAGCAAAGTTAAATAATTGGAGGGAACCCAAAAAAAGATTAATGCCTTCAAGTAAAACAACTTTTTAATCCATTTTATGAAAAAGATCATGCATGTCTTACTAAACTTACTTTTTATTATTTTCTAGTTATAAATTAATCTAGGTAGAAACATACTCTTAAGCAGTACTAGTAGTAGATACTTACAGAAATGTCTTCTGCTACAGGAATCATAGTAGGCTTATTAAATTTGTTCATCGCCAAATTTTGTCCTGCTTCACTAGATATTTCATGTGCCCAGTCTGTTTCTATGAGAGTCATAAGTCCCTTCAGTTGTTTTAAGCGGTCAGAACAAGAACCTTCTTTTTGCATCTCGACGGAATAAGCTGTATTTATAGCGCTTTTAATGACTGTTCCCATTTGTAGTGCCAATGAGGGGGAGTTAAAGGTACGATTATGTTCGTTATATCCCGATATTTGTTGTGTTGCTTTAGCAAGTATTTTAAATTTATTTGGTATTAAAACATCAATCAATTTCAAAGAATTATTTTTGGCTAAACACCTAACAGCCATTAATAATCGGGCAAGACGACGCATTGTTCTTTTTGCAACCACTAGAAGGTGCTTTTCTTTGTGACGGCGAATGTATCTATGACCTACTTCACAAATAATAGAATCTTTTTTGACTACTAAAGACACGTCATCTGCTCGAAACATATCAAGTATTCTGCTTACCCTTAATACATCATTGGGACCAAAGTTCCCTGCCATTACTGATTGACCTTCAGTCTGCGCGTTAAATCGCCTGGAAGGGTCAGGGTTAAAAAAACAACGTTTGGCATGTCTGCGCAAACATTTACGGGAATAGTACCCCTTGCAAAATTTACAAACAATAAATGAATCTAAAGATTTGTTTTGTTGCATAACTGGAACCACATCTGTACAGAAATCACCTTCACGCCGAATCTTATCGATAAGTTTTTTTCTTTTTAAGGAATTTTTTGGAAGACAAAGAAATTCTTGAACTGTTATCTCATCGTCATGGTTCCGCTCCAAATGGCGAGAAAAATTTCCACACGTCAAATCGCAAAACGGACAAGTATGTTTTCTTCTCACTCGTTTGATTTTTTGACTATCTGATAATCCTTTTGCATGTAATTCTTTGTCTGTGGTATTATAGGAGGACATAGAATTATTCAAAGGTACTCCTAATGGAGATCCCGAGGAGATATTTGGTAAAAGACTTGAACATTTCTGGGGTGGAGTTTCTAGAACGTTGTCTAAAGAAGCTAGTTGAGAAGACGCTGACTGAAAAAGGGTTGTTTTTGTCGCTGTTTGTTTCGGAGGATTTATGTGCAACATATTGTAATTAAAAATTTCGCCTGATGAAACTTCTGATGCACTAGTTGATAAAAGTACTGGACCCTTTTGAACTTGAGAATCTGAAAAATTATTGGTAGAACTGTTGTGGAAATCTTCTGAATGAAAAATTTTCTGAGATTTTCTGGAAAAAATTAGTGTCAAAACTCAGGGTTCGAAAATATCACGATATATTTGAAAATAATATCATATGATATATATCGGATATATATCCGATATATATCCGATATATATCCAATTTGTCTAAAGGAAAAATAAGTTATTAAACACAAGAAAATGATGTATTTTATACAAACACATTAATACAAAGGAACACAAAACCATATTCTACATAAAAAATACAGGAACACAACATAAACATTACATTTCATTAAAAAAAAACAAGGAACAATTGAAAATATTTTAAAAATAAATATAAACACTGACAATCATTCTAAAAGTGTGGCCAGTGGCAGATCCTCATCTGATGAATCCTCGATGACGTTTACAAACTTATTGTTAGAGTCAGTTTCAGGATGCTCAGGTACTGGTTCGTCCCATGCCCAACCAAGATTGGATTGTTTTTTGTTGGTATCTTGATTCATAAACTTAAACATGAATACCAATTTACTGGCTTTTTCATTTCCCAAACGATTTCGTAAATCAGACTGAACCAAACCAAACAATGAAAAGGTTCGTTCAATTCCAGCTGTGGACGCCACTGCAGTGTGCAACTGTTTACATAAATCTAAAAATGCTTCTTTATCAGGCCAATCTGAGTCCGATACAGGAACCGATTTCCACCACGTTATTGGAGAAGTAAGTCTAAAGTGATCTCCAAAAAAGTATTTTGGAAATGGATTTTCTTTTGCCATGAGAGACATTACAAAGGGAACAAAAGAACTGTTGATGTTATTTAAAAACTCAAACGCTTGTCCTTTTTGAGTGGACGTAAGATGCCGCCCCAAGAACCGATGATCCATAATATTTGCCAGATAATGCATTGGTCCCAGTGCCATATTTTTTCTTTTTATGAAACATGTCTTTACTGGTTTAAGTGGTTGTTCAGACAAATCCATTTCTAATTTATGCCAAACCTCTACACATATTGATATGGTCGTGTGATCCCGTTGAACTCTATCCAGAGCTATAGCGATTGGATCCAGTCGGGCAATCAGGTCATTCGCATTTAATGAAGTTTGCGTATCGTTTACAATTTTAATGATGTCACTTTCTATTATGTCTTTATGGTCCTGACATAACTGAACCATAACACCCCTGTTTTCTAAAAAAGACTTCAGTGCATTATTCATTGTGCTCCATCGTATTTCCAATGGCATAACCAATTTTTTTCCACCGGCTTGATTGTACAATGCAGATGGTACATGTTTATTCCGAAAGTATTTAATGACACGAAGAATATTTGATGTGGCCCCGGGTATTTCCAGGTCTTTGGCGAGTAAGTTTAAGATATGTGCTGAACAGCCATATTGTATAATATCAGCTTCTTTCTCTAATTCTAAACGCATCTTCTTGACATTTCCTGTGTTGTCTGTTACAAAACTCCTTACTTTCACGTGGAATTGACTTTCAGTTTTCTTTATTGCCTCAAGTGCTGTTTTCTTTAGATACTCTGCAGTGTGTGACTCTGTTCCCGTTTCTGCGGTGTCAACCAAAAATGACTCACCATTTTGATTTACGATGCTGCAACATACCAGTGGCTCATTGCGCACATTACTCCACCCGTCCAGTGACATGCATACTATTTGCCCCTTTAAGTTATCTCTACACTCTTTTAAAAGTTTCTCATACACTTCGTTTAAAATCGGCCCTCCAATCTGATATGGAGAGGGGCCATTATATCCAGGTCTTAGTGCATTTATCATTTTCTTAAATTCAATGTGATTGGCATGCAAAAACGGTGTATTTGTTGCAAAGAAAAATCTTCCTATTTGAAGGTTGAGTTCTTTAGAGTATGATTCTGATGTGGCAATTACATCCGCATTTTTTGCCATCGTTAAGGAGTGCTGCTTCTTTTTGATAGGCTGGGAAATTGGACCCTCTGAATCCGAATACTCTGAAAATAAAACTAGGTATAGGTATAGGTACAGCGTCATCCAAATAAAAGGTAAAGGTACATTTTTTCCATTTTCTTTTTATTTAGAGTAAAAATTAAAATAGTCATTTTACGTAATTTTTTCCGTAGAATACGAAAATGACAACCAAAAAATAATTAAAATTAAAACACAAGAAATATGGCATAAACTTTGCTTTTTTTAAATGGAAATACTACTTTTTACTTCATATTTCAAAACTTTCTAATTTTAAATGTTTAAAACAATTATTTTCTTTTTACTACATTGATAAAAAATATTTTAATTTTTTAAAAAGTATTTTAATTTTTATTTATACCTGCAATAACCTGTCGTACGTTGTCACCTCTGATATTATTATTGGTATTAATAAAAAATAAATATTTTAAAAAAATTAAATTATTTGTAATGAAATTACTAAAAAAAAATAAACCTTCAAAATTATAAAGTTTTGAAATATGAAGTAAAAATTAGTATGTTCCTTTTAAAAAAAGCAAAGTTTATGTCATATTTCTTCTGTTTTAATTTTAATTGTTTTTTTGGTTAGCATTTTTGTGTTCTACGGAGAAAATTACGTAAAATGGCTATTTTGATTTTTACTCTAACTACATAAAAGGAAAATGGAAAAAATGGACCTTTCCTTTTTTTGGATGACCCTTACAGTAACACATACAAATTAACATAAGAAACGACACATTTTAAAAGAA
Source organism: Kuschelorhynchus macadamiae (assembly GCA_030620095.1). Lineage (NCBI taxonomy): Eukaryota > Metazoa > Arthropoda > Insecta > Coleoptera > Curculionidae > Kuschelorhynchus > Kuschelorhynchus macadamiae. Next base: position 432,956 of record JAUTXW010003321.1, read on the forward strand.
TTTATAACCCTGGTATCTCTTCAATTTTGAAAGTGACTGTTCATTTATCTATACGAGTAAACAGGTTGTATTCTAATTTTTAATTACCTACCTGAAGTTCTTGACCCCTGCTTTGTAGTAAAACTAGAACTAGAAGAAGTAGAAGCAATTCCAAAACTAGTAGAACTGGAACTAGTTGAAGCGAAGACTTCAAGAACAGGCTCTTGTGTGTCAGCTGAAGCATTTTGTTTGTGTAACATAATATGTTTTTCCATTCGTGACGGTATACCCTGCATCTCTTTTGAACACTCTCTACATTTTGCCCATTTTCCAGTACTGTTGGCCTTCTTGGATATACATTCAAAATATCGCCAAACCCGATGCTTTGGTTTTGGCATATTTATTTGATGATAATTAATATTAAATAAGTACAATCAAAATCACTAAACACCACTACACTGATTCAATAATAAAACAAAAACGTAGAATAAGTGGAGCTAGGAAACAAACAACTGGCCCTGGGAATTTCACCTACATATACAAAACAACAAAACCGCGGTGATTTCCCGGTTACGGAGATTCCCTGATAACGGGGATTCCCCGGTAAGCGATCGATACCGAATCGAATGTAGCGCCGCCGTTCACTCTTGCTGTTCGTAGTTAATGCAGTTAACAGCTGAGGCGTCGGCGTCAGGCCGTGGGACCATTTTCCGGAGAAATTAAATTTTTTTGAAAATATCGGATATATATCAATGTATAAATATCATGATATATATCACGATATATATCACGATATATATCCATGGATATATATCCTTCGAACCCTGTCAAAACTATCGACAGACCTCGCAGTGTTGAAGTCTCCTGATTGGATCAAATTTCTTCTCACCCGCTTGATTATCTGAGTACCTGATACTTCTTTGGTGGTATCCAAAGGGGATAAGGCAATATAGGTACGTACTTCTAAAGGAGATCCTAGAGAGATGATTGGCGATAAATTTGACAAGTTCTGGTGTTGAGTTTCTGGCACGTGGTCCAAAGAAGTTATTTGACGAGACTCTGACTGGAAAATAGTTTGTTGTATTATAGGTTGTTCTGGAGGGTTTTCGATCAATATATTGTAACCATAGCCTTGGCCTAATAAAACTTCGGAAGGACTACTTGATAAAAGTGATGGTTCCTTTTGAATTTGGGAGTCTGACACATTATTATTAGTAGTACTGAAGCGGTAATCTTCTGATCGAAAAAATATGGGTTGGACTACAGGTATTCCGGGAGATTTTCTGGACAGCAAATTAGTGTCAAAACTATCGACAGATCTCTCACTGTTTAGGTCTTCTGATGGAATGAACTCGAAATCACTACCTGATATTGTTTCGCTTCCATCTTCGGTATCGGTAAAAAAAGAATCTGAAGTATAGAAAAGTAATTCTGTATTATTAATAATTCTTAATATTTCAATGATGAAGGTTTTTGCAATTAGTCCGTACTATTTTGTATCGACCAACTTGATTTACTTGCGTTATAAACACATACATACATACATACATCATAGATAAGGGATTTATTCAAAAAACTGCACCTTAGGTTATTTGGCTAATTATGCAAAACATCCTTATAAAGATTAAGCAAATAACATTAAAACAATTTCATTTACAGTAAAACAAAAAGAACATTCTAGGCTATTTTTTTCATATTCTTAGTAGAGAGTACTGGTTAAAAAATTACTAGAAAAAAATTAATTTTTAAATTAAATTGGCTAAATAAAAATATAATTCGATTAAACTTTTTGTGTATAGTGAGAACTAAAGCATAGCTCAATTTACAGCTCTTTTTTTAAAGTAAAAACAGTCGGTTAATCGAAACTTCGTTAGATGCTTAAACAACAAACTGTTGAATTATTTGAGATATTATTAAAAGTAACATTTTTATTGCCCTTAGTTTAGTAAAAAACAAAAAAACCCGAACGCTTAGATTTGACTGTGAAACAAAATGGAAAAAAATGCAATCCCCGAAATATACTGATTAATCGATTTATAAACAAATAATCGAAATGTGCAGTGTCATATATTCAGTGATGACTGTGAAACATATTACTTACCAGCTGAGTAATACTAATAATAATAAAAAACACTTACTGTTGCTTGAATAAACGCTTTTATATTATATATCAAAACATTCCATGGGCAGATTAGTCCACATGTTGAGATATGTAATTTACTCAAAAATGTATTTCAATTAATTTAAAATTAGATCTTTTTATGTTGCAAAAAGGCCAAAAATAAATCTGTTTTTTATTCTAAACGCAACAAATAATCTGAATGCACTTTGTAAAACTAATACTAATATCGTTTTAGGATAAAAATTTAAAAAATTAAAAATTGCTTCTTTTTTTTAAGACTGAAATGAAACAAATTTCTTTTTTTTTCAAGTAAATGTTTTAGGACTAAACTTAAAAATTAAGGTTTTAGGTACATTCATTAATAAATATCTATGAAAATTTCTTCGCTTGGTTAGGACATCTTCTAAGAATCTGGATCTAAGATGTCGAGTTTTTTTATATATTAATGATTAATATATTATTGTATTTAGTCATTATTTAAAATTTTAAATTTATCGCATTTTATTAATGAAGAATAATTAATATACCGAAAATGGAATCTATCAAAACTAATACAGGTGAAATCAAAGTAAAAATTATGTCTTAAAAACTTCACCCGACAGGCCGATACGATGAACAAAATGCACCCTTCTGATAAATTTCGTCACATACTTACGTGTATAAAAATAGATATGGTATAATATACAACTTTTTGTTTCATAGTCATTTGGTAAATGAAACACTGTTTTATCATTTGGCAAATACACCTAACTAATAGATATGTATATCATACAATAATAAGTATATCATACATCTGAAAGGCATTTTCCACTTACTTCTACCATAATATTAAATATTTTATAATATTTTAATCATCCATACGTCTTTTATTCAGCCATTTGGATTCTATTATAGCCTCTTTGATTAATTAAGCGGTTTTATATTTGAATTATTGTATTACTTATACCATGATGAAATATTTCATTTTTAGGCTTTTTATTTTTTAAAACAGACATAGTAGCTAATAGTCGCGTAATGCAAACGATTTCTTAGATGCCTCATAAATATTACTATATACGTAATTACGTGCGGAACTAAATTAGGCTATGTTTTAAAATAATCAGCGGAAAGTATCTGATTTTTTAAACATTTAAATAGGCTGGCCGAATTTAAGGTGTGACATATTGGATTCACTTAAGAATTTTACCAGTTTATTCCTATATTACAGTTTATTAATATTCAGAATTTAAAGTTAGTGACAAAATCGGTATAGTCATGCAGGCCCATAAATAAATTTTCTGAAAACAACTAACGATAATGTTTTGGGTATTTGCTCTTACGTTCCCCACCGATATGCTTGCTGACAGAATGAAAAGGATTAACATGGTTTGTTGTTATTTGGTATTATCAAACTAGAATTCTATATATATAAAAAACAATATATATATATATATATATCGGGCCCGGGGGAAATTACCCCGGTCCCCCCCCTCACGTCGGGGCTGAAGTCATGCCGAGAACAGACAAATAGACTGGTAGAATTGAGAAACATATTTTAGAATCTCATAAACCTGAAATGTAGATTTTTTTGTGCTAATTATCTCAAAAAAACCATAATCCTAACTTACTATTAGCTATGCTGAAACTCAGAGTTATACTGGTTAGAAGGTTCTTATGGTCTGCTTTACGCCATACATAAAATTCACCATTATAATTTTTTTCGCATACTTTAATCATAGATAAAATGGTAAATTATTAAGTTCACTGCGTATTCGCTCAAGAACTCAGTTATATGTATTTTGGCAAATATAGTAATTACATATTAAATGATTTTCTCAAACTCAGGACGTTTTCTAAAACTTCTAATAGTTTCTGAAATAAAATAATACGTTTGTTTTTAAAAAGCTGTTGTATACCATTAAGTTCACACTGTGTAGTGGAAAAACATTTTTAAATGCAATACAAGAATGTAAATTATTTTTTTAAGGAATGGCCCTTACCTACCTAAGCCTATATAAAGGATAACATTTCTTTTATGTGCAAAAATAAAATTGCCCTTATTCTACTAGTTTCTATAAAAAATAACACGCTAGAGATATAACAGAAATCGGGGTAAATTCGCATTTACTCACAAGTTCCCTCGTACAATAATCAACTACTTAAAATTCGTAGACTATAATATATGCGTATAATTAATTTATAATACCTTTATACAACTCTCTAAACCGCAATTTTTTCAGTTTTAGGTTATATATTATTATCAATAAAATTGTTGTTACTATTACTATAACTATTTTACTTAATTTACTTAGTGTGTATAAAACAAATTATGCCCTTTATTATTTTCTCCCATAAACAGATTTATTACAGGAATTCTTAGAAATTTTACAGAACATTAAACATTAGGCCACTATTTTGTTTTGCCACAATATAGGATTCGCACTTTAAAATTACTAGTCTATCCCTGTTTAACACTTGACTTTTGTGCCAAATTTAAAGTCAGTTAGGTTAAGTAGTTTTTTCATACCGAATTGTTAAACATTTCATTAGGCCACCATTTTGTTCAGCTATTACATACCAGATTCGCACTATATTCCACTTAAATTTTGGGCCAATTTTGAAGTCCATTCGATAAGTAGTTTTTTAATTATGTTACATTTAGACCGACACACAGTGATACCGTTCGAACAAAAAGCTGTCAAGAACCGGTAAACCAGATGTTTTAATTGAAAATCCAAAATATATCTACCATTTGGATTCCCAAATGGTCCTAATCATCAGATGCGATTTCGCTGAAATATCAAAAAAATATTTAAAACCCACAAAAAGAGACATCTAAAAAGGGGGCTATTTTAGAGAACAAGCAATAACAAGACAGAAAAAAATTTAAATTAGCAAACATTTGCAATTTTGTGAGTTTTTTAGAAACTATATTGGTTTTCCAAACTAAAACAGCGGTCACAGCTATTTGAAAAAATTAAATTTTATCAAATGTTTAAATCACTCCATAATGAATAACTCCATAATGAATAACGTTAGAGAAAAAGTTTTAATACAAAAGTTTTACACAAGTTTATTCCAAATAAAATGACGGAAAGTAATTTTTTGTAAAAGCTGGCATTTTGTGACATAGCATCAACCTAACCTAACCTATGTACAGTAGAGCGTCGATAATCCGAACTAACTGGGACCGAGGGTAGTTTGGATTATCAAATTGTTCGGATTATCGAATTGTTCGAATTATGTGTCAAAAATGCCCCTAAATGTGGAACACAAAACCATAAATTTAAATTCTTATATTACCTCCATGTTCTACAATTGTTCTTAGATAAAAAAAATATTTATTTTTTGCGAAAATAATAGATAGATAGATAGATAGATATTTATTTCATGCTAACACGAGTTGGCTTACATAAGTCAAGATTTGTTTAGTTACAAAGCAGCTAAAATATAACACTATGTATAAGCAACTTTATAATGATAAAAAAATTTGCTACATTTACAATTTTAAAATACTAAAACTAGAAACTACGTCACAACACTTTAAAACATTCTAAATAAAATCGTTAAAATTTAAAATCCGTTTATGTCATGAAATGGGTTTTTTGCCAGCCAGTGAAAAACCCCACTCTTAAATTAATAATAACAAAAAAAATTAATCTAAATTTGCTTCCTTTTTTATGTAACTAATAAAATATGACTGATTTTTTATTTTCCTTTAATAGTTACAATAGTTTTTGATATAATAAAACTAATAGTGGCAATTAGAGTTTTTATTTTTTTTTAAGACATTAAGTAAACTTTGCAGCAAAATGATTCACTTATCTAAGCCGAAAATAATAAAATTAAGGATAAGTCTAATCTTATTTTTAATTTAGATTGTTTTTACAGTTATTTTATATTTGTTTTGAATATGAACCATTTTAGTTTAGTTACGTTTAGAAAAATTCACAAATCCTTTTTTTTTATTTGATCCGAAAATTTGTGTAATGGCATACAATTTTATTAAAAACAAGTTTTTTCACAAACTAACAAATTGAAACCTCAATTTTGGCACTTTTAAAAAAATAATGTCACGTGACAAAGTCCATTTGTCAAATGTTTAGTGTATAGACAAGTAGAGACGATTGCCCTAGCTAAATTTTTCATAAATCACTTAGTGCGAACTTTTTGGTAAGCCCTGTTTAAGTCATGTAAAATTTTGGTCCAATATTTTATTCTATCGGCCGATTTCACAAAGCTCAATTAAAGTTTAGAATGTTTAAAGTAATGTCAAATTTGACAGCGGGCTCCTAGACTTCTGTAAGAAACGTGTCAAATCTGAAATCTTGATTAAACATTTTAAACAGCAATTAAGTTTTGTGCAACCGGGGGATAATCTTTAAGACTTTCAGCAACCCCTTAGACTATTAATGAAAGCTAGAAAATAAAATATTCGACGTTATAATATTTTTTGTACCCTCTGTATAATGGATATAAAGAATAAAAATATGTTAAAATATACATTATCTTTATACTAATTTTTTCAATCCAAGCAAAAAATTCTAAAACTATATATTCAATAATAATCGAATTTTGGTCGCTTTTAATCCGAACGGAATCGACATCACTGTGCGACACACTAATGGAAAAATGAGTGAATATGTTTTTCGAGAACCTGGCAAAGATCTACAAAAATATGAGATATTTCTATTAGTAAAAGGCTCGTTTATTCCTTTAGGCTTCCCTGTATAGTAAAACCGAGAGTAAAACATCATATTTTATATACAAAAAGATTAAATACATTAGATGAGTTTAGCTTTTATTTTATAACTGCTGTTAAATAAAAAATACAGCTTTTGAAGTTTTTTTTTCATCTTAAGGGACTGGTTAATATATCCGCTACCCCGGGTAATGAAACATAAAAAAATGTTTTCATGTGAAAAATCATAAAAGAAGTTTGACATGTTTCACTGTCTTTAAAAGATACTAAATGATTTTCAGAATCATTTTTTTAGCTTTCAGAAAGCGGCCTCTTTCTTCTAGAACTACCTTGCATAGTCGAAAAAATTATTTATTGTACAAAAAGATATAAGTTAAATAATATGTTTATTTTTGTATAGAGAAAAAATGTATATCCAAAAAAGCTAAATAATCCAAAATTTACACCCTACGAGCTAATGACCTAAGTTTTTGACAATTTCCTTCCAAATTTGAAAGTGTTTGCACTTGAAAAGTTGTCGTGCGTCTTAATTTTGTTTACACACACTCCTACCATAAAATATTTTTGCTATTTGTTTTAGAGATTCTATATCATCAAAATTTTTGCAATTACCCTACCTCTGTTATATGGCCCATATAGTGTAGAAATAATATATTGAATCGGCTGCTGTAATCAGAAGTACAAAATATAAACGTTTTTAATCAATCTTGAAAAAAAATCCATTTTGTAATGTACCGAGATCTGTACTGTGTAGATATTGTAACTGTACAGGGTGGGCATTTTATTAGCGGCCTATACCTTTTCTTAGAAACTATCGACTTTAGAAAAAAAAAATTAAGATAAAAGTTCCTTGGTTTTAAACAATGTTTTAAATTATTTGAGTTTTATTAATACAGGGTGTCCGAAAAGTGCTGTACCGACTTCAAAACCAGAATTTTAAATGGAACATCCCGTATATTTTTACATTTTTAGATTCCTTGATAGAAATAAAGGTAACTTTTATAATAACTGTTTATTCGAATTTTGTGTCGTTTAGGCAGAAATTAAGGTTATGTATTTTTTTTAGCAAATTTATGTCCTCAGCAAACAGCGTCCTGTGCAGCTGTTGGTTCAGATTATTTTATGGAATTTTAACCACAAGTTAAGAAGACCATCTCCTAACGATCTACGGTGACTAGGAGTTTCAAATTTATCCAGGGTGTCTCAGATCATTGAACATTTTTTAAAATTTTCAATTCGCAATATCCAAGTTTATTTAAATGGATCACCCTACATTTTGCTATTTTTTTCTGAAAGAGGCTCAAAATACCTATCCATTGATATATACATGTCCTATACATTAATCTAATAGTTAACGAAATATCAAGAAACATATGAAAATTTACAACTAATTAATACTGCCTATAATGTAAAGCCTTAAGAACGCTTCATGGATTTTTAATTCTGCAATATCCAAGTTAATTGGTTCATATATGTATATATATGGGGGATTTAGCTAAGGGTGGCTCTCGGCCATATCTCAGAAAGTATTTGCCTTAAGTTATCGGGGAAAAAATCTAATAAGTAAATCGCCAAAAATTAAAAAAGCTGGAAATTATTTTCGACTTTGTAAGTATGTCGCTAGGGGGCGCAACAACAACCGTAAAATAAAAAACACGTTTTTTTTTATATAGTTTCAATTAGTCCTTATCGAAAATATTTTTTTTGTGATCTAATAATAATTCCACAAAATAATAATAAAATGTTATTATTCTGTGACAAAGTATTCTTTATAACAACTTCAAAGCAAATAATCCTTATAGTAGTTTTTGCTTTACCTAAGTTTTTACAGGCTTGGGACTGGCCCAAATCTGGACCACTCCCAAGTCTGTATAAAGTGAGGCAAAATATACTATAATAAGTATTATTTGCTTTGAAGTTGTAATAAAGAATACTTTGTCAAAGAATAATAACATTTTGTTATTATGATTAAAAGCTAATATTATTTTTTATTAGTGGGAAAACAGGTTATTTTGCAATAACTAAAAAATGAAGAGGGATATGGGATATCAAAACGCGGTTTTCTCCAGAATGTAGGTAATTTTTTCCTCTATAAACTAACTGTGTTAAAAACATACCGTTCCATTTGGTTTTTTTGAGAAAATCTTTAAAAATTGAATTTTGTTTAAACAACGCCCTCTCCCTCTAGTTGGGTGTACCAACAACTATCGAGCGCTAAAAATTACAACAATTAAAAGAGCATTTAATGCTCTTTCAAACAAATACCAACTTGAATAACATTAAATAAAAAATGTAGGAGACAGAGCACTTTGAAGATTGATTTATTTATTATCTTCCCCCACCCTTATTATCGGAAATATGACAAAACGCCTTAAACAAAACTGACGCAGATTTAGTTGGAATTTTTGTTGCTCTTATCAAAATGTTACCTCATATTGGGTATTTTCGAATAAAAAGTTGTTTTTTATTTACTATTGCAAGTACGCCATCTTGAGGTAGTTTTACAAACATAAATATTTTCCAGCAATTTCTCTTGGCGACTTTAGTAACGAATTTTTTTTCGCGAGGCTGTAGCATCCATAGCCTGAGAAAAGCTACCCAGCCACCCTTAGTGAGACACCCTGTATATACACATATAACTCAATTAAAAAAACTTGGATATTGCAAAATTAAAATCCTTGAAGGGTTCTTTTAATTATCTTTATAGATTTAAGGCTTTACATTCTAGACAGCATTAATTAGCTGAAACTTTCCATATATTTCTAGATATTTCGTTAACTAAACTGCTGGCCATAAATATTGCATCAAGAATTTTTTTTATGAAAGTTTAAAGATAGATATTTTAGTTTCAAAACGCAATATCGAGATGCGATATTCGGTGTTTGTTTGGTCGATCTGTTGGTTTTGCGCTTCTAATTGCACGACCGTATATGCGTACCTCAAATAATACATACAGGGCGTAAAATAAAACCCTTGCATTTTCACAAAAGTTTGGTACCTCCTAAAATTGTCAAAAAAAATTGAAAATTTTTTTGCTTATGATCAATTTGATCTCTGATAAAATACAAAAAAACAATTTTGGGCATTTTTTGATATTTTCGTTTCTCTGCAATATACAGGGTTTTTACGAAAATTTGGACATCTTCATACAAATGGAGCTTTATCTTAACAACCTGTATACAAAACGAAATTTTATTACCTAAGTTATAATCAGCAGTTATACCGTTAACGTTACCAATAAGGGGTTTAGATACAGGGCGTATCAAAACTGACTTGATGTATTCTATAGATTTTTTTTTTTATTCGACTTTGAAATTATGTCAGACGTAGGACCATTACAATATACCTTGTGTTATACAACTTTTGTGAACTATGGACCTTTTTGCCGAAAAGGTTTTTTCATTTTTACTCTACCTATTTTATTAGTCTAGATACAGGGGTATTCGTTTTAGTTGAAAAACGGGATATATCAATGGACCCTGAAAACCGCAAAAATGAAAATTTCAATAATCTAAAATTTATTTTTAAATGCCTATTGAAATAAAGGCAGGAAAAAATAAATACGAAATCGGGAAAAATCATATTTATGCGAATATCTCCGAAGTGGTTGGGAATTTTATCAATTTGTAAACGGAATACTTTTAAACACCATATTGCACATCTTTGCTTACCTTTTTACCTACTTTGTATCTCTTACGGTTTTTCAGATCTCCATGCATATTGCATATACTTACTCAAATTGGTAACACCCTGTAGATTCAGTAAAATTCAATTTTTTCTTAAAGATTTTTTTATATCAACTCATGGTACTACGAATAAATAAAAATGTCTTTTCTTGCATTTCTTAATTTAAATTTTCATTTTTGGGTTTTCAGGGCGCATTGATATATCCCTTTTTCAACTAAAAGCCAATACCCCTGTATCTAGACTAATAAAATAGCTAGAGTAAAAATGAAAAAACCATTTCGGCAGAAAGGTACATAGTTCACAAGAGTGGTATAATAACAGGTATATTGTACTCGTCTTACGTCTGATATAATTTCAAAGTCGAATAATAAAAATAATCTATAGAATACATCAAATCCGTGTTTGGTTCTAGCTAAGTTTTGATTCGCCCTGTATCTAAACCCATTATTGGTAACATTAACGGTATAACTACTGATCATAACTCAGGTAATAAAATTTTGCTATAGTAAAAATGAAAAAACCGTTTCGGCAGAAAGGTACATAGTTCACAAGAGTGGTATAATAACAGGTATATTGTACTCGTCTTACGTCTGATATAATTTCAAAGTCGAATAATAAAAATAATCTATAGAATACATCAAATCCGTGTTTGGTAAATTCTAGCTAAGTTTTGATTCGCCCTGTATCTAAACCCATTATTGGTAACATTAACGGTATAACTACTGATCATAACTCAGGTAATACAATTTTGTTTTGTGTACAGGTTGTTAAGATAAAGCTCCATTTGTATAAAGATGTCAAAATTTTCGTAAAAACCCTGTATATTGCAGAGAAACGAAAATATCAAATATGCCCAAAATCGTTTTTTTGAATTTTATCAGAGATCAAATTGATCATAAGCAAAAAAATTTTAAATATTTTTTGACAATTTTAGGAGGTACCAAACTTTTGGGAAAATGCAAGGGTTTTATTTTACGCCCTGTAGGTATTATTTGAGACGAGCATATTCGGTCGTGCAATTAGAACCGCAAACCCAACGGATCGACCAAACGAACACCGAAGACCGCATCTCGATATTGCGTTTTGAAACAGAAATATCTATTTTTAAACTTTGATACAAAATTTTCTTGATGCAATATTTATGGCCAGTAGTTTATTTGATTTAGGTATAGAACATGTATATATCAATCAATCAATCAAGCCTCTTTCAGAAAAAATATCAAATACAGAGCTTTATTAAAAAAAACACCATGTATAATTTTTAAACTCCTAGCTATCGTAGATCGTTAAAAGGTAGCCTTCTTAACTTAAAATTTTATTAAATAATCTGAACTATCAGCTGCATAAGACGGTGTTTGCTGAGGACATACATTTGCAAAAAAAATTACATACCCTTAATTTCTGTCTAAATGACACAAAATTTGAATAAGAAGTTCTTATAAAAGTTACTTTTATTTGTCTTAAGGAACCTAAAAATGTTAAAATATACAGGGTGTTCCAATTAAAATTCGGGTTTTGAAGTCGGTACAGCACTTTTCGGACACCCTGTTTTAATAAAACTCAAATATTTAAAACATTTCTTTAAAACCAAGAAACTTTTGCCTTAACATTTTTTTTCTAAGTCGATAGTTTCTGAGAAAAGGTATAGGCCGCTAATAAAATGCCCACCCTGTACCTACCCGCTAGTCTTTAAAACCTCTAATAAATGTGTATTCCATACCAGAAACTGATATTTTCAATCATCACTGATAAATATGGATCACTCCAAGTGGTGAGCAGTTTACCAAGGAGGTATTAGTTTACGTCAAACTTTTTCAGACTTGAAATATCCCATGTATCCAACCAACACCTACAACACGAGGTTTTGATCCAACCCAGTTTAAAAGAAGACACAATAGCATTCAGCATACATTATTACATGTAAAAAATACTTTAATAATATTTATTCGTACAATTAATACAATGCCGAGAAGTACTTACTTTTGCTAGGCTGTTTAATTGCCATTTGAAGTATCCGTAAACTTCTGGAACTCATTTTCACTGACAACTCCGAACACGTTCTTAAAAGGCGGTCTTGTTTTTATTACTAACCAAACTACGCGCCAATACGCAAAAAATTATAATCACTTTCTGAGAAATGCCTTTTTTGCCGTCTGGGTCGTCGCCAATATCGGATGCCATGTTAACCGTTGCCGGGATTCAAATTCTGTATCTGAATTACAGTATATAGGATTCCGCTTCAACCGCGAAGAGAGACAACATTTTTACCTCGAATATAGAACATCGATGATAGTGGTGCGTTACGGAATAAGCTCAAACTAAGATGATTATTTATATCCCTATAAGGGTAAAATTGGCATCCGAATAATGGATGCCACCTTGACCCGGATGCCACTTTTACCGCAAATTTTATATGGGAAGATGCCAATGAATACCGTTAATATATATATATATATATATATATATATATATATATATATATATATATATATATATATATATATATATATATATATATATATATATATATATATATATATATATATATATATATATATATATATATATATATATATTAGCTAATAAAATCTTGTTAAAAACCTTAATACAGCCCATCAATGGTCCCTTATGGAACAAAGCAGTATGATGTATTAAGATAAGTAAGTATTTTTTACGTCTTGTAGTTACGTTAGAGGCATCCTGGTTTCTATCAAATAAATTTAAATTGAACTTGATAAACGCACACAAAGGCAGAAATAACTACATCAACTTGACCAGGTTATTGCACATATAGGTATAACTTATATATGATATTACTTTTTTGTGCAAATCACCAACGCGTTTCAGAAATAGAATTGGTCTTAATATAGAACCTTGTGAAATTCATACATAACATATATATATTAGCTAATATAATATAATATATATATATATATATATATATATATATATATATATATATATATATATATTATATATATATATATATATATATATATATATATTAGCTAATAAAATCTTGTTAAAAACCTTAATACAGCCCATCAATGGTCCCTTATGGAACAAAGCAGTATGATGTATTAATATAAGTAAGTATTTTTTACGTCTTGTAGTTACGTTAGAGGCATCCTGGTTTCTATCAAATAAATTTAAATTGAACTTGATAAACGCACACAAAGGCAGAAATAACTACATCAACTTGACCAGGTTATTGCACATATAGGTATAACTTATATATGATATTACTTTTTTTGTGCAAATCACCAACGCGTTTCAGAAATAGAATTGGTCTTAATATAGAACCTTGTGAAATTCATACATAAGAGTCATGCTTCTGTTTAATTAATCCTTTCTGATAAAACTGGTTATATATATATGTTAAAATATTAATTAAATGTGTTAGATAATACGCAGTATCACTGATCAACATCTCTTATTTGAAACCATGTCATTTTCATTTCATAGCATTCCTGAATTTTCTTAAAGTATATATACTAAAATACTTTTCTAACAAGGAATTGCGGGTTAATATGATATTGGCCACACAAATGTCCAATTGTTTTTAATATATCAATTATAACCTCATCATGGTTTATACTTATAATATTATCTATTTGAATATTGCTAGTAGCAGTTATACTACTTAGTCTAATTTAGAGAAATAAACCATAACAACAATGCGTTAGTTTCAGTTGACACATTTTTTTCGTCCAAATTAATTATTCTCAATAGAAACACACCTATTTGTTGATAAATAATGTATCTAATATTCCAGAGGATATATTTATGTACGAAACACTATTTTTATTCTGGGCACTTTAGCTTAATAATTCACAAGTTTCAAGCCCCTATGCGGTTGGCGCGGTCCTGTCTGACAGACATTTAGATAAAATGGATATGCTAACAGCGTTTTCATTTGAAACATTTTGCGGTATATAAAACATAAATGCGAACAATAAGAAATAGTGGGCTTTGGAAATACGGGACAGTAAAAATAGCAAAAACATCGAAATGGTGAGGCCTGTGGATAATTAAATTGCGACAATAAAATAAATTAGTTAATATAAATTAATTTTTAGACAGCTATTGTTCCTCAAAAATACATAAAAATAAGCATTTTATGACAGAAAATGTTGTATTTAATAGTCCCCAGACTATAGGTTTTTCCAAGATATAACTTTTGAAATTTTTATTCATTTTAAAATTTTATGATGTGTAATTGAGATAAATATTTCGTACCTAAACATATCGAAAAAGTATGGAAATGCATATATATCCAAGAAACTAAATGTGACCTCAATCGAAGGAATTTAACATAAACTATAATTATAAGCTAGTGTTTAATTGTTAATATATTTTATATCCCGTTACACCAACGTCATAACAAGGACATGTAATGCTGTAGGCGCAATGATCCATTTTAGTTAAACGACGATAGCGATTTCACTCTTTTTAAAACTCATCAGGCTGCCATAATCTAGCGAACTCCGTGTAGGGCAAAGGCACTAAATGAAATCACAGAAACAAATACTCTGCTGTCTAATACCACGACCGTCATTAAATTACACTGTTGAGTCCTGCCTTTCCAGAAATAATGTTAATATATTTTATTTCACATTACACCAATGTTGTAGTCTAGAACATATCCAGAAAAGCCGCAGGCGCGATGATCCATTTTAGTTAACAGACTATTGCGATTTTCGCTCTTTTTAGAGCTTATTAGGTCGGCATAAACAAGCTCCTCCTAGGGCCAAGGCCCAAAATATCCATTTTGTGCTCAGATCTAAGGGTTCTATTCAAAAACTAAATTGATTAAGTGTTTTTTACTTTTTTTAAATATAAGTAAATATAACATAATTTATTTTGCATCATATTCAGTCAAACTTCAGAGGCGTGCTAGATGCAGATATATATGTTGTAATTTAAAATTTCCGCCTACACAAATTTGGATTTATCTTCCATGTTTCACTGTAGTAAAATATTAATATATCCTAATATATTTTTAATTTTTCGTTACCAAAGGCAGAGATAGCATTTTTTATATTAACATATGCATTTTTACTCTTAAACTTAAAAAGAATAAAAATTGTATAGCGATCAAAGAACAATTAAATGGTATCATCGTAGAATTAAAATAAAATATAACTATATAGGGTGGCTTGTGTTTGTGTTTTTAAATATAACTCAATTTAAGATTAATGCGGATGGCGCATATCTAGTGTCTGAGTAACAATTTAAACCCTGCGTGGCCTAGAGTTATCGTTTATAACATATATGGGCAACCCCCGGCCTCCGGGCCGAATCTGACCCTACACCAGCTTCAATCCGGCCCGCAAGAGATTCAGAAATTTTAAATAACGCGCAAAAAAATAAAGATTTAGAACACATAGTTTATTTGTAATTACTGTCAACCATGTATTCTTCAAATCATAAAGACTAAAATCGATAAATAATTTTATTAAGCAGTGGAACGCCACTGTCGAGTGAGAAATTGTCGTTAGAAATAGACAAACAGGTAAGCATTCGGGAAGTTGCCCGATGACCTTGAAGCGCTCCGAGCGATGCGTTATATATAAAGCGCTCAGCGCGCGTGTCAACTCATTAGTTCTTAACAACCCATAACAAAAAGCACGGGAAATATTCAAGAAAATTCAGCTCAAAAGAAAAAAAATCTATCAAGATGTCTGTTTTAAAAAAGCAGAAAGTGGACACAGAATGTCGTCAATTCCTAAACAAATGCACTGTGAATACTTTTTATCATGCAAACTGGTAAACCTATGTGTTTGTTGTGCATTTAAACAATTTCTGTTTTGAAAGTATACAATATGAAGCGGCATTACTCCAGCAAGGATTTCGCTTCGTATAATTTACTTACGGGCTTAACTTAAGAAAGGATAAGAGAAACAGCAAAAAATTTCAATTCACAATGAGATATAGACAGTGTTGTTAAACCTAGTTTTATAGTTGGCTCCAAAATAGAAAGTTTGTTAAAGAGTGCCTAGTAGATGTTGCAGAACTTTTGTGCCCAGAAAAGAAGAAAGAGTTTGAGAAAGTGAGCTTATCGCCATAGGTTGTTGGATTTTATCAAGCCTTTTCGATTGCTATGGATCAGAATACCGGTTTATCTGATACAACCCAGTTAGCTATTTTTATACGAGGTGTTAATGAAGAATCTGTAGTGACAGAGGAATTACTGGCTTTACGACCACTAAAAGGAACCACTACTGACATTTTGGCCTAGAGGCAAAGTCCTTTTGAGCAATGTGCATAGATGGTGCGCCTTCAATGCTCGGTTCACGAAAAGGTTTTATCAAAATTCTGAAGAGAGAGCAACCGCTATAAATGTGTAAAAATGTGATTTATTAATTCTGCATTGCATTATTCACCAAGAAAACTTGTGCTTCTAAGTCCATTCGACTGAAGAACGTTATGGATGGGTTGGTAAGTACCGTCAATTTCCTTAGGTTCCGCGGTCTTAACCATTGGCAGTTTTTGCGTTTTTGTATGAACTCTCCTGAGAATACGATGATGGACATACTTTTGCGAAGTAAAGTGGCTAAGCAAAGGTAAAGTGCTAAAAAGATTGTATGGCCTTAAAAAAGAAATAGCTGATTTTATGGAAATGAAAGAGAAAACATTGACCTGGCATTCCTGGTAGAGATCACAGGATACTTAAACGACCTGTAGTTGAAGCTTAAAAAAAAGGGTAATTGGCAAATCAGCTGTACATACATCTTAAATCTTTTCAAAACAAAATTCGCTTGTAGAAAACAAAAAGCAAAAACTGTTTTCATTTTTTAGCATTATCCAGTCACGAAAACATTGAATACGGTCGCAATGCCAAAAAACCGAAACTACTGTCAGAGCAATTCACTGATCGGTTTTCCGATTTTAAAAATATGTTTTAAAAATTTGGATAGCACTTTCAATTTTTTTGAAAACCCTTGTAAGTGTAGTGTGGAAGATGCTCCGCTTCACCTACAAATGGATTTGATCGAGCTTCAAGAAGACTCATATTTGAAACCTAATTTTGATGATCTGGAACTAAGGGAATTTTATAGGACATACCTTTCCGAAGAAAAGTATCCACAGCCGATAGTTTTCGCACGTAAAATAATTTGTACATTCGGTAGCACGTATAAATGTGAGCAGATTTTTTCAATCATGAAAATTCATAAAAATAATCATCGTACTCGGTTTACAGATGTTTATTTAGCAAATACTTTGCGCCTATGCTAAACTCAAGTATCTCATTAATTTTCATTTGATTTTGCTCTCTTTGTTAATTTGTTTGATTATGCTAGTATAATTAATAAATAAAAAAAGGTGTGAATTTTTATCGCTTTTTCATTCACTACTACCTACTTATTTTTTACCCACGGATGGCGACCTGATTACGCTCTCAGCTAAGCAAAAATTGCCCATACTTGGTATATAAGAATGAGTTGCTTCACAAAATTATAAGCAAAAGGCACAACAATATTTAAAATACACTCATTTCTTTAAACATTAGCATTAACATTTTGTGATGAATAAATTTGTCTTTTCATTGAGAATACTTCCAGCCTATATTGTTATTACTGCAATACAAGGGTGTCAAACATGCAACCCTCTTTGGTTTAGCATGCCGCCCGCGAATTTATCCCGCCATGCCATTAATGAGTAGTTGCATCACAAAGAGTTTAAACTTTATTTGAACGTGCACATGGCTGAAATACTGAAATTGATGGTTAATCTGTGACATTGCATAATATTTCTAACTTCTAACCTAAATGAAAATGAATTTGAAGACATGTCTTGCAGCACCCATGTTCAATACCTATAATGTTACAAAGTTTTGAACATAATTTTTGTGCTAAAATAATGAGCAAATATAAGAGTACTTGTAAGATGAAACTAGTATGTAACTTACTTAAATACGAAAAGCATGCCCAGTCTGATTTATGTGTCAGTCGTATGACCAACTAACAGTCTGGCGTCGTCCGTATTTACATATATCAAATTAAGATTAAGAAACATTAGCAAAAAATATTTAAAGATTTCGAAACTACATCTTTTTAGGTTAAAATAATAATAGATAATATAAAAAGATTTAATGTACGGCAGCGATTCGAATCTTGATTTATTTCAGTTTTACACTGTTATTGTGACTACACGTAAAATACGTTTATGTTCTATACCTAAGTTTTCAATGTACTATATAATTACTACTACTATATAATTTGACTACCTCTCCTATTAAATACTAACTTAAGTAAGTGATTGCAGAAACAGCGAGTGATTGGCGGTCAAATGAAATGTAAGAATGTGTCAAAGTTGCCTAAATAATTTTGCTAAATTATAATATTATTGTAGATCAATGTTAACTTATTTATCTTATAACCATAAAAACATCTGGCTTTCCATAGTTAATTTAGTTTTTATTACTTCTTAGTATGATAAGTAATCATTTCTTAGATTATCATAATTTTTAAATAGACATAGCAGTTTTATTTTGTCTTCAGTTATATAAAAAATCTCTATTTTGGTTTTTCAAATTAAGACAACTATGGCTAGGAAAACTGGCTTGTCTAGTACCCGTTAGATAATCGTTTATTTTTAATCAATTTTAACATTTAGAGCTGTATTTAAGGATGCATATATTCATTAAGAAGTTTGTATCTCAAATAAAGAAAAAAATATTTTTTTTTAAATTAGTGTCTAAGTAAATTGTATCAAATTATAATAGAAGTTAATAGTTCTAATGCAAATGTAATTAGGCTACAGCTTTAGAAATACAAAATTATATTCAACGAGTTATTCGATTTTAGAAATAGAAAAGAATTATTCATGTTTAGTTTATTTAAAATTAGTTTCCAAAATTTGTATTTTATTTCGAAATTGGGAGTCTGAATAGGTTGTTCTCGATCTTACCATTGGAATTGGACAGCAAGTCCATGTTTTGATCTCAAAATTATTAACTATTACGTCTCGGTCTCGAAAGAAAACTGAGTACATAGTTTTGTTGTCACGCAAACTCTCATCTGTAATAAATCAGAAATTAATTTAAACATTAAACATAGTGATCTTAGTGTAATGAAATTAGGCAGACCGAAAATGCGGATCCGAGTGCTGATTATTATTACGCCATTTTCTCTAAATTGTTCTTACTTTTATCCTGGACAAATATTTTTAAATGTATCCAATTTCCTTCTGTCTTACCTATGTACTATATAGAAGCTTATTAACAATATCACTTCCAGTTCTTTGTCCTCAAAATTTGAAACTACTAGGAAACGTCCACATTTATTCTAAACCTTGTTCTTAAAACGTATTGCGCCGTAAAAAATTCAAGCAGGGAAACAAGTATTTAAATTTAATTTTTCTACTACCCCTTTAGAAAATAACTATTTCAGCACCTAAATAATGGTAGAAAATGGGGCCTTTATGGGAGGAAAAATTTACTTTCCTCTACAAGCCGAATACATCAATTAAAGCATTTTTTGTTTTCGTTTTTTTTGCGAATTTTTAATAAAACTTTTTTCTCTCACAAGCTATTATATATACATAAATTTTGATTTCAATTAATGTCAACCCTCAAAGCTAGTAACATAGCAAAACTTAAAAATCTTAAAAATGCTTATTGATAATTATTAAAATTTATTGTACAGTTGCTAAATTATTAAAGGAAATACTTACAAAACTTTTGATGAGCAGATATTTATAATTTTTTGTTCCATTGAAAGAATTGCTGTTGTCAGCATCTGGGTCATCATCGTACTAAACTTCAGATGTGCTTATGCTCCATATTGTTTGCATATACAGGTTAATTTCCAGAAATAATTGTATTTGCAACTTCACATTTTCTGGTGTTTGAATCAGCAATATATCCTTCATCTAGTTGCAGCTTGCAATTTTAAATAGAAGTTTTGCAATTGAATTTTTTCCAAGTACTTGCATTGTACATTTTCCAGCTATATATTGAAAAAAAGATCGTTTAAGATCTGTATTTTTAGATCTAGCAGAAACATATTATTCCGACAATACTTAACACAGAACCCTTCTGTGGTCTCATCAGTACTAATAAACGTTCTCTTCTTTCTTGTTTGGGAGTCAGGACTATTAACTAAAATTACATCACCTATATCTTTAATGTCATCTATCATTATCTTCACCATCTTATCGCAACGATACGCTCCCCATATATCAAAAAGTAATGCTACATGAAAAAGATGTTATATATTAAATTTAAAGTTCCCCAAAAATAGTACTAATTTCAAGTTCTAAAATTTATATTTTTTTAGCAGTTTCTTCCTAACTTCATGTCTAGATAATATTTATCAGGATCCTGCCTAATAAAATAGTTAATGTCCTCTCCTGTAAATACGTTGGCTTTCTTTAACTTAAATTCGGAGCCATGTCTTTTCAAAAAAGCTATCACTTTAGGAAATTTAATATCGACGTTTTCTTTTACACTCACGCATGAGCGCAACATATTATATCTGCCCTAAAGGCTTGATGGCTTTAAAATTTCAGTACTTCTTGAGAAATATACCAAAAAGGTGTTTTAATTTTTTTTAAAACATCGTATTTCTCGAGATTTAATTGGCAAAAGATTTTATGATACCAGCTATAAATAATAACAATACCTTGGTAAATCTAGATTAGACGATCGGACTATTAATTTGATACTCTAAAGAATAAACAAAGTTATTTCTTGAATATATGCATAAATTGTAGTAGATAAAATTATAAACATTCCTTTGGTGGACTTCGGGCATCAAACTATCCGCGATAGAAAATGAGGCACTTTTCTCCCTTGATGGAAACAGCTAATTTCAACACACATGTTGAACATTTTACAAATTAATAGTATTTTTTTGTCAGTTCCATAAGTAATCGTAGGAAAAAATCATATCGCTAGTAAAATGTATGTGATTATTTGCCAGTTTTATTACAATTTCGTAATACTGCCTTTGCCTCAAATTTTTCTCGCAAAAACCCATAGATTTCTATTACTTTATGTGATCGGCATACAAATTACTTAAGG
Source organism: Kuschelorhynchus macadamiae (assembly GCA_030620095.1). NCBI lineage: Eukaryota > Metazoa > Arthropoda > Insecta > Coleoptera > Curculionidae > Kuschelorhynchus > Kuschelorhynchus macadamiae. The sequence goes on from JAUTXW010003321.1 coordinate 454,454, forward strand.
ACTCTTAGATCGATCTTTGAATGAATTCACCTTGTTGTCATTACCGACTTGTCACTATCGGATTCTGATCAACTGTTACTGAAGCCATAATTCCCATATCTCCCTTTCATCGTTTTATACAGGAACACTCTTATGTTTCTTAGGAGACACAAACTAATGACTTTATACATATTGCCGATGGATAGTTAAATTTAAAGAGACATGACTATTTGAGTACGTACTTACTACAATCTCCAGTCTCTATCTTCAAATGTCTTCCAAAACTTTCCTTATGGTCTCAGTAGATTGCTTCTTTCTGTATATGATTGTTCCTCCTAATATTTCACTTTTTATTATATTAGACATATATGAACGTAACAGTTTTATTTAACTTTTTTAAGAAACTCCTTATAAACAAATTTCGGTTAAAGACATGGTATCTCCGTTATCACCTACGGTAACGAATATTGTCAACAAGGTCCTAGAAGATTATGCTTTGAAATCTTCTTTACTAAAAACAACACATTGGTCAATATTTGGGGATAATACATTTGTCGTTTGGTGTCATGAACAAGAAATTCTTTTCGTCTTTCCCCACGACCTAAATTAAAACACCAATATATTAGATTCACTTTTCTCGTTGCCCAAAGAATGAAAATGGGACATTGAGAGTATAAATTTGCACTACCATTCAGCACAGAATCAATAAATTATTACTTTGTTGTTATTTACAGGGGTTCTGACTATTTCTCGTCAAAATTCACCTTCACGGCAAGAGAATGATAAAAATCCTCCGTTAGGGAGTATTTTTTTTTCTTTCATGTGTGACACTACGATTAATTTGGTGGTTCAATATACAATAGTCAACACACATAGAAATTTTGTATATTTGTTGTTATACGTATATTCTCACACAGAAAGAGTATATAGACCTTTTTATTGAAAAACAATTTTTTAAAAATTATTTTTGTATCGATCAACATAACTTATTTATATTCTAAATGTGTTTACACTACTAGATAGAAACTGATGTAGTAGATACACTACCGAACAAAAGTATCTCATTAAATTAGGATTTTTCTTGTCCCTCAGACGGAACAGAGAAAAAATATTTAATTTTTGGCCAGATGCTAAGAATTAAATATGTAGTGATTCAGAAAAGATCAATTTCTAGAAAAAAGTTTAATTTCTCAAAATTAATAGGCTGTGCGTTTTTACGTAAAATAAAAATATTTAGTGAAATACTGGTTCCGGGAAAACTTGTTTATATTTGAATTTAATAATAGGGATAAGTCTAATCAATATTGGTATATAATATTTGCTGAAAAATTCACTTTGCAATTCAATTTGTTACATTGCCTTTAAATTTTGTTTCGGGGTTCAGCAAATACGCTTGTTTTAATTAAGCTAATGCAAATTAATTGAGCCATGTTGGGCATGTACATTTATATTATACATGAAAATGCAATGCACTACTTTATGTAAAAGGCAGAATCACATCTAATTTATACTAAATGACTATACCAATTATTTAGACTGGAATGTATGGACTATTGCTCATTCATTTTGACCAGATTTATAGTTGATTATTATAAACTTCCTACAGGCAGGGGCGTGCAGTCCATGGAAGCAAGGGAAGCAGTGCCATTAATTTAGTTTATATTAAAAATGCTAAAATATTATCTTAATTATCAAGCCCATAATAAATGAGGCCTTGACACCGACCGAGCGACAATAGAAAATAGAATAGAACCTATGCGGGCCGCTAGCTTCTCTGCGGCCAAGTCCTGTATGCTTCATTTCCTGTGAGTCGAGCCAGAGGATACTGAACTTTCCACCGGTTGTTTGCAATTTTTGCATTTCAGTCACGTGCTTTAGGTGGGGGGCGGAAGCTATCGTTGGAGTAGGTTCTTTGTTTGAACGGCCATCCGTGTGTTCTGTACTACGTACGTCGCGTCGTGCATAAAAAAGCAATAAATAGTTCGAGGGGGTTTTTGGACTGTTTGAAACGAGATTTTAATTTTAATTATTTGTTGAACATATTTTCAGAGATATTTCCATCCTCAGACAATGATTTTAATATATTACAAACTAAAACAAATGATATTGCTTTTTGCCTAAAAAAAGTAGATGATTTTAAGTCCATGTTAAGTAAAAAAAAAATGATTTTGACCTATTTTGGGAGAAAACGATGACGGTAAATGTAGAGCCACAAGCCAAGCGTCTTCGAACAAACAAGGTGGGAGATGTTCAAACATCATACAGACGCCTCTTTTATGAAATAATCGATCAAATTCAGCAACAAATAAACTATAGATTTAACGGTTTAAATGATTTTGAATTCCTCGAGCTCTGCAATTTTGATGCATTTAAAGGAAAAACTTTTCTAGAAAATGCGTTTAAATCTCTTCTTCTTCATTATGGCCAGTTCTTCGACCGAGTGTTACTGCTATCTGAACTAAAAGCGATTTACGAAACTGATGACATAAAAAATAATAAAAAAAATAACGCTAAGGAATTATTAATGCAATTTTTAAAAAACAAGGAGCTGGAAGATGCCTACACCGAAGTGTCGAAATTGTGTGAATTAGTATTGACAATACCTGCCATAAGTTCATCAGTAGAACGCAATTTTTCAACACCTAAACGTATAAAAAATTTCGTGAGAAATTCAACGGGGCAGGAGAGACTTTCGCATACATCGCTGTTGTCCATTAACAATAAACTTCTCCAAAATATGTCGGAGCATCGGCGTTTTTATGATGACGTCATTGACGAATTTGCAAAAAATGATCGAAGAATCGAATTACATTACAAATAGGTAAGTTTCTAAAAATTGCTTCCCTTTATTAAAATTTCACTGCACCCCCCTGCCTACAGGATACTCTTTACAAAACTTTTTTAGGCACAATATAAGTAATTTTATTTCCTTTGTTCCCTCTCACTCACTTATGGAGAAATTTTGAATGGAAAAATTGGCAGCTAAAATTTGGCCTATAAAATTGCTAATTATACAATAAGTTACGAAATGATTCCTTTGGGCACGAGACGTGAAAGTTGTCATCGAAGCACTGTCTTTCGGCGCTTTGACAACACTTTAGAGGGCCTAAAAGACATCGTTTTGTAATGATTTATATACAACATTTTACTACTAATGCAGTAATAACTAGCCTATTTTACATAAATAAAATCTGATCATGCCTAAAGGACTTTATAGTAGTTGTACATGTGTGAATGAATAAACGCGTTGTTCTCAGTAAATTAATGAAATTTGTTTAATAAGCATTAATGTTAATTACACAAAATGACTCGAAAATATTTTTTTCTTGAAAAAGTACCAGAAAGTAAAGTGAAAAATATGGGATTTGGAAGATTTCGATATCGAAAACGTAGCGAGTGCAGCAATGATTATACTTGTGCCAGAAAGTGAAGAAAACTTTACAAGACAACCTTTCACAAATATCAAAGATAAATCCTAACATAAACTTGCTTTCTCAAGAGCCTCTTTCGTGAAGTATATCATAAATAAATTCACTCAATTCAAAAGAGTAGTGACAATCTCCTAAAAAAGTCGACTCAGCCGCAAGTCTTATCAGTAGACGCCGATAAACTATTACACAATATATCGTGCTACAATCTCTCAGAAAGTGAAAAATCTGTGTAAGGTAAAGGTTTTAATTTTGCGATATCTCCTAAAGAAGTCCTTATAGAAGAAATGTTCCAGTGCAGTTTTTGACTTCTCTGAAGAAACGAAAGCAGAGCAGATCTGACAAGAAGTGGCAAAAATTATAAAATCAAGCAAACCACCGGAACAAAACCTAAATGCCACTGAAGACAGGGCCCTAACAAACCTTCGAAAAAATAAAGACACCACAATCTTTTCAGCTGATAAAGGAATCGCAACCATAATTATGAATACTCAAGACTATATACAAAAATGTACGATACCTTACAAGATAATTGCTATAAGCCTGTTCGAAAGGACCCGACTGCTTAACTAGAAAAAACTCGGAGCATTCTAGTTATGCGAGACCTCGTTCTCGAAAAAAAGCCTAGATGTCTAGTCACGTTGTTGCATCCTAGTATTCCCATCGACGAAGCATTGGACAGGATTGTTTAAACGAAGATTTTCCGGCACACATAATACAACTCTCGGAGCATTGCCTTAAAAATACTTATTTTACATTTAACGGACAAATTTATTAACAAATATATGGTGCTCCAAAGGGGTCCTCACTATCACCAGTAGTCGCCAATTTATTTATGATATACTTCGAGAAAGAAGCTCTTGAGGAAGCAAGTTTGAAGCCCAAGTTATAAATTTATATAGAATACATATTTATTATATACCAACATGATCATACAGAGCTCGTGCAAATTCAATACATCCCAGAATACAGACTTTCATTTTTGATGTTCAATTTTTAAATGTCACAACGGACACTACATAACGGACATTTCGAATACACCTTGTATAAAAAACCAACACATACAGATCGATATTTAAATGTAAGATCACACATCACCCAACACAAATTCAAGTGTGGCCAATACTTTAATATCTAGACTTGTGCGATTGATTGAAACACAAACAAGACAAAACGAACTTAGTATAATATCTGGTGCTTAAAAAAAAATTGCTACACAAATCGCACTATAGAAAAAGAAAACTTAATGTATGGGGTTACCGAACAACGAACACGAAAAATTATGAACCGAGAAGGCAACAAGTAGTCCTACCATATGTAAAAGGCACAGCAGATAGGTTTGAAATGATTCCTAGAAAACACAACATACAAATAATACAAAAGCCACAAACAATCATATTTGGACTGTGAAAAGCTGTACGTGGGGTAATTAGATATTAGACAGAGATGGGGAGTCCGATAAGGGCAGCACTTAGACCCTTTCAGGTCGAGCACATCCCACAAGCTCGGGTTCCACATATGTGTCACCCAAGTGTGGGTGCAACGTACGGTGCAACTAACAGACGAATATCAGCTAGAGTAGAAGAGTTAAACTCAGTATCAAAAATAAACAAACAACCTCGACACTATTCCGACAACATCAGGAAACCAGCAACAAAATAAATTTGGATGGGTGTAGGGAAATTGCCAATATAGAGCATTATAAGATCAGAATAAGGCGAGAATCCATAGAAAGTGAAAACCAAGGTGATTTAAATAAAAGGGACGAATCATTAAAACTACCAACAGTATGGGAGACAATAATCGACACGTTTCACACAAGTTTCTTTTTAGACAAAAACCTATTTAACAGGTTTTGTGTGCAATTTTATTGATTATTAGTACAAAATGGTCAAAAAATAAGAATAAAAATTAATTTTAAAAAACTAACAAAAATCATTTTTTCAAACGGAAACCACCCATTTTTAAAATCTCGTGTTATTTAGCAATAAAAATTAAGCAAAATTTGTATAAGGTTGTCTATACCGAATATTTTTAGTTTCTGAAATTATTATCAATTAAACATTTTTCTATTGCAAATAATATGCTAATACATTACGCCTTATACGTTCAGATAATGTGTGTTGGCCATGGTAGTCTTAGTACAAAACAAGTTGTAGAGTAACGTGACTGTTATTTACCATTTAAAACTTATCAATAAGCATGCAAGGATCCATGATAAATTTGTTTATTATTTATGAAGAATATGGCAAAGTGATATCAAGAACATAAGATACGTTTACTATTTCATATCCACAAAAACAGAATCTATTACCTTACACCTTTACAAAAATCGTAGACAATTATTACACAATTACAAATTACAAAAGCATCGTAATAAAACACAATAAGATTAGAAGAAACTACATTTTAAAAGAAACTATTTTTTTAGTAAGTGTTTAAACTACCGTCCTTACACTTCCAATCATTTTGCGCGTCGAAGCAGTCGTTCTTCATGCTTGCCTTTCTTATTGATTCTGAATTTAAATTCTGCAATTCGTCCCTGATTCGCTAGATGTGGTTTTCTATAATGGTCACTGGACTGTTACACACTCGAATTTTCATTGTAATATAAAAAAAACGGGTATAGTTAGATCAAGGGATCGGGGTGGCCAAACAAAAGAACCATTGTTGCTATCCATCGGTTATAAAAACAGCTTATTAAAAAGAGTCGATTAAGTAGCCACCATGTGTAGGAGCGTCGTCATATTGACAGAATATATTTTTTAATCATGCAGCGGTAAACTATATAAATATTAATATTCAAATTTTGACAGGATATATAAATAGCTTGCACCTAAAATCAATTAATATATTTTATAACTCAAACGATTCAGAAATATAAGAATGTAGTGCCACAATGCTATTATTTCTTATTGCATGTTCAATGAACTGCCAGAATTCTTGAAGAGGCTTTGGCTGTCCTAATGACACTGTCTAAGAAAAAATTGTTACCTTGCGCCCAAATTAAAATTAATTCATGTAACGGGACTCTTCTCGGAAAATCAGTTTCTATTAGATGATGAACTGTGGAGATTTCATATGGATAAAATGTATGTTTGGGTAATATCTTGTGAATTGTTGATTTAAATAATGCTGACTCCAAGGCAGCTTGTCTTATCGACATTGTTGGATATGCAGCAAATATCATAGAATAACGATTTGAATCTAATAAGAATATTCTAATATTTTTGTAACGGTGTGAGGTGATGGTTTCTGTAATTGCGGATATCGAATGCCAAACATATCGCATGTTCTTAATATCACTTTGCCACATTCTCCTTATAAACAATAAACAAATTTTAATAATCCTCGTGGGTATGTATTGTTATTCTTTACTATTACGAAGGGCAATAGTGCCCGCAGTAAACAATACAGGCACCAGTCATAGGCAATGTTTACTGTGATACAAACGAGGTTTGATTCGCTATTGGTTTTTATTCTTGATTTATTTGGCAGTATTACTTTTTTAAAATTGGGATACAAAGACATTTTAGTTAATATGTGTGATTCGTCCTATTTAAAACTACAACAGCTTAGTTCAACTGGAAATAGGTTTAAAACATGTGTAAGGTTTAAAAAGAAAGATGAAAACATTGAAAATAGCATTTGGTGTAATTGATGGGATGCTGAATTTAGTAAGAAAACATGCAGCAATTGGCTTGTGCATTACAGTTATTCAACTTTACAAAAATGTATTTATCGTAAGGTATTTTAATGTCAGCATCATGCCTTTGATACAGTTAAAGAGAGAAAATGAATGGACTTTAGAATGCGGGATAAAGAATGCAATGTCACCTTTGATACTCTATTAAAAACAAATCAACAGAAACACAATAGAAAATGATGAAGCTATTGTAAAGTGGATTCAATATTTGCACTTCGGCAAGTAAATTCTAGAAAATACAAAGTTTTTAATTTATGGAAAACAATAAATATAGATAGTAGTTCTCTCGTAAAGGAAAGTATTGCATTCGCGAAAAAATTACCTCCAAGATTAGTTCATATCTTCACGTTTTAAGGTTGCCAGACCCCAAAAAATATGATTTCTAATTTCCGACGATCTGCCGGTGTGCCTATCTGTTGATGGCATAACTCAAAAATGGCTTTACATTATTTTGTCGCAAATTAAAAAGTCAAAGTCGGTAAGCAATATTGTTCACAAATCATATGTGTCTCATCGTATCAGACTAATGTAGATACAATTTTGCTAAACTTAGACGAATCTAAAGCCGAGTGCGTTGTGCGTAACTTTCATATAAACTCGAACAAATCCATATTGTTGGCAACACTGTGTCAACCATTCTATATTCATCGATAGGAAAGCGCATTTTCTAGTGTACAAGACTCCGACGTTAGTTTAGTATGTTTTATTTCAGCGAAATATAAACAGTGTTTGTTACGTACTCTGTGTAAAGCCTTATGGTGCAGCTAATAAAGTTCTTGATCTACGTCGGAGGGTTTGTGTGTTCGAATCCCAACTCAAACGAATTTTTTTTCAAAAATTATATAAAATATTTTTAAAATAAAAATACAGATTTCATAGGTTAGCTGTAAAGAAAGCGCGCGGTAGCGCCCCAGTTTTATGTGGATTGAGCAAAATCCGGGGTCTATATTAATACATTCAGTTTCAGGAAAATTAAGTATAATCCTGCCTATATATAATATTTTAAGAGTTTCGGGGAAAGGTCCAAACCAGAAATTCAATTTGGGGCGGGGGAGTTTAAACAGTCAGACCTCAGGAAAATTAGGAAAAAGCAAGCTTAGATATAATTTTCTAAGAGTTTCGGGGTGGGGCAAATCCACTGGATCCCTCTGGCTACGTGCCTAAAACCAATAAATAATGACAATACAATTCCGATGTACAAGGAAAAGAACTGTGGTAACGTCGGAGTCTGTCGGGTTGTACACCGTTACGTGAAAACGGTTGTCGTTGTCATAGAGATAACACGTAGGCAACGTTCGCGGTATCATTATGTGAGACTTGAGACAGTGGTCGACGTTCCAATCGTGAATAGAGAAATATTTATCTTTTTCGCAGATTAAGTTCCCATCGCGCAAACGTAGCTAAAATGTACAATTACCTAAGAATTTCTTCAACTATAAGAAAAACATTTTTTCAATACTTTAATGAATGGTCATACCAGTGCTGGTTCAAAAAATTACCAATTCTTGACATTAGAAAATTCATAGGAAGCTGAAGGGAAAAACTATAGCCGTTATCGAATTGACCCAGATTTGGTATAAATATATAAACCCGATAACAGTACAATAGTATGGTGTCCAAACATGAATGTCTTATATAGGGTGCATAGAAAATAATGCTAAAAAGTATAAAACAGTTCCAGTTATCGGAATTGCCTGAGATTTGGTATTCGTACATAAACTTGATGACAATACAATATTATAGTGTCCAATCGTGAATGTCTTATAGAGAGTGGGTAAAAAATAATGCTAAAAAGCTAAAAATAAAAAGAGCTTTTATTTATAAACTAATGCACTGAAAAATAATAATTAAACTTACATAAACAGAACTTTTAAAAAATTGAATATTTAGGACAGGATTCCTTTGGTAATGCTCGTTTTCCAAAAATCTTCATGACGGACGATAGTACAGCTGAGGAAAATACTTTATTATCTGTATTTTCTTTGTGAGAGAATGTTGTCAGCATTTGGCTGGAGGTGGTTATAAGATATTCACAATTATTTTCTGAAAGAAGGTATATAATGCAATTTTTCCAACGGCCTTGACATTTGAAGACGCACATCAGTATTTTAATGATTTCATAAATGATAAAATCGTTCAGAAGTATGAAAAATTAAACATTTATATAAATAAACTTTGGCAACAAAAGGAGGAATGGTGTTCATGTATTTTTGTAGAAAAGATTTGGTGGAAAGGGGGAACAACACAAACAATTTTGTAGAATCATCAATACGAATATTTAAAGATACCGTTTTACAGAGCTGCGAGGCATTTAATATATGTGCCTTTGTTGATTTTATACCTAATGTTTTTGTATCATATCATAAAAAACACATTTTGTTATTTGCTAATAGTCGATCAACAAAATACGAAATATTGTACATGAAATTTTGCCTGATAGCTAAACATTTAACTGCACAGAAAATAAATGAAAATACTTTCTTAGTAAGTAGTAATGAGGACAAATCTTTATTGCATACAGTGGTTAGCGAGCAATGTATGAGAGCCCTTATGGTACTAGCGGCAAGTCTTGTAAACATCTTTGTGCAGTCCAAGAAAAACATGGCATAGTTTTTAGAAATACCCCATTGCTTACTTCAAATGACAGAAAATTACTTGCAACACTAAGTCTTGGACATATCTCTGAAAATGTTTTTAAAAATATCGATGAGGATTTTTCTAAAAATGTTAATGACGAAGGCAGCGCTAACAAAGGAGGAAAGAACGAATGTAAAGTTTCTCAAGTTCCAGTAACAGAAAACTAAAACGGCTCTGACATGTATAATAAGAATTCGACCGCTGTTAAAGAGCTTAATGCAAATTTTTATATGATTTACCACCCATTTAGGCCTCAGAAAATAGCTTTGCGGATTTAACGAATTCAGTTATAAAACTTAATGCTACTCTAAATAAAATAAAAACTCCCTATCAATTGGCCACGTTTTATTTGTATTATAAGACGCGATATTCATCAACAATAGGCGTAAGTTTTGGGGGTGGTTTAGGTTCGATGATGATCAATAAAACGCACATAGAAAATTTATTGTTGTAATTAGTCCTCTATGAGGGCATCCTCACAACTATATAAACGTGATTTTCCGTGTTAAACTTAAAGATATATAATTTGTGGAATATTATTTAGATGGTGGGTATTTTGTATGGACAATGCCTATACTAAATGTTATATATTGGCCTAACCTAAATGGTATCAATAACATAGAAAATATCCAACATATAAATAATGTTCCACATTATATATTTTTAAGTTTAACACGGAAAATCACATTCATATAGTCCTGAAGCTGACCTCATAGAGATCGAAACGTCGACTAATTACAACACTAGAGTTTCTATATGTGTGTTTTATTGACAATTATCCAACCTAAAACAAAAACACAAAGTTACTATTGTGGTCACTAAAAATAGATCAGAAAATAGGAGTAAAACCTGATCGGTTAGCAGACATAAAAAACGACTGGCCTTACTTCTGAAGCCAAACGTTTTCAGTCAAAAAGACCGTAAAATATGGAATTAAGAATAAATAGAAAACGACAACGGAATTTAGAGAAAGAGAGGCCACACAATTATGTACGAAGTCCATAATTAGTAATTTCCTATTATTTGTATTTTTAGTAAGGTCTTGTACATGTATAAAATAAGGCTTTCAATATTCACTTTAGGTACTTACGTTAGTATTTTTTTTTTACCGCGTTTTGGCAGAATACAGACATGACCAAAATTATTACATATCATTTGTTATTTCCATAAGTGACATAAATATCGTGTTGAACGTCGAGCATAGTGACGTATTTAAGGGGGGGAGCTTTGGGGGTTAAAACTCCCCCAGACCCATTTTTATTTAAGATTAAATGGTACAAATAGCATAAAATAAGTAGTTTTTTTCGGGATTGGCGTGCGAACTCCCCCCAGACCCCGTGTTAGTACACAAAAATAAAGTAAAAACTTTTTTTTGGTTGTTAAAATTTTTGAATACCACAAAACCCCACGATCATGTAAATCATTCTTTAGGTAATTGCAATAGCACACTTCATAATTAAAAAAAAACGCAACAACGCTGTTGTCACTAATGACAAAAAAATGTATACCACCGCGCAAGATGGTTTGGTTTGGCCGGGATTATTCCAGTTTGGCCAGGAATATCCCGGTTGTCCAGGTCAAAAAGATATTCCTACGGGATTATCCCTTCGGTTATACCTAATTAAAAAAAACTAAACCATATATTATTATCCCAAATCATTACTGGAGAATACTGGGAATTTTTTATTTAAAATATTTTGGGAATTCTAATATTAAGGATATGTTGCTAGGGACCTAGGTACTCTCAATTGTAGCCATCCCTAGATGCCAAAGAGCATGTTCCGCATTTCCGTCGGCCTGTCTGTCTGTCGATCTATCAGCTTGATTGATTGCGTCATAGCTTAAAAACTACTTATCCTATTTATTACAAATGTTTCTCAAAAATCAAGGATCATATTATCAAGATACACCGGAAATATTTTGATAAAAATCCTCTATGGCAAAACAAATTATACAAAAAAAATATATATTTTTTAAATCAATGTAAAAAACTACCTATTCAATTAAATTTAAATAAAAAAAAATAGGTGTGATATATATTATATTTTAATTAACGAAATTTAGTTTTTTTTAACATCTATTATATTTTAATAACTGTACAGAACGAACAAATAACAAACTATTTATTTATTTTATAGGGTAGTAAATTAGTAAAAAGTTAGTAAATGAGGTCGTAAATGTTAATATTTCAAATACAAAATATTTAAAATGAACATATCGCTCTGCATTTTAAGATTTTTTATGTATTTTTTATAAATATTAAATATTTTAATACGTTTTTTTTAATGAAATCTATTTAAAAAACTTTTATATTTTAGAGTAGATATTTTCTGCATAACAAAGATTTTTAACAAAATTAAAGACGTAGAATACCAGTAACCATATATCTACCTAAACCTGTTATTTATTATATTTATACACATATTTTTACACTTATATGATTGATTTTGAATTTACTTTTTAAATTAGAACTTTAACACCTCAAATCATCCTTTATTATATGCCTATTTACTGAAAGTCAAAAATGGAGATAACAACGTTGCCATGACATGCTTGATTGATATTTTAAATTAAATTCCAAATTACTCCAGGGGGTAGCTTTGAATGGGAAAAAATTAACAGTTCATTTTTACCTCTCTCGTAAAAGGAAAGTATTGTAATCGTTATCACCCTCCCAAGTTTCTACAGATCTCACGTTTTAGAAGACAGATGCCCAAAAACATGTTTTCTCAATTCCGTTGGTCTGTTTACATAGTGAGTTTCACTAGAAAGACTTTAAAACCTAAAGAACTGTTTAAATAAAAACAAGTGTATAAAAATATTTTAGTAACAGATATTGATTTTGCAGTTTTTGAGTGACATTTTAGTGACGATTATAAAGAAATAAACTTCTATCTAGTTCCTAAAAAATATTGAACTGACTTTAGGGTATATAAATAGTGTGTTATAAATATTTTTTAAGAGAGAAAAAGAGAGACATCATTTTTTGATACTTAAAAGTAGTAATACTGTCTCGGTTTTGGCATCGAAAATGAAAATAGACAAAAAAACTTTATAGTGTAATGTGTCCAGAATATTTTAAATTACAGTGCGAAAATAAAACATTAATCCCAGTATTCACTAAAAAGGTTAGTTAGACCAGGTCTAGTTGCCATGGTACTTAAAACTCTTAGTTCGCCAGTTATGTTTCGCTTATGTCTCTGTCATTTTGTAATTGTGACATTTAGAAAAATTATTTGTTCAGTTGTTAAAAATGTCATCTTAAACCGATAACTGTCAGGTTAATCCTGGTCTAAATTTAAAACTCATTAGTGGATACGTGTGTTAAGTTTTGTAAAAATAAATCTAATAAAAATGACTTCATTTGGCAAAATTTCTGAAGTTGCTAAAAATATTAAAGCCGCGGCTTTCTCTGTATTTAAAAAAATTCACCGGCTTATTTTTGAGCTCGATGGTGAAAGTAGGTCAGTCAGAAGAAGGGTTAGGCAATTTACAGGATTTCAGTTTAACAAAAATGTACCCGAATTCGAGGAAAAAATTCAATATGTTAATGAAAATTTTTCGGATAGCCACCTAACATGTTTTGTAAATATTTTACGTGTTAGCTACGTGTCAAAGAAAGACGCATTAATAAATAATATTTGTACAAGTTTGATAAATTTAACAACCTTAGAAAATAATATAAAATTGGAATAATTGAACGAAGAGGAGGACGACGAATATGAAAAGCAAAAGCAACAGTGCCCCTCGAGTTGAAATTTCCATAAATTTTCGTTACATAGAAAACTCTATAAAAATGTTTAATGGTAGCGATATTTATCCTTTTAAAAATAAATAGCTGATATCGAAGATATGACCGAGCTTATGCATTGGAATGACTTAAACTGCATAATATTTTCTAAAAAACGACTTTGTCGTATAGCCAAATTATTTATACAGGGTGAAGGAGGTATAAAACCATAGATTTCCTTAAAGGGGGCGCTAAAGGAAGAATTTCCGTCACAGTTCAATAGAGTGGTATGGAGAAAATGGTCAAGAGTATTTTTAGAAATGAAAGAAATTGCTAGTAGAGTGAGTATTGAGACAGAAATGCTTATTCAGTACGTAATTGATGACATCTCAGATCACACTAACAATAAAGTTGTTTTTAATGAAGCAACTGGACTAAAGAAGTTTAACAAGTGTATACTGATCTGCCAGACAAGACCAATAGGGAGAATAAAAGAAAGCGATTTCCAAGTAACGTCGATATTACTTAAATATCAAATGCTTCAATTGTGGGAAGATAGACCATAAATCCATTGACTTCAAGATGAAGAAACATGTAGCAAAATATTTCAAATATAATAAATTTGAACAAAAATCTTATGAATGTAGGACATAAAAAAAGGCTTGAAACATCCAAGACTAACAATTAATAAAATTGGAATGTGTATAAGATTATTGGCACAAATATTGGTTCAGACTCAAATAAGACTTACAAGGGAGTATTTTTGGGAGACGCTTCGTTGAATCCTTTTATCGACATAGGAAGTGGTGTAAATTTTATTTGCGAGGACACTTGCCTTTAGGATGTTTTGGAGGATCTAGTGTAAAAGCCTTAGGGAAATTGTCAATTAACTTAGTAATTGGTACCGAACGGTTCCACTGTATAGTATACGTTGTTCCTAATTATGCAATGGCTGATTACAAAATGATTATTGGAAACTATGTGGGGTGAGCCAGAAAACTTTTAGGAGAATCTTGAAGAAATACGGATTTAGATTGTAGAAATATCAAATTCTTCAATATCTAGGAATTAATGATTTTCAGAAAATAACTAATTATTGTACGTGGTTCTTAGCAATGTCCAATAGAAACAATTATTTTTAAAATTTAATAATTGTTACGATCCCCGTTGGCTAGGTTTAATCGAAATAATGCCATGGCTGCAGATAATCAATATTTGTTTAGAGAAAATGGCTTCCAAGAAAGGTTCGCGGTCAACGTATGGTTGGGTGTCATGGGCAGTCACATTATTGGCCCTAGGTTCTTTGAAGAGTCGTTCAAAATTGCGCGACACATACATTTTACAGGTGATAATGGAAGGTTTTGTTTACAATTTTCCATCAAACTTTTTTCGAGAAATATATTATCAGCAAGATGGCGCACCCAACCATAACGCTCAGGTTATATCCGGTCGGTAGGAACACATGGTCCAGTTAATTGGCCAGCTGGTTCTCTTGATCTCGGCATTTTTTATTAGAGACACATCAAAGATACTGTCTACAAAACAACATCCAATAATGTTGAAGATTTTAAGACTCGAATTATAGCAGCATTCAATTCTATAACAAATGATACAAAAAACAGTGTGTCCAAATTTTTACTGTCCTAAATAAATCCTAAAAATATTTTTGAGGTACCTGGAGTTAAAGAGGTTTTTTTCGTAATTAACCTTAAGGCCGAGTGATTCTAATACATTAAGCGTCCTTACTATTGGTGCACCCCTCGTATGCATTATTGATAATTAAGAAGTAATCTATTTTCTGAAAAAATATTGGCCTGATGATAAACTGAAAGGTAAACAGGTAAATTTGTACAGCACATTGACAAAAAAAAACGTAAATATTTTTGATGTTGGGCGTGACCGGGCACTAAAAATAGGCGTCTTTCATGGGGATCGAAGCTACAAAATACTCTTAAATTTATTAGTTTAAGGCGGATCTATAGTCTTCCATTTTAAAATGTGGTCTTTTGATACATCGGTTTAAACCTTTTAAGTAAAGAATAAGACGTTTTTTGCCATTATTCTTTTCCGCTAGAGAAATTATGGAAACTTATCGGTTTTTACCGGGGATGCACTCGACAACTGCTCTCGTTGTTATGAGTTCATTAGTGGTTACTTACATAAGCTGAAAGTCAGTCTTTGAAATTTATTAATTGGCGCCTCTGATAACGATTTTTGAAAAAAGGACCAATCTAGAATATGACTCTAGCATTTTAATAAATATTTACCCAAGCCTCAAAAGAAGTACCTAATCTTCCTGCTACTATTACCTCTAACCCCTGTGGCGGCGACGATGTTAAAACTTTCTTTCGAGATTTACCTTTTCTGGCCTGACTATTGATATTGATCCCGTATGACATATTTCTTTTCGAACGCAACCGACGAACTTTGCGTTCTATTTGTTCGTCTAGCGGTGATCTGAATAGGTCTTCCCTTGGAACTGTCTTCTAATGAAATATTTTACAAATTTTTTCACCGTCTTACGAGATTGCGTCTTGTAATGGTAATATCATAAAGGAGATTAGAAAAAAATGCACCTAGGGCTGACCAGAGAAGGTAATGCCAGATCCGCAAGGGTACTAACGGAACATTTTTTAATTTGCAATAATTGGTCGCTGCTGCCTCGTGAAGTATATTTAAGGACATTTTATTTTTATTTGGGTCATGTGCAGGAACCTTGAGAACCTATTTGGGAAGAACAGATTTGAATAGAGTCTAACATTTGAGGAGACAAACACTGGAGGACGATTTCTGCTGTATCAGTAATAATGCCGAGTTTGTCCACAGGGAGACGAATGAGAATATGTAGGGAAAAAAGGGGGGAGGTGTCTAAGGGAAGGTAATTTTGAGCGACCAGCGCTCCGATGGGGCGAAACGCTGCTTCTGCGACTATATCCACTGGATGTTGCAAAAATCTATGGCACCCTGCAAAACGAATTTTTGTGTACTTAGAGGTACAAAGGAAAAAACTCATAAATAAAGGTATGTATGTATAAGTAATTATAGTTTTAGACTAACGTTATATAAAGATAATGCACTGCAATCTACACAAAATCTATAAACACCCGAAAAGTTCATAAGTTAAGTATTAAGATCGCCGTTAATATGTAAGCTTGTTATGTGTTCCTGTCCCACAACGCTGAATAATTTTATATTTTTACAAAAACTAGACTGCAAACATCAGCAAATATTTTAGTATAAATTGTTTTCATAAAATATTTTAAGTTATGGATTGCCTTATACTAGATTTAATTTCCGTAAAATCACGAAAAAATGAACCTCCTTTAAATTTCTGCATGCAAATACAAGACGCTAGAAATCTTTTATTTGCAAAATTAAGTACTCTTGTACTCTGAGTTCAGTTCGATGTCTCGACAAGAGTACACGTGCGATATCCCTATACTGCTGTTTGTTGAGGCGAAACGAAAAAAAAAGTCCAGTTTTTTCTTTTCTTATCGGATTACTTCCGTTAAAAATTCTTGTTTAAATTGTGGCGATAAACATAAATATATCTGTTGTTGTATTGCGGCGATCAATACAAATATCTGCTAATAATGACTCGTTTTACCAGGCAAGAGGATAAGATTGAGGAAGCAATTACATCCGAAATACTAGGTAAGTTTGACGAAAAGTGGGTCGATGCCTTAACGAATAAAATATCAGAACAGCTCGAAAATATAATAAAATCTCTCTTTGCTCAATATGAGATTAAAATAGAAAATATGGTTAAGAATATGCAGGACTTGAGGTCGAAAATGGAGGAACTAAAAAATGAAAAGGACAACATTGATTTAAGTTTATTTAAAAGTAAACTAGATGGCGAGGTAAATACTAACGAAATTGATTATTGCCACCGGATAGGAGGTAAAGCAGACGGAAGGAACAGACCGATCTTGATAAAATTTCTTTCAAATAGAGTAAAAAATATGATTTACTACAAAAAAAAATATTAAAAGGAACTAAAATTACCATAAGGGAAAATCTAACAAAAGAAAGAAATGAAATTGTAAAGATTGCTTTGGAGTGGAGAAGTATATTTAAGAAATATGTTTTTTCGTTTGTTTTCAAGGAAAAAAATTTTTTTCTCACTGGTTTCTGTTACATATTTGCTTGCTTACACCTAACTGAATTAGTATCGTAATGGTTCTTTTTTTTATTATTTTTTTTTATAGCAAATTGGTTTCATTTCGGCAGCTTGAGCATTCAATGTACTTAGATCACTTCTTAGGGTATAAATATATATTATATATATTTTTTTAAAATTAATTTTGTTTTATAGGATTTTTTTTTTTATATATAAACATATGAATGAAGCACGGGAGTTTTTGAAGACAGTGGACTCATATGATATTTCTTCTTGTGTTTATAGTGAGACATTGGAGAATATAGAGAGAGATTTAAGAGCAACAGATGGTTTAGAAACCACCACCAGTATTTTTTGTTTGAATATTAGAAGTCTACAAAAAAATTTTGATGACTTGTCAGTCCAGCTTGATTACTCACTTGGTAGGTATGATGTTATTGTTTTAACTGAAACGTGGCATTTAAATTCTCATAATTTTGAAATTCCAAATTTTAATTTTTACTATAACCCAGCAAATCTTAATCAAAATGATGATGTTGTTTTTTATACTAAAAAGGACTTAACTTGTAAAGTTGAACATATATGCCTGAATGAAGTTACTTTTTCTAAAATTGGTTATTGCAAACACGGCAAGAGCTTTAATCTGATAGTGTGCTATAGACCTCCGTCAACTGATCCCATTTTATTTATGTCGGATTTAGAAACAATTGTTAAGACAAGAAATAATGACATTAATATATTTTTGGGTGATATTAATATAGATATCCTTGATAAAAAAATCATGTTGTAAACGCCTACTTAAATTTGTTGTGTACACTTGGATATTTCCCAAATATTATTAAACCTACTAGAGTAACAGAAACGTCTCAAACTTGTATTGACCACTATTTTACAAAAATAAACAATAATAATAAATTCAGCCCTAAGGTAAAATCGTTTATACTTGAATCTTCAGTAACGAATCATTACTCTATAATCTTAAATATAACTTTCCAAAAACAAAATAAAGCAAATGTGATCCTAGAATGTAGAATTAAAAGTATCAACTATGACAGTTTATCACGCTCTATAAGCCGTGAACACTCGATGAAAGTTATACATACACCAGACGTCAATAAAGCTTTTAATCTATTTACTAATAAATTTAAATACCTAATAAATAAAAATTCAAAGACGCGTGTTCTCAAGAAGAATCTTCAAACAAAAAAAACGTGGGTTATTAACCATATATCTTGATGCCGTTAGTACATATTTTAAATATAATACTTAAAACTGGTGTTTTTCCAAATTTATTAAAAAAATCTGCAGTAAAGCCTATATTTAAATCTGGAGACCCACTTAAAATGAAAAATTATAGACCTATTTCTCTAGTTAGTAATTTTTCAAAAATTTTCGAAAAATCTATAAAAAGTAGAGTTTTGGGCCATTTAGATAGCTTTAAACTAATCTCTAAAAATCAATATGGGTTTAAAAAAGGTGTATCGACCCCTGATGCTATTTATGCAGTAACTAGTGAGATTCATAGTATTTTAAATAAGGGGGTCAAAACTTTATTGGTTTTTTTAAACCTTGCAAAGGCCTTCGATACCGTTTCTTATGAAATTTTAATTTCAAAGCTAAGTCACTATGGCATCCGGGGTATTGGAGAGGCTCTCGTTAAGAACTATTTAAACGATCACCTCCAAAAAACACTATTGAATAATTGTCAATGTGATTACGAAAAAGCTTTAAATTATGGAATACCTCAGGGAACAGTACTAGGACCTACATTATTCCAAATCTACGTCAACAGTATTTTTGATCTTATTATTCCAGGTAAAATAATAACGTTTGCAGACGATACTGTACTTTTATTTTCTGGCAATACCTGGAATGAGGTAAAACGTAAAGCTGAAGCTGGACTAAATATTGTTTGTGATTGGCTAAACATTAACCTTCTTTGAATAATACAAATTACCCTAATGATTTGGATTTCCTTAGGCTTCATACGTGTACCAATGTACACAACTGTCTAAACTGTAATAGGTTGATATCTAGAGTAAAAGAAATTAAATACTTAGGCGTAAAAATAGATATATATATTTAAAGTGGGATTCACATATTGATATGTTAATTTCTAAATTAAGAACGGTAATTTTTAAAATCTACCAACTTAGTCAATTTCTAAATGCACACACATTAAGGTCTGTCTACTTTGCACTGGTGGAAAGCATAATTAGTTATGCAATACCAATTTGGGGAGGCACTTTTGAAACAAATATTAATCCCTTAAGGATAATTCAAAAGAAGATAATAAAAATTTTATACAAAAAACCTAAACTTTATCTCACCGCAGATTTGTTTAAAAATACAAATTTATTTGATGTCGATTCAATTTATATCCGTAATGTTTTGCATTTTATACATGTAATACAAACTTTAAAGTTAAAATAAATCATAATTATTCTACACGTATAAATATAGCCCAACAATATATTCTGCCAAAACCCAATAACACAACATTTTTAAAGTCAATTGATTACTTGGGTATCAAGCTGTAAACTTGCTCCCATTTTTATAAGAAATTTTAAGAATATTTATAAGAAAAAAGCAAATGCATTTATTTCAGATAATATTAAAAACCTAAAGAGTGCTATGCAGAGAGTCGTTTAAATTATTTTAAATAAATAATAAAAGGTAAAATACCTTAAGTGTATAAGTAAGTATTCTTTCCTTAGGCTTTACATTTTTTGTGCTAAAAAACTTATTCTTAATATTTTACTCACTTTTTCTTTTGCTTTTTACATATTTACAAATTGAATTGTATATTTTATGGCAGTTAAATATTGGGTTCACGCTCCACACTTTTTGTGCTTAAGGAAGTGTAAATAGAAACATGGAATTTGAATATTATTAAAACATTCTGTTATTTTTAACGAATATAGCACATATAAGCCTTCCTAGGCTCAGGTGCATACTTATAATATGAAAAAAAGCTATTGTATATACCTTTCATGAATAAAATATATATTATTATATTATTATTATCATTATTAAATTAATGTATTCTTGATTTGTTTAGTGAGTCACTTATTTTGTTAGTTGTATTATGTTACGCTGTTAATAAAATAATTCAAATTAGTTTAAAATAGTTGACAATACATAAAAGAGAATTAAAATGGCTCACTATAACGACTTTGCTTTGAAAACATTTTTGGCAGACCTTCCTTATGCAGTTAGTAGTTAGACTTTAAAATCCTCAAAATCTCGAAGAAGACTTAGCATTTCCAAATGAAGAAAAACAATTTTATTCAGTTTAGCTCAGGTAAAAACTGCACAACAAAGTCTAGCTTTAAAACCCACTATAATACAAATTTGCCTAATACAAAAAATTAAAGTTTAAATGTTCAATCGAGACCACAAAATGTGTATTTTAACCAAATTTTTCACTTTTACCTAAACCTATGCTACCGCCAATTAATTTTGCACCTAGGTTTTTTTCAAAAAACGCCTATGATAAACAATTTTACTACCATTTCAACCAATGCCAACAACCAATAATTTTTCACCCAGGATGTTTCAACCGGGACAACAATTTCAAAACCAAAATTTCAGATTTTCATTTGCCAACAACAGACAACCACAAAATGAACCCGCTTCATTCCCAAAATCAAGCGCAATAATTGAAAACCAGGGACAATCTAAATTAAATAAAGTTACTCCTATGGACACTAGTTCAGGCAATACTGTGATAAATAAACCAAAACTCAAATTTACATTTCAAGAATTATACGCCCAACAAATAACTAACCCTTCGACCTTTAATGAAAACCTTGACGAAAATAACAGATTGTACGACCTATGAAGATAGAGAAAATTATTTTTCAAGTAACTGACACAATAACTTTTCTAAATAATACATATACATACCCATATGATACCACATACGCTAACACATACTCGATGGACCATTCACCTGCTTATACTTCTAAAGATAACAATTACGAGGAATTTTTTTCGCTAGCTCATTAGGACAACAACCTGATATAATACTTCTTAATAATATGAGGTCAGTCCTTCCATATATTTTTATTCCGGAAATCGAAACGTATTTTTGATAGATACAGATAGTTGATAGGTCCTGATATTGCCCACACAATTTATAAAAAATTATGAAAAAGGAAACCTTTTATATTTAAACAACACCGCTATATCTATTCACGAGAATGAGAGAAATTAAAAACTCCTTTTGCTTAAATTCCTATAATTTATGAAAAATCTATTAAAAAATCCGAAAAAACAGATTTCCAAAATGATTATATAAACATACCTACGATAACACAACAAATTATAAAAATACCTGTAAAAATGAAAAATTTTATACAGATTATAAACTATAGAAAATTTAAAAATAATCTCGAAAAGCTCTAGTAAATCTTTCATTATATTTTGCTATAACGTCAGTAACCAATTTATGTGATTTCCCTAATAAAATAAACTTTGCATTTGATATCCAATCCCCTGATATGTGCCACATTAACTTCCTCGAGAAAATGAAAACCGACCAGGATATTTCCGATTATTGCGATTCTAGTTTAAAACCTAATCTAAAAAATTTTCTCTGAAGAGAGAGAAGTAATAAAGTATTTGTGTTAATTCAAAGACATATTTTAATGTAATAAAATTCCCTTAACTTTTACTAATCTGATCAGACATAAGATTAATAGCAAAGATTAGTCCCCCATTTTACAGAGTTATCCTTACCCTCCAATTCGTCGAAAAGAAGTCAAATAATAAATTTCTAAGATGCTTGAGCGAAGGTATCATACAAAATTAGGTCTCCCCTTGGTCTAGTCACATTTAGATGTTTCCAAAAAGTTAGATGCTTCTGGAGAACACAAATGACGGCTTGTGATCAACTAGAGACGCCTTAATGAAAGCTCTATTTGCGACAAATACCCCCTCTCTAATATTTCAAGTATCCTAGACAAGTTAGGCAGAAGCGAGTACTTCGCAACTTTAGATCTAGCGAATTTCATCAAATAGAATGGATCCCGAAGGCGTTTAAATAAACTACCGAAAATTAGTATCGCGAATTTAAAAAAATGCCATTCGGTCTACAACACGCACCATCGCATTCCAACGGGTGACAAATTATTCCATGATCTTTAAAACGAAATTTGCCTCGTATATCTAGACGATATTGAAATTTTAAGCACTTCCCTACAAAAATTTCTTACCAAGTTTTCATTAGACTTTGCGAATTAAATTCTAAAATTCAAATAGACAAAATCGATTTCTAAGAAAAAAGGTACAATATTTAGGTCATGTAGTCTCCACAGAGGGTGCCAGACCCAATCCTGACAAAATTTCCGCTATAAAAAAATTCACAATTCCAGAAACCCAAAAAAAGAAATAAAATCATTATTAGGTTGATATAGACGTTTCATCAGAGATTTTGCAAAAATTACCAAACTCATGATTCTTTGCTTAAAAAGAGATTCAAAAATAATTCATAGCCCCGATTTCGTCAACTCGTTTAGTAACTGTAAAAAGCCCTTTATTCTCACAACGGACGCTAGCAACTTTGTTATAGAAGCAGTATTATCTTAAAGTAACGTTCCCAATAACAAAACGATAGCTTACGCCTTTAGAACGCTAGACGACTACGAAACTAAATATTCTACCATAGAGAAAGAACTGCTTGCCATAGTATGGGCATATAAATATGTTCGCCCTTATTTATTTGGTCGAAAATTTCAAGTTTTCTTGGCTGGTTAACCTAAAAGAATCAAAGAGTAAACAGTAAGGTGGAGAGAAGTGGAGAAACTCGAGGAATATGACTACGAAATAATATATATAAAAAATGTAAACAAAATACAAACGCAGACACACTCTCGAGAATATGCATCAATGTGTTCAAAAATGAGGGCGTAAAAAATAACCCGGGAGACATAGACTTAGATATATACTTAGATACCTTTTTAGATCAATCATTTGACCTAAACAACTTAGCATTAACCGAGATTACTACAACTTTAAAAAATTTGGAAGAACTTTACTTAATCTTTAGTTCTAAAGTTACCTAAAAAACACAATATATGGAACGTTAAAATCAAAAAAAGAAGCTCTTTACTTATATTGATTTTCTAAAACGTATACTTCAGATAACAAAACCTTTCATTTATATTTCTATGACCATTCTATGTACGAATTTAACGACGTATTAGGTATTTTTATGCAACGGCTTTAAAATTAATAAAATGTACCAAATTAGTCAATTCAATAAAAGCCTTCGAAAAACACACTCTTCTTATTAAATGCCAACACGAAGGCAAGTGTAATCACCGTAGTATCTCTAAAACCCTTGATAAATTCAAAAGAAACTATCACTGGCCACGAATGAGAAATATGCCAAACATCGACATATTCTCGTAAACCTCCGTATATGCCTTCAGTTCTTACCGAAACAGTAGGAAAACTATTCCAACTACTACACATAGATGTTTTCAAATTCGACAATCAAGAATTTTTTACTATTATAGACCCATTTTCATAATGGACAACGATCCTGATCATGGATTTAAAAACAACGCTGTACAAGAATTTCTAAAAGCCCATCAAATAGACATACACACCTTTTCATGATGAATTGAATTCGCCCGTAGAACGTTTCCACTCGACAATTATAGAACACCTTCGTATTTTAAGAGAAAAGTTCAAAAAGGAAGACACAAAGTCATTAATGAAATCTGCCGAAATAGCATATAATAATTCCATACATTTGTCAACTAAATACACCCCTTTTGACATAATATTTGAACATACTAATTCTAAAAACCCGTGCGACTTAATAAATAAACTTGTTATGCCGACTATATATCAAATCTCAGCGACAAACTAGAACACCTTTATGACGACATAAAAAATATTTTACAAACTCAAAAAAAGTAATCGAAAAACGTAACTCTCTAGGACCAAACCAGCATCAGTTTAACATAAGACAGAGTGTTTATAAAACAAGTAACAAACGAAACAAAAAAAAAATTTCTCGGTCCCTTTAAAATTGTCAAACTATTAGAAAACAATTAAGTCTCAATGGAAAATAAATATTGCAATAAACCCGAAACTATTTACTCAAAAGAACTAAAAACCCCTGTTGTCGCAGGCTCTTCGAAAGCACAAGCATAGAAGTGACCACAAGTCTATGACATAACCCCTATATTAGACGAATATACACTTCTAAAAACTAGTTTCACTAATATAATTTAGCTTCTATTCTCGAAAATAAAATTAAATCACAAATAGATAAATCCAGCATTTACAAACAGAACAAAAAGAGTAAATGGGTTGGGCTCAGGTTGGACAAAGCAATCTTATCAATATACGCAAACGAAAATTATTTAAAATCGGCAAGGTAAGGGCAAATAACCATGATACAATAATCTAATAAACTGTTTCATGAAATCTCTAAAAACTTAACACACATCTTATCTTAGAATCAAGTACTTTACAAATAGAAAAAGTGGTTAAATACTTAGAAACAAAAGACATGGAGACAACCCACTACGTTTTAATACAAGTACTAATTTCTTAAATAACAACACCTTTTCAAGAACTTTACGACTCTTAGAAAAAATACAAACAGCAATAACATTTTCTAAACTAATTAAATTTTCTAACACATTTCATAACTTAATTTTAAATCATATTGATCTACTTAATAATATAGAAATCGTAACAAACGAAATGAAATCTGGTAAACTCCTGTTTCCCCCAAATCTCGAAAATATTCATATTTTTGTGAAAATATTAATATCAAAAGTTATTCTAAAAGGAAATAAATTGTTAGAAAGCAGTAACTATATACTCTACCACCTTTATCCCTTACCAACCCCCTTGTCAAATTAATTCAAAATGATATTTAGTCCAAATACCTCATCATCAATGAGCAGAAGCATGCCTCATTTAACCAACAATGCCAAGAAGTCAATACGGAAGAATACCTCTGTCATAAACTCAACCCAGCAGCCCAGCACCCATCTGGCAAAGAACATCCACGCAAATGCGGTGGGAATAAAGATAATATTCCACTAAAAGGAAATTACATACTCAAAATGAACCTAAGTTACGAAATACCTATAAACAACGTATTATTAAAGACGTACCAAGATACCAAAATACACTTTAAAAACATCGAACTTCCCCAAATATATCTAAAGTATTCCGAAGAACCGGACCCACTGAAGTTTAGTAACTTTGAACTAAGCTTTTTGAACATCAACGAATCATCGCTAATCCAAACAGCCTTTGACGTTCACCAACAAAAATTAAACGAAGCTTTTCATCAGCCAGTATACTTCTTAATCTTTGAACATATATGCGCGTAGCACGCCAGAGGCTTTACTTAACCTAGTAAATATCTTCGGAATGGACTATGAAATATAATTGAGATTTTACCTAAAGATTATGTAGCAAGTAATGTTTTTTTAATAAACCATAATTCCATTAATGCACGTTAATAAAATGGAAGTTTTACAAATTAATCTCAAAATAAAACGTTTCCCTATTAGTTTAGTAGATATTCGTCATGTTCTGGAATACTGGACTGCGTTTTGGAATCTTCTGTCTTAAAGAACTATTGTAAAGCTTTCTTGTTTTATGAACGCGTGAAAGTTAAAAGTTTTTTACTGAATTTGTCGGCTACTCATGTTTTGTTATTATAATAAACATTTGTTAATTAAATCTCAATAAGGCGGTTATATGGCTATCGCTGTGTTTATGGTATCAGTTTTCTTATTAAAGTTAGTCATCATCAAGTTAAGTCACTAAAATTGAAGTATCTATTTCCCTAAAAAAAAGCGTAAACGCACTAACACGTAAAATATTGCGATCTTGGAAAAACTGGGTCCTATCTGGTGTGACATTTAACCTTCAAAAAGATTAAAATACTTTCGTTTTAATCAAATGTCTAAGGCAAATTATCGTGTATTATGTTAGAAATTTGGGTCATCGAATACCATTCAAGCTTCCATAACAACTGTTGCTGTGTTGAATTTTAATGGACCCTTAACAAATCACATATCACATACTAGCTTTTTGCATAAATTTGCTTTCATTTGCATCAAATTCCCTGATATATAAAATTGAATTTAACACCAATGTATGATTGTAATCACTGGCACTATGGCACTGATGTGGTTTTTTTTTCTAAACGACGTTTAATATATATTTTTTTAAACGGCCTTTAATATGGTTGACTAATGTCGATTAATTAAATAAAAGTAATTTATTTTATATTAAGGTTTTTGGAAACAGCGTCGTTAAAAAAAATAATTTGTTAACCTAAATTGAGATTTAGTTTTTATATATCGACAAATTGTATTCAACTAGGTGATAAGTGCAGTTACGCACCTAAGCACTTTAGAAGCATTTCTGAATATTAACTCATTTGTTTTCTTCAAAAAAAAAAGTTTAAATAAATAGATTGGCCAACTGAAATACGTTACTTATTGAAACTCTTGTGTGTCCGTATACATAAACTGATCTAGTACATAATGTATGTGTTATTTTAATAAAACATAAGAGGACACTTTCTAAAACTAACATAAAGTTGAACCAGAGTTAAAGTCAAAACAAAAAGTTATAACTTAAATTAACAATTTTTTTTTCAGTTGCGTAGTAAATGGTAACTACTTTGAATCAGTGTACCCCCCAAAGTGTTTTCTGTATATTCTCTATTTTATATACTCCCTTTAGAAGGAACAGGTACTTAGGAAATATGTTTTATTTTATATTGTAAGCATGTCGTTTTTAATGTTGTTGATCAGGGTGGATAACACTTAGGTGCTATCTACATCTGGACTTCATTACATTTTAAAAATTCATACATCTAAATACTTACTGTAAATCATTTACCTCCGTAATGTGGGAATAAATACATAATTATTATTATTATATAATTTCTAACAAATTTAAATACAAATACATTAATTAATATATGCTAAAGTTTTACAAGCAGTAATTTAAATACTACTGCAAAAGAAACAAATAGTTAATTGAAATATTAATTAGCTAATGTCCATGAGCGCCGCCAGGGTGGGCCGATAGGGCAGCTGCCCGACCTTCCCCCGCCACCCGGAATGTCATTGCCAATCCTGGAAGAGTCATGACTTAATAAAAAACTGGTGCACTTTTTATCACGAAATATCCTTAGATCAACATAAAAAAAAGGAATAACAGATATTTGTCCTCACCGGGAAGTATTTTTTTACTTAGATAGTTAAAAAAATAAGTTAAATACGTACAAATATAAAATCTGTAACAAAATGCAACGAACTCAAAACATGTTACATCAAAGTCTCAGATTTTAATTTCATAATTTCGATTATGTTTCATTATCATAGTCATCATCCTTATTTTTCACAGACACATGGGACTTA
Source organism: Kuschelorhynchus macadamiae (assembly GCA_030620095.1). Taxonomy (NCBI): domain Eukaryota; kingdom Metazoa; phylum Arthropoda; class Insecta; order Coleoptera; family Curculionidae; genus Kuschelorhynchus; species Kuschelorhynchus macadamiae. Next base: position 482,478 of record JAUTXW010003321.1, read on the forward strand.
TAGTTTATCATCGGATCTCAACGACAATATTTGAGAGGTGATTCTAACGTATTACTGGTGAAGCACGTTTCCGCCTACTGAACAGATGACAAGGGCATTCAAATTTATTTCAAACAAAATCTTCCTCCTTCCGGAATCAAGCCGATGACCTTGAACTTCAAGAACAGACACACAGACAAGACATGTTCGCGATTTAAAAACACTTTTTATTCAAATAAGGTAAACTAAAAAAGATTTTTAAAACACATGTGATTTCAATTACTTTGAGATCTGACTATCCAGAAATGATAATATTTTGCATCGAGGTTACCAACAAATTTGCTATACTACTATTCTCTCCTACAACACTATCTCCTGTGATTGATTATGTCTCGGTTTTTCATGCACTAGTTTACATGATTCTTCGTTCTTTACTTACAAATTCATCCTTTATTTTTTAAATCATTTAAACTTCTCAACTTTTCAAATAAATGATGACTTCTAGTTTTAACTTGTTTTTTGAGATAACGATATTTATACTTATATTTTGAGAGTTGCTTGATAAAACTCTCAAAATATAAGTTTAGTGTTATGTCTCTGTTAACCCGGTGTTTTGACTTCGTGGAGTACAGGGATGTTAATTAGATTTTGTCCACCCTTGCAACTTTTTTATTTGTTAGGCTGTAGAGCTGAATTGTTTACCAAATTGTAGGAAATACAGCGTACTTTTACAAAGATCGAGGAAATGTTATTTAGGATGTCCCCCAAAAATTATGGCAAATCAATGTTACCTGTTTAGTGGAACACCCTGTGTATTTGTAGAAAGTTAAAGAGCCCTTGAAAAGGCTTTTTCAAAAATATAAAATATGATGTATTTATCTTTGATAGTTCTGGAGCTACCAGGATATAAAATGTTAAATATTGGTTATTTATTTAGTTTTAAAATAGAAGTATCGTAATTATTTTTCGACATACTAAACTAATGAATCGTAGATTCATTCTTAACTATTCCAGAACTATACCTGCAATGCGGAAGTTTACTCTCAGTCCCACATTTATTACTATTTTTATAATTGCTTCAAATAAAATGACGAATTCGTTATTAGGCATAGTTAAAAAAAATATGTCGGCAAACGTCAACTTCCATATTATTTAATTTCGATTAGTAACAGTTTGTCAAAGTGCATTTCAGAAAAGAAGACAGACGCTATATTTAAGAAATTTTTTTAAGAAAATAATTACAATATACATCAAGCGCAGTTACAGTATATTAGGCAATATGGAGAATATATAACTATTCCAAATTTGAATACTTTTTGTAATGTTTATAAACAAGTAACGAAAACACTCTTCAGTTCGAGATGAAAACTACTATGACGACGAATTGAATATGGTGCTACATATTCAAGGTAAGCTTGTTTAGATTTTCCATTTTTTTACCCAAAGCTGCACAAGAAAAAAGAAAATCTTATTATAAGATGCAAAATACATTTGTCAAATATAAACCTCACTCATACAAAATTTTCGATTAGATTTTGCTTGGAATATGGTGGACCTTTTAGAACAAGATAGGCTTTCATTTAATAATTTTTTTTTGGACTAACGAGTCAATATTTTTAACTGCATTAAAATTTAATAGACGAAATCGTCATATTCAGGCGAAAGGAAACCCTCGTGCAGTTGATTGTTCATCCGTAAGTGTGTGGTGTGGAATTTTAAACAACAGGGTAATATGATCCATATTTTTAATGGGGCCTTGAATGGAGACCGATATTTCAAGTTAGTCCAAGATGTAGTTCTAAATGTGCTAGACGATAATAAAGTTTTACGACAACAAATGCTTACCATAATATCAATCTTGTAACTAACTTTCCTGCCTGGCTTGGAAAGAAAATAATATAATATATATTTTATATTTTATAAAAAATTTTGTGAGTATCTGATAGCCAGCCTACGGCCAATTCGACAGTTATGGACACTTTTTTGTGGGGTTTTCTTAAGGGGATATTGGGCGATAAATCACCCGAAGAATTAACACCTTATAAAATAAGACGTTACATAATAGAAGAAATAAGAGTACTAAACACAAATAATCAGGGTTGCATTTTGTATTTAAGAATAATGTTCCTTTTCAGTCAAGTTTCCTATGTTTCATTATACTTAAAATATCATAACTTATACCTACATGTTTTTTTTACATCGGCTAGCATATTGTAACTGCGGTTGACGTTTCTTCTATTTTTTAAATAAAAATTTCCTAAAAATCGTTTTTTTTTTCAACGCCAACTCTAACTATACCTTATAAAGAATTTGCTATTTCTTTTGAAGCAATTATAAAAATAGTAACAAATGTAGGATTTAGAGAAAAGTCTCTAAAGTATACTTTTAAGTTAGTTAAGTATAAATCTATCATTAATTTAGTGTGTTGAAAAATAATTACGAAACTTTACCTATTTTAAAACTAAATAAATAAACAATATTTTACATTTTATATCCTGGTACCTCCAAAACTATGTTTATCTCATATTATATATTTTCGAAAAGGACTTTTCAATGGTACTTTAACTTTCTATATATATACTAGGTGTTCTATTTAAAAAAATTACATAATTTTTCCTTCAATTTGCTAAACAATTCTGCTCTATAGATTAAAAAATAAAAAAAATTGAGGGGTGGACAATCAATCTAATCAACATCCCTATACAACCCAGTTTGACTCACATGATCACAACTTTTGTATTAAAGTTTTGGTATAGAAGGTGACCGAAACTAATATACCGAGCGGATCAAAAACTCGACCTAAGTCTGACAAGAGGTTGCGTTTTGTACAGTAGCGATCAATAAAATTCATTAAAAATAAGAAACAATCTCTTACGAGATTTCACTGTAACCCTAAACCTTGTCCGCTTTTGTTTTCGGACTCGAAAATTAAATGAGCAGGAATGGTTTGACTGATTTGATAAATGATCAGAGAGAAGGTGACTAAGTAATGATGGCTTATTGCCTAAAAACTTGCTTATAGGAGTGCGAGTGCAAATCGATGTTACACGGTATCACGAGAGGGGGTGCGAGTGCGAATCGGAGTGAAATTGCGACTAATTTTCGTTGTGTTACAAAATAATGCAGTAGTTTGCGAAATAAATTCTTCCATGGAAAAATACGACCATTTAATATGATTTTTGAAAATAAGTTACTGCCCCGTAAAATTTCTTCTTCCTGGTTCATAAAAATGTTTTGCATTTTATTTAAAATTGGCGCTGTAACCAGAACTCAAGGGATTTATAGCGAGCGTGACTGGCATCATTGGAATTAGAGCGCATAAAGCTTTATTTCTTTATTTCGAGTAAACAATGATGTCTAAATGTCTGAGGCAATCTTTTGTTATCTGTGATATCAATAAATGAAGTAGACAGTAAAAGTATTTCGTCTGTATACTCTTGCTGCAGATAAAGTACTGATAAAATTAAATGGGGCCTTGGGTTTAGGAATATGTTTTTTTTACTCTGTCTGGAACCAGAAAGAGAAAGCCTAGACATGTCTTGGGTAATTTAACTGCGAGTATTATGCGTATTAGAAACTGCTGACTTGGGCAAATGTAGAAATGTTTATTATAACTTTTGCAAATTGACAATGATTAATAAGAGTTAATGTAGTGGATATTACTCAAGCAATTAAAACACAAGCCTAAGCTACTACAAAAATTTAAATGTTCAAGAAGCGTTTTACCTAAAAATTTGGCACACGAACATAAAGCGTGATTTTTGCTGCACAAATGGCTTGTTAAGGAAGAGCTTTTAATAAGGAATATAACAGTGTTCCCTTATCAGATCTATTTTTGTCAAAAATACAAATGACTCTTGTGGTTTTTAGGATATAAGTTTAATATAACATCTTTTTAGTAATCCGAGATTTCGAATAATGTATATTCCTCCTCAGGGTTTTGAAACCAAGAGAATTTCTTTTTAATTCTGATTTTTTAAGCATTTTTCAGGACATTCTAACATTTCATCGCGTAAGTATACCCAATGGAAATGTTTTGTTTTACCAGTTCGATGGAGGGCGGTGAATAAATAATATAGGTTAGTCACTAGACGCGATAAAGTCACGTAATAACGATCCAATATTATCTCCTATTGATGACTATTGCTAGCACTAATCGAGTAGTTTCGGATCCTTCTTTCTCTTACTCTGCCAAATATCCAAATTTTTAGTTTAGATGTAACATTTAAATTGAGAGTTGATTTGAAAACCACTATCAACAGGTAAATGCTAATCTTGAGCAATAGAAAACCAACACCTTGGAAACAAATTACATTTATTGTTTTAAGTAAACGTCAATGATAATTTTTGGTACTTATCCCAAAAAAAAAGAATAAAAATTATCCGAAGAGAAGAAAAGAAAGATCGTTAATTTAAGTTCTTTCACCAGGGAGCTTAGTAGCATCCAACAAGAAGTGAAGGAATTCAATTTTCCCTAACAGAGCTTAAGTTATTTATTTTATAATTACAATAACTGAAATCACGACCTAAATTATTTGACTTGGTGTAGGTAAGTACAAAACCCAGAAGCTTATTCTTCATATATATAAATCTAGAATAATAATTAGATTAAAAGATATAAATAAGACTTAAAACAAACCACCACAGTAGGAAGCCAAATAAAAAAATTATCTTTTTTACCTTGATAAGATTCGCCCAAAGTATCAGAAACTCCTTGTTAATCGTTTATATAAAGAGAAATCTCAATTAATTGCTTTCGCTATCTAGAAAAAATACAAATAACATCAGTTGTGTTACTAGATAAAAGACAAGACTTAAATTTTTCTTTTTTTGTATTTAATCTAAATTTTAATTATAGTTAAAACACATAATTACGTTTACATGAGATAATTATTAAGTATTTAAAAATAAATTAAATTTTGGTTAGTCAGCGCACTGAGTGGCAGAATAATAAGTATCTACAAAATATCTATTACTTAGTCTTCAATACTTTAAATATTAGTAGTACTGCGAAGCCGGCCGCGTTTTACCTTACATAAATTCTGCATAGGATGCTATACACTAGAGAGACTAATATTTAAATGTAATATGTATAAACAGTTTAATTAAAAGAAATAGTAATAAGTTATATGGATATTATAATATAATAGAGACGTGTTTCTTTAGAATAAAAAACATTTTGTGAACTAAAGTAGTGAATTGGTTGATATTAACTACAAAAGTACGACCCTTCGGGAACAAATATTACTCCGAAGAAGAGTACAAAGTACCTGTCAATTCAGGGTCCTGCAAATAAAGTTTCGTGATTTGAAACAAAACAAAATTACATATGAATTATATAGATTAAGAACTGTGGTATGTCCCTTAAAAAATATTTACCTGTGTTTATGACAATATAATCTAAAAAAATATGTTAAATATTTGCAAGGGTAATACTACTATTTAGCTGAATACTCTAGTGCAAATTGGGTGGTAAGGCAGGCAACATCCAAGTGCTGGTCACTATGACCTACAGCTACGTAGACCGTATCCAATGTCCATTCCATCAAAAAGAAAAGTTTCAAATTCCATAAACAACTACACAAAAATCAAGTGTAAAGCAGAGATTAACTGATAAAATGTTGTCTATCCTATAGGCCAAAACAAGATGGCGGCCTAACTAAATGTTTAAAATTTAGTTAAAATTCTATTTCTTGGAATTAAACTTTTTATGGAGGAATGCGTACGTATGTATGTATTTATATATAGTTTGTACACGGTGTCCAATATAAGAATGCATTTTACAGGGATCTCGTAAACCGGAAGAAATACAGTGCGGGTTAAATTTGGAAATGTGACGTAATCTTGTATCAAGTAATCTGCCGTTGAGAAAATTTCAAGCAGTTTCGGAAATATTCGTAAAAAATTAATTTTGCCAAATTCATTTTTATTTTTTCCTGACTTGATTTGAAATGATTTTGAAAACTTAAGTTATTTTTTATTACTACTTTGACTTCTCTAATCTAATCTAATCAGATTTAAATTCAACATTTTTTTCTTCCGGCACCCATCATTAAGTTCATTTTTTAAATACGAACCTGGAGTTTTATTTCACTTTTTGATTGCTTTCGACCTTCATAAAATGTTTCATCTTCCGCGATTCATCATTAATTTCATTTTTTAAATTCGAACAGATTTTTATTTCATTTTTTGAAAGCTTTTAACCTCTCTAAACTATAATTTCCAAAAGCTTATGGTATACCCCTCTCTCTTATTCCCTAACTTATTTTGTCCTATAAAAAAATTCAAAATTTGCCGTCCGATATTTAAGGGTTGATTTAGGGAAGTCGAATGCTTAAAAAAATTAAATAAATACCATATCTTTAAGGTTGTGCAAACAACGAGACATTTGCCAGATAACATTGAAAAAATCATAGATCCTGTAATTCAGAGAAACGTCTTTCTCCGTCAGACAGAGACCCCCTTTATTTTTGATGCCACGGACTGCAATGAATTGACAGACTGGACGAAATGTAGGCTGTCGCCGCCTCCAATATTACAAAGCTTAACAGCCGAAGATCTTATTCGTAAGGTCCACCTTCTCGTGACGAGTTCTGCGTCATTTCATAAAAAAAATGTGAAATGAATGAAGGACTCCAAAGAAATGTTATAATTTAAAATACCACAGAGCGTGTATTTGTAAGTTGATAGATACACCAGTGTTCACCTTATTTTATAATGTTAGGCCTTTTACGCTAAATCAAAAAAGTAGCGCACGGTTTTTAAATATAATTTTTCTGTTATCAGACAACTAAATCAAAGTTCTTGGATGCTATCAGAAGCCAAAAAGGTTTACCTGTAAATTTTGAATGTAAATTTAAAATGTGTTTTTCCTCATTTTTCCAAACTTTAGGCTCTTTGCTGAAGATCCAACGAATAATTGTTTTATTAGTTTCTTTTTGCTCACTCTTATAACTCGATATTCTAAAAAATTATTTTTTTCGACCCACCCTACTGGTTAAACTGTGGAATGAGCATAAAAACACCGTTTGTTTTTATATGAGCGTTGTATAGTTAACACCAAGTTTATTAAGAAATAGAATAAAGAAAATAATTTAGTACAATAGTCGTAAAATACAACATCGTAGACTTCAAAAAATAATTTATAAAGATAAATATTTAAACCAAAACGTGGTTTTTGCAAAATAGTCGAATAGTTTACCAATAAAATTGGATTAATAAAATAAAAGTTAACTTTAATTCGTTTCGTATTTATAGTTTCTTGTTGTTATGCAACTAAATATTTTTGAAGGTTTTTACGCAAGCTTTAAAGCAACTATCATTTCCCATTCGTAAGTTTCTAAATTTGAAACTTTTCAAGTGCTTATTATTGCTGTAAGCGTTAAGAGTTATAGAAAACTGGACTACTTAAGCTGTAAAAGCTTCGAGAGCATTTTACATAATTTTTCGTTTAAAGACAGATGCCTTTTTGATGTCTTTTCTTCAGGCGGTAACAAGTTCCTTAATATTTAAAATTATTAAACCTGAATAACTTACACAATATGGATTTGAGGAAATTGCTTGTACAAGGTGTTTCAACAGACAGGGGTCACCGCTTAATAAGAGACTCCTTGGCATAAAATAAGACATATTTGTTATATCTACATACATAGGTTCGCAACGGCTTCGTTTTCAAGATACTGGGGGTTAAAGAAAATTTATTTGATTTGGATTTTTCTCCTGTAGTTATAAACAAACCAGGTTATTAATAGAGACCGGATATTAAGCATTATGCTTATTGCTCAATTTTATCAGCAACCATGAGATATTTTAATTTCTACACGAATTACGCCCATTAAAAATATTACAATAGTTGTATTTATGCTTCTTTTGCTTTTTTCGATGTTTTCCCCGGTGTTTATTTGAACTTTTTAAAGTATATATTTTTTTAAAGTAATATAAAACATTATATGGGAAAAAGCATTTATATAAAATTAATCCGGCAACTGCTCAAGTGATTCCCCGAAGGGTCCATACACTCGTAAGCGATTCCTCCCGTTTCACCTCGCCCTATGCCATGCTTTCTTAGTTTAGTTACGGGGTGTTCTGTTATCAAGTTATCATTTGCAGCGTTTCTCCTTGCACTTAATTAGCAAAAGTAGCAATTATTTCAACAATACCTTAGCAAAAGCCAATCGTAGCAGTGTGGATTAGGGATCACAAAAAACTGAAAATTGACAATAAAAAGATTTTTTGTCAAGCATATTCTAGAACTGTAAATAAAAATTTGCGAATTCAAAATAACCTCACCTTTGTTTCCTGCTTAAAATATTTTATTTTTACGATTCTTAAGAGAGTTGCTTTTTGGCATTAATTAAATGACTGAAATATTAGTATCGCTTTAAAAATTTTAATGAAATGTGTTTTAATAAAATTTCAAATATGAGTGGGGATTATTTCTCATTTTTTAACCGATTTCAGAAAAGGAGGAGGTTGTCAATTCGTCTACTATATATTTTATTTATGTATATTCGCCGATTTTGCCGAAAGGCCTTGACCGATTTTAGTGTCCTTGGGCTCATTTTGTGCGGGAGTTCTCCAAGTTCGTACAATATTTTTTGTACTACAAAATTCCCCTAGAGTGGGGATAAAAAGGGAGTTAATTGGTAAAAAATTACGGTTTTTGGACAATAAATCCACAAATGTGTCATTTTAGGGATGTTTGGTTTGAAGGGGGGTGGAAGTGCTGAGAGAAAGTAAACAATTGGAAATTCTTGGAAAATATCGAGTAATATATGGTGTTTTGTCACATACACCCCTATCCCTTTGGGCTGCGGGGGGGGGGGGTAAAATATAAAATACAATGTATGTCGTTTTATAGATTTTTGGGGTCAAATAATTCATTTTTACCCGAAATGAAATTGGAAATTAAAAAATAAGAATTTTGTATAAGAAAATTGAACCGCCTTCTCAAAATATATAAACTAAAAACTAAAAAATTATTTAAGTATTAAACATTGTTAGATGCTACAAAATTGTATCTATATACGTTGTCTAGACAACGTGGTACTTCTAATTTTCTAAACAAACATATCACTTGACAACACAAAACCTGTTTTGTTTGTATTGTAAATAAGAGACTCCGAAGTCCGTAACGACCGATGTTTTTTTAAAGTATTTGTCAAAAATTGTCAATATGAATCGCTTTGAAATCTTGAAATTCAAGAAGTCGAAATCGATAAAAATATAATGAGGAGAGAACCAAAAAATACCGTAAAATCGAAGAACAGCATTTCGAGGCAATTTATGTTATTTTCCGACGGAAAAAGCTACGCTTGGTGAAGATACTCCAATAACTGAACTTGCGTCAATTGTAAAAAGGGCCAACAATATGCGGAAGAGAAACGGCGGAGAATATAAAGAGTACATGATCAAAATTATTTGGAGTGTTACGGCAAAATTGCTGATAGAGAATTATTTCAACGATTACAACAAATTGAATTTAAATCAGCTCGAGACGCTGGAAATGCCAAAAAAAGAAATTTGCAAGTAATAGACGACAAACGTAAAGAATCTGCGATTTTTTTGACCCATAGTGAATTGAAAAAACTCATCGAAGCTTGCGACGAATTGACTTCAGAAGGTTTACACAAAAAAGCTTTTATTTGGTTAACTTGTTTGGACTTTTAATTACGAGGAATGATCAAAAGGATTTGTTTACAAAATTGCGATAAACCGTATATCAAAAACTCTTCTTTCACTGACTCTCTAAAAGCTAAATCGAGGCATCCTAATGACGGAAAATATTTTGAAGATTGGAATTTTTAGCCGTCTTTATTATCTAGTTACCTACAATGTATTGTTTACTTGTGTTTTTGTGTTACTTTTACTGTTATGTTGTTGTTGCATTGGTTCGTTTGCCTCTAAACACTCTTCAAACTCCGGTTCTGATACAGTTTGGACCAGTTCTAAACCTAGATAAAGTATAAAAGGAGGAGAGCCAAAAATAAAACATATCTTGTTGCATTATTGTTAATTTTAAATAATTTAATAAAGCTGTAAATAATAATATGCCCAATATTCAAAAATAATATTATTTTCAGATTCCCTTCGACCAGGACGAATTTTTTCTTCGTCGAAGAATTCGATGTATTTTTAAGATCAACCGTCATATTTGATTTTATGACTCGTTTGCTAGACTAATGAGATTTCTCTCAAAAACCCATATTAATCTGTAAAACGCAGATATCATGTGATTTGTGTGCAGCAGGGGAATCAAGATTTTTCAAGAGCGTAACCAAATATACTAAACAGTTAGCTAAATTATGGTCGAGTTGGAAAATTACGAGACACAATTAACAACAGCAAAAAAACATGACTTTTTTCGCAGTTGGTGTTTTATGTGCCACTTTCCTAAACAGAGAGTGTCTAAGGATGCCCTTGGAGATTTTAATTTCACTCCGATAGCTTTAATATTAATCATTTCGGCTATTATTTTATTAATTCGTTTATTTGGCAATAGCTTAAAATTTAATAAAGATATCGATGTACGGTTTTCGCCAAAAATTTTGATCTTTTATTCCTCTTTATAACTAACGTAATAATTTTTCGTTTGAAATTTTCAAGAGAGTTGAAAAAAAAAAGAACTCAAATCGTTAAAAAGGGCGCCATCTAACCAATTTCAGAAGAACTAGAGAGTGTCTCTGGATCCAAAATCATAAAACGGCTTGAAATTATTTTTTAAATAACACTAAGCTCATTCAATCCGGATAAGCTTGTTCAGAACATATTACAGTGATTTAATTTCGTAAATCAGTAACACCCCCTCACCCTTATTAATAGTGAGGAAATTAAAGTTCTGGGAGTTTTTGTAGAAATCTTTAAATTTATTGTTATCCTTGCAACTGCGCCCCCTTGCGGTCAAGTTTGAACTTTGTACAAATATTTATTATTTACTTAAATTCTTTACCCACCGACATTATTATTAAATTTTAACAAATTTTTTTCACAAGAAGAATTTAAGGTTTATTAGGTTAATAGAACTCTCACGGGGTTACCACATAGCAAAAGGAGCTATCCTGTACTTAAGGTGAAGATTTTCCTGTTCTTAAATTGAATTATGTTTTCTTATAAATAAATATGGAATGTTTTATTGGTTTTGATCATTAACATAAAATATTAAATATGAAATTTTAAAATACGTAAAAAGTCATTGGTAAATATAATGGACAACAATGTAACAAATGTGTATTTTAAAGAAGAGCAGGCAGGTGTAACATTATTTCTTTTCAACAGTATTTTCTTCCATATACCAGTTGCTGCGGATCCACTATCTATGATAAAATTTATAGTTTTATTGCGTTTAAAAATTCATACTTTAATTTGATCAAAGGCCTTGGATAAGTTTGGATAGGATTTATATTTCAAAATTCCACACTTTTAATATCTTTACCCTTGCAAGGTACGATCAAGCCCTAAAATCTTAAGCAGGAAGGAAGTTTCGTTATATCGATCACAAACATGCAGCTTTTGCCATAAAATATCCACTTACACATTATAGAAAGTCCAATATTTTGACTATTTTAGGAAAACAACTTGGCTAATATATATTTCTTAATAATACACCTTCCTAAATAATGATTGGTTTAAACTAATACCTTCGTGTATTTGGATAATTTATAATTTTGATGGATTCGAGGCTTTTAGTTAAAACTGTTTAAATAAAATGGATCTGGACCAAGTCTACAGCTTGTTTTATTTAAAGGGTAAATATATGTCTTTCAAAACCATTTTGCTTCCAAATCAATCTTCTTTAACGATGTGTGAGCTAGTTTCTATCTCTATCCTAGCGGCTGAGCAAGCTAAAAGCTATCAGTTTACTATCGTATTACTTGCGGTTTTCGTACGGTTTATATGATGGTCAAATCATTATGTTTACTTGTGTTTGCAGAAATACAGGGTAATAAAATATATCTGGTTTTTGCTATGAAATTAACAGGATCCTTAAATTATACATCTAAAGTTAAGTGCAGCGCAATGCTGTGATTCAACACAAAAATTACTTTTAAAATTTCAATATGTTACAATAATATTTTCTGAGTAATTCTATTTTCGTATTTTTTAAAAGGTTTTAATTCTGGGAAATATGCACATGCTATTTGCTATTCGGTTTATTCGGGTATTTTTATTTCTCGTGGCGTTGTTTATTCAATAAAATTTTAACTACCGTTTCATTAAAATTCTTTTTTTAGAAGTAGAATCCTACAAATATAAAAACAATGTTTTTGTGTAAAGCCTGAAAATCTCCAAAAACTGAATGTTCAGTATTTTAATCCTAGAATTGGATCTGTCAAATCATCGAAAGCCTAAAATACAGAATACCATAAATCATCAAAGTTTAAAATATAGTCAAACATATTTAGTAAGTTCAATAAAAAAAACACTTAAAATAAATCTATAGGTATATAAATTTAAGTTGAAGTCATAATTATGTAAATGTGTAGTAACATAAATAGAGGAAACACAGAACTTCAGGTACGAAACATATTATAAAGTATAAAATGATTCCTATTTTTAAGCAATCAAATATATAGTATTATAGGCATAATAAAAGTAAATATCAAAAATGTTACGTAAAACGTAAAATTCAAAATAGCTTTGAAATTGTTTATAGTTTGCTATAGTTTGGTCCAAGAATAGGTATTATAAAGAAAGGACAATCGAAAAAGGAGACATAAATTAGACAAAGACAGCATAAGTAAGCGGTTTAAAGGGACAACTTTGGAAATATTCGTATCGCCGTGGATTTTGACATGCTAACTGACACATTATATAACCTACAAATTCAAACGCGTTCCTCCGCACAGTGGTGTGAAATATAATAATATGTTGGTGAATAGTTGTTAAAATTCAAAAACTGAAATGTACGATATAAAAGGATTTTCTAATTAAATGATGCACATTCATTTAAGATATTTTGAGGCATTTAATTTATTTGTACGTTTTGAGAATTTACAATATTTTGCAAAAAAAATCCAATGAAAATAAATGCAATGTGATGTTATAAATTTTAAGATATAAGAGATTTTTAAAATACTTGCGTTAAAAACAAAATCGTTTATCGTTAAAAAAACTTAATATACATGACTAATAAATAATAATGATATGAAAGATTTAACTCTAGAGAATAACGAACGTTAAATTAATAAGTTTTTTATTTTTTTACTGCTCAAATGACATAAAAGTATTTTTTTTCTCTAGATTTGTGCCATTATGCAAGATAAATGAAAAACTGGTTAATTTTCAATTGTTTTCTATCGTGGGAGATTTAATTCTTAGAGAATAATGGTTAAACTAAATAAATTGTTTCTATTTTTTTATCATTCAAAATAACGAAAAAGTATCTTTTGTTCCCTAGCTTTGTGTCGTTATGCAAAATAAATGAAAAACTGGTTGGTTAACTATTAATTATTTTGTATCAATGTAGACAAATCTATCGCAAGACAGTATGATATAAAAATGTTTCTGCTACACTAATTAAAAAATCCATAAAGAATTCAAGACGTGAAACTGTAACGTTCTACGATTGAAAGGAAAGTTCCGATTTCAGTTTTCTGTTGTATCACAAGCAAACTCTATTTACTGTCGAGTTATATTTAGGTTCAAGGTCTTTATTTGGTTTGAGGCTTTAGAGGTTACAGTCTTGAGAGTCCGTTTGAACCCGCGAACCTAGCCGAATCGCCACTATATTTACTATTTTAAAACAAAATTTAAAGTTTTTGCCGTTACTTTCTGTGTAATGTGTTTTTGTAATCTTAAAAAAAATCACCCTTCCAGATTTTTGCAGATCTTTGCGTATAAGTGTTCCTAGATCTCGGAAAACGTTTTCTCCCATTTTCGTCGGTTGTTCGTTCTGGCTGTGCACCACATAACTGAAAAACTACTCATCAGATTGACTTCTAGAAATCAAGGATCATATGGGACGAAGTAGCATTTTGGTAAAAATCCACTATAGCGGACCAAAATGGCGCCCTCATAAGATGTTAAGAGAATTGTTACTAAAAAACTACTTATAGTTCTCAAACTTGTTTCAAAATTCGGTCCCAAAAAATTACTTATCCAATTGAGTTAAAATGTTGCAGAAAAATCAAGTGTGAAATAGCGATAAAGTGGTAAAATTTAAGTTCGAATACTACTTATATTTTAAAATAAAATGGCAGGTTAATTAAATATTTAAAAATTCGGTAAAATACCACTTCTCCTAATAAAAACTTAATGGAGGAAAGTAATATATTACATAATTTCTTTTTTATAGGCTATACATAAAGTTAGGAAAAACAAATAATAATAACAGTATTATTAATAAAATCATAAAAATAAATGCAATTCAAATAAAAAAATCTGTATATTCGCCTTAACACTCAATTTTCCTCGTACAAAATTCCGGCCACACATAGATAATACATTTTATGAATCCATATAGTTGTTTGGTAATTAGTTAAAAAATATAAATAAATTACAGTTTCTTTATAGCGGGGATAGCCAACTTTTCATTGTGCCGAACCACTTTAATAAAGTTCTAGTGACCTTCAGGCAGCCTGAGATGGCATAAGGGTTAAATTCTTTCAATTCCAAAAAAAAGAGGAATGGGAGAGCAATAGGATGTTTGTAACACGAATTGATCAAGTATAACCTTATTACAATCATCTGGTGCCGGGATATATATAGAGGGCAGGCAAACTGGGTCCAGTTTCTCTTTGGGAAAGTTTCCTACTTTATTTCAGGCTGTGGTGTACGCCATTTTAATGACAACGCAGAAGAAAATCATAGTATTAGAGTAGAAGATTGTCATCTGCTCAGATAGTCATGCAGCACTTAAGGCGCTGGTCTTACCGAATGCTGGATCAGTTTTTGCGCGGAAATGTGGTGACAGGCTGGTACAATCCGTATATGAGTGTAACGTTTAACAATTTTATAAATGCGATTCAATGCTAAACTGGCACGGCGGAGCAAAACAGCTAGGGCGGTTTGGTAGATAGAGAGGTGATAATTATTGATGTATATGATCTATCATGATTTCGTAGTTTATATTGTTAGTTATGTGGTATGCTAATTTAGGATAGCAACTTTTCTAGCATATTGTATCTTATCAATGGATTACATAAATCCTTATACTGTATCATTTCTTTTGAAGTAATGATATATATTTTGATGCTTTTATAATTTAGTATAATTTTAAGTTTATTTTATTTACTATTACTTTCCTTTATTTATTGATCATAATTGTGCTTATCTGAATATCCCTGACAGCAGACGTTTTTCATCCATATGTACTACGTCGTTTATCAAGGCCACCTGTCAAAAGTTTTGCGCCGATCGGCCGAGTCGGTCCTAGGTTATAGTTTTTGCTATTAGGGCCTTAACGAAGTGATGCGACAGATCATGGTTTAGATATATGATAGATTTTAATGCCCTCTACCGACCTGTAAAAAAATATTGACGAAAACATACAAAATAGCGTCGGAGGAAGGGAAGAGAAACCAAATTGCGACAGCGGATAAGACTTTTTGAATTTAATAAAAATGTGTTAATATTTATAATTAACTATTAAAATAAAAAAAATCGGCATCTGCTTTGCGAGGTAGTAAGTCCATCCACATTTCGTTCTTTCAAGATGGCGACTGCAGTCTCAGAAACCTTGTTTTTGGCGTATTTCCACGTAAAAAGTGCTATATTGAAGTCCCTATCAAGCTTATGGTGTGAGTATTCGATGTTGAAGTCTACCCTTTTTTATAGAGGAAAATATAGATATTTTTAAGTATCCAAAAAAATCGAATGTGTTTAATAGAGAAGATGTGAATAAGTTCATGCTTGAAGCCCCCGGTGATATATACTTATTGATAAATGTCGTAATGGTAATGGGAGTTGCTGGAGCGTGCTGTTCTAATGAAATCTGTGAAATGAAAATTGACAATGTTAAAATAAGTCAAGAAGTCATAATTGTGACCATTTATAGTGACAAAAAGTGACGACACTCAGGTTTGTCATTTCAAAATAATTCAAAAGTACATTGATACAAGATCCCACACGACGACTATTAATCCGCGCTTCTTTATGCGATATCAAAATGGAAAGTGCTTAAACCAGCCTGTCGGGAAAAATATGTTTTCGTCAATTCCAAGTAAAATTGCGAAATTTCTAAACTTTTAAAACTTCAAAATGTATACTGAACACTCTTTTAGAAGAACTTCGGCAACTTTATTAGCAAATACTGGAGTTGATGTATTAGCTATCAAGCGACATGGATGGAAATCCGCTACTATTGCGGAACGTTACGTAGCTGAGAGCCTCAATAATAAAAAGCAAGTAGCGAATAAAATTTTATCCAATATGACCCAGCCAGAAGTCTCTTGCAGTGCTTCAACAGTGACAGAAACATTGGTTAGAAATGAAGGATCTGTAGAGTCAGAAAATGTAATACACATCGAGAAGAAACGAGATAACGTGTTTCCAAATTTTGTTAATAATGTGAATAATTGTAATATTTGTACCATTAATATTCATTTCAATTAATATGACCGTATTTTGGTCCGGATTTTACAATATGTTGATGAAATCAAAAATTAAAGCTACTTATAATAATTTTAGATTATCATTTCTCTAGAGATGTAAGTTGACTTACATGCTGTCGTTAAGGACAACCAATACCTTGTTGAGTAACATTCATTTACGTCTGTCAAAGCAGTGTCAAAATAGGTTCTTACAATACAGGGAGGGGGGAAAAATGTTTTTAGGTTTCTTTTCAGCCTTTTCTAAGAGTTTACGTAATGCTTCGTTATAACATATACGGTTAATTGCCTCCTCACCAGAAATTCCAGCTTTAAGGCCAATTTTTTTCTAATAGATCTATAATTCTTTTCTTAACAGTGTTGTATTCTTTATTAAGCGCCGACGACATTACAGCTTTGAAAAGGCTTTACAGTTTTTAATAACTGCTGTCTGTGTCCTTGCCACCACCCAAAAAGTATGTTTGTTAACGGCGTGTCAGAACGCACTTTTGGTACATTTTTACTTTTCGGTCATTTTTATAGTTTCATGCTATATATTTCTCGAGAAAAATTACTTGCGTGGAAACATTCAAATTTTTCCCCATTCGGAGACTTTGCCGCAACTCACGAACATTAAATTATATTACAATTTAGCCGAACCCTTTCATGTTCTTTTCTAAAAGTACATGAATAAATTGAGGCTTTACCAAAAAACCGACCCTATCGGACAAAATACTAAAAAAGTTAATATTTTTTGAAAACTGAGCAAACAACCAACTTACTTTGAAGCCGAAATTTTTACTATTTTGTCACATAAATGCAAAGCGGACTCAGTTTAGTAGTTGCTTCCACGAGGTACCAAAATATCATAAAATCAAACTAATTGGGTGAATATTAGGAAACGGAAAAATACCCAATTTTCATACACAAAAAGAGGAAAAGCCCGGTTATTACTCGGTAACGGTACGTTAGGAAAACATGCTTCTATGGAGTCAATTTCAGCAGATAAATAGGCGCATCTTCTGATAAGAACAAATATTTGGTAGAGTTGATAATAACCTGAACAGTAGCATCCAATATGGGTACATTTTTCGAAACTCCGATGAAACACGATTCAGATCTCGATGCTTAATTTTTTGAGATAAGACAATTTTTTCCAGGTTTCTCATAAAAAAAATAAAAGTACATAAATCAGCAATATCTGAGTATAGCATGACGCTTAAAATCAAATTTTAAAAAATGGGGTAACTTGGGAATTATTTTGCGAGGCCGAAATAATGTGAAAAGAAAATTGTTAGAACAACTTGCATTCAATCGCCTTTAATTAAAGGGAGCTATTGCTGCTGTGAGAAGTAATGGAGTATTATTTAAATAAATTTGACTGAACTTTAGGTATTCCTAGTAGTAGTAGAGGTAGCCACAATTTGTAGCTAAATATTTTCTTCAGTTTTTTTAAGATCTTCTTAAGAATATTCGCTGTCGCCTAAATATTTTGAATTCCGATATTAAATGAATCTATATAGGACAGAAGCATTTTATTCTTTCGTCTAGGGATACCAGCAAAACTGGCTTGGCGGCTTTCGACACATCGTGCGGGTTTTTATTTTATAAATATAGATATTTATAGATACAGATAGGCAAGGCAGATACCACGGTAGCAGATTGGCACCTTGGCCCTGGAAACAAACATAGCGTCATGTTTTGGTCGATTCTCGACAAAATGGTGAAGGAGTAATCCTTACCGTTACTGGTTTCGTTTTATATAACTTTTTACGACCAAGAACCGCACAGAAATTGAAATTTCTGTTTCTCTTTTATAATATATATATATATATATATATATATATATATATATATATATATATATATATATATGTATATATATATATGTATATATATATATATATATATATATATATATATATATATATATATATATATATATATATATATATATATATATATACGTATATATATATATATATATATATATATATATATATATATATATAAACAACAAAAATGTTTTAACGTTTACCTACTTAATAAAGTTTTCCATATGTTGCATACTTTTTTGGACACACTTGGCATATAGTTGTGAAGCTGTGGCCCCACCTGTGCACTAGCAGAGTATATTCTAAGCATTAACAGGATAAATATATATATAAAAAAAGATCAACTTCTTTTAAGCAGATTTAGCAGTGAAACATGAGGCAAGCTTTCGAGTTAATATCAAATTGTATTTAGTGTCCAAATTTTGTATTTACTTTAATACAGGGTGTTTTTTTGGTTGGAGACAAAAAATGTAGAACATAATTTTTGGCTTACTTTAGGGCTAGAAGTTCATATTAACATGTGCTTGCAAGGCATTCGTTTTTGAGATAGGGAGTGTTAATATTTTAATTTTTTTAGTTCTTATTATATAACATTTGATGTAGTCATCTGTATGCTGTGAATAATGCATACAGAGTGGCTATGAAACATTTCAGAACACTTTATAGGACATTACTTTTTCCCAGGTTGCGACTCCTTTTACCTCACAGGAATTTTTACTACAGTGCCACTAACCATTTTTACTACAAATGAAAATTCCTTATTATGTTCTATAACTTCTTGGTCTTTTACAATAATGTAATTTTTTTAACTGTTTAGAACTTATTAATACAAATGTATATTTATGCTTGGTCATGGCACACATGGCTCGTGGAAAATGGGAAAAAATGGTCAAATTGTAGAATAGAAAACAAATTTCAATTTGACAAGGTCTAAACCCAAGAACCATGATTTCTTAGTTGACTCCAGCCGTGAGAGCTTTTGTACTAAACGGATGGTTCCTTTGATTCTTGTGAAGTCCCTGATTTCTTAAAAACATTAGAAAATATTTGTTAGGGGATAGGTATCCTTGTAGACAAGTCTAAATCATTAAATCATTCATTCATAACTAAGATGGAAGATCTTTACTTTATAAAAGAACACGTATTGTCAACACAATAAATGCATTTTTGAAATTTTAAAACAAAACCTTCATTAGAATGACGCCATAAATGCTCCACTGATTGGGAACTTTAAATCTTTTTGAACAATTGGTTCCAATTACCCCTGTAATCCAATTGTTATAAATAGTACTTGAAAGCAGTTAGTTTTAATGTGTTAGTAACTATATAGACTTAAATAATGTTGCACTATTAAAACTTTACATTTTTATAGCGGTGAGTGGTAAGGTGTCACGAAAAAAAAATAAACATTTCCGTGTATTATATAATCATATTCTTAAAAATAGTACTTGACAGCAGTTAGTACTTTAAATATGAAAATAACTACACATTTTTTTAATAATTTAATTTTTATATCCAAAGAATTAGTTTTATTTTCTTTTGTTAGTTAGTAATAATTACGACCCTTAAATGAGCAATAATTTTTAACAGATAAACTATAAGTTCTTAAACATTTATTTTCAGACCAAGGGTTTTTACATATGGAGGTAACCACAATCTATTAAACTATATTTTTTCATTAATTAGTGATTAATTCAAACGCCACATACGATCAAATCAAAATAAAACAAATGGTAAAGTACCACAACAAAAACAAAAACATTTTCTTGCATTAATAATCTGATTGATAACCACAATACAATACTTTGAAATATAATACTTAAAATTGTAGTAAATATAATAAAACCATTTTTTCTATTAACGCATAGAAAATATTAGTCTATTACAAAAATGACTTCTTCAGTTTTTCGAATTACCCTATTCACAGTTAAAATTGTTTACTTAATATAATTCTCCATTAATAAAAAATAAGTATGATAACTGTTAAGAATAAATAAAAATGCTTGTATTGCTTGAGCATATTGGCAACGCAGCTGGGCTTCGTATAATTCAAAAAGTATATACATTTTTACACAGCGGGCTTCTTATTTTCTAAAAACGTATGGGATTTATAAAACCTGGAAAATATAATGATTTCTGTATATCAAGAAAAAGTTACCCTTCTGCCTTTGCTTGCTATAACTGTAAGATTTAAATTGTTTTTCAGTAAAATACACTTTGTTCAAACCAATATTTAGGCCGGGATTCGAGTAGTCTGTGGGACATACCGGGCTTCATATTAGACATGAGATGTATATATATATATATATATATATATATATATATATATATATATATATATATATATATATATATATGCAGTGTGACACAAAATTTGTATCAAATTGCTTCCAATTTGTTACACAGGGCTAAAAAATAGTTTAGCATTCGTTCGTGATATCTACGATATTTTCAGGCCTATTGCCAGATTTATTTATTCGAACATTCGGTGATAAGAAAATCAGTGTAAAAATTACTTATTCAATTTATTTTAAATTACGGCGAAAAATCAAATGTGCGTTGATACGAACTGGTAAAATGTTGGTATGAATCCAGTATGGTGGAAGAAAACGGCTCCCAGTAAAAATGATTGGCAAACGCCGAGCACCGTAACTTATACTATTACTACTACTATTCCTAATAAAAGGAAAGATTCATAACGAGGGAAGTTCCTGGCAAAGAAAATTTTCCGATTTTTTTTTGACTACCGTTAGTAAATATGACATGTTTAGGTTCAAAACTTTCTTTAGACAAAAATGTATACCTGTGATGAGCTACAAAGCTGCTGCCTAGCTAACATATAATATTTCTCATTGTATTCGTAACTTTCCTTCTGTACCATATTTTAAACCGCTATTGATAAATGCTATACTTTTTTCTAACCTAATATGTAAAGAAGACACTTCTTTATGTAAATTTGTCGAACTGTAAGCATGGCTCCACTATTGAAAAATTAAAATAAATTATTAAAATTATTAAATGCTGCCTAATGGAAATTATATAGGGTGTCCTATTAAATAAAAACATATATTTGGGTAATATATCAAAAAATATAGATCTTATTTAAAAAAGTGATTACGCCACTGGATTCTACGTAAAAAATTGTACAAATGTTAGCTTGTACTGTCGCATCCCAGTATTATATTATTTCAAGGGTCTTCGTTATTCTTAATAGAAGTAATATAAGTTAAGGTTTATTAATATCCTCACAAGAGGAAATATAATGTTTTTAAAACCGGGGAACATGGAGGTCACGACAGATTTTGTATTTCAACAAAACGCTCAATCCATTAATCTTTCTGTTAAATCTAATATTTAAATGTATGATTAAAATGCGCTAGATCGCAATCATGCATAAATCATAATCTGTTTCTTAACATTACTGGAATGTTCCCCAACAAAGTAGTTAGTTTATTTTGAAAATACCGCTAATATGATTCATCATGACGTCTCAACTAAAAAAATGAGAAATAATAAACAATTCCCCCCAAATATATAGTAAAAATTGATGCGTCTTCACTATGACATTTGGACTGAAGACAATCTCACAGATCGAGTTTCTTAAAAGTTGGTTTGTTGGAGAAAATAACTTTGTCAAGAATTCTATGACGTTTTAGAACGTATTCTTGATTAAAGCTTCAAATTATAAATGTAAAAGATGTTTGGTATCTGTAAACGCAGTATATGATTCCGTTATAAGAGATTGTCTTCTTAAAATAGTTCATAGAAGTTTCCGTTTCTAGAACTCAATTTTATTTCTAGTGCTCAGTTCATTTGTTGCTGCTGAGCTCCGTGATGCCTTACTATTACAAAAAAAAATAGTTTCCAATAGGTGTTAATAAAAACTTAGGAATGTCCGACCATTTTATGGTTAGCGAGGGGATATATTTTACTTTAAATACACCATGCCTCTTCAGTATCTGCATTTGCCATGCCGTAAAAAATGGATATCTGCTGCCATTTGTGTAGTTGGCCATTAATATTAATTATTAACAAAACGAAATACGGTAATTAAAAGGTATTCAACATATATTGAAAATATTTTTTTCAAATTGACAATTTAAGTCACATTTTGCAATAAACAATAGGTAGATGTACTTGTATCATCCCGAAAACCCTACACCAGAGTCTAAAAAAGATGAACATGGAGAAATAAAGAACGCCATTTTGTTCCTTCATATTGGATTCCTATCAATATTTTACCAGTTTTTTTCCTACCTATGCCACATGAATGTAAGGTAAGTACCTACGTAATGATTACCCTGTATAAATAAAAAGTATACCGTTAGTCTGAACTGGATCGCCTCAAGTTTAGTTTTGACTAGATATGTCCTTGTATATTGTTTAAGGAACACACGACGATGCTCCCAAAATATTACCCTCTGATTTCGTTAGTCTAACAGGGTGCCTCTTGGCCCTTGGTAATATCACCCAGTAAATTCGATTCCACTATTTAACAAGAACAAATTTGCTTTTCCTAGAGTTGTGGAGAAAGCTGCATAAAATTATATCAATCGCGTAGCCCTATTCGTTGAAGCTCAATTATCTACAACAGTAAACTTAATTTCGGAGCCAAAGTAGATATTACATTGAATTATGTATAGAAATACGTAAAATTGGATGCTTTGGTCATATTAGGTAATTAGGAACTAAACTTAATTTATTACCGTAAATTTACTTACTAAACTATACTAATAGAGGGCTTCTACATTTTCAGCGATACTAGGTTAAATTAGCACAGCTAATTAGATCTTATTAAACTTTCCAAATCATGCCTTAGCAGATTTTGTTTTGTATTTTATGCTTTCTAGAGTCACTGGTGTATCCAAAATATTTGTCTGGGGGGTAGCGCAGGCAATTCGGAGCAGTTTGTTTTTAGGTTATCTCTCTTTCAAGAAGGAGTTCGAATAAAAAACAATTTTGTTAAGTCGTCTTTGTATTATATAAGTTTGTTTTAATACAAATATGTACTATGTTAATCATATTTTAAATATAGCTGCCCTTTTGCCTTCCCCCTCCCACCGGGCTATGCGAGTATCTAGAGTTTTAGAAATGTTAGCTGGTAAAAAACCATCGTAAGGGAAATGCAAACCTATTTCGACTTGACTTACATTTGCTATATTAAATATGGGATATACGTATTCATGATTTTAATTTAGTAGTTATTTCTTAATAAGTTCTTTATCTAGTTTAATTTTATGTTATTTAACTGCTCTTTGGGTAATAATTCTGCTTAGAAAAACATACATTCTGAGCAACCACAAAATACAAAATTTATTATTTACAACTATAAGACCTACTATAAATACGAGCCACTAGCAGTCCTAGAATCACAAAGCTATGCTATGATAGATCTATTCTCACAGATAGGAATATAAACAACAACAGAACTGACATAGTATGGCGAGACAAATAAAAGAACACCGCGTACCTAATTGAAATAGCAGTCCCGAGTACACACAACCTGGAATACACTACAAGCGAGAAGGCCCGTAAATACCAGGAGCTGAAAGATGAAGTGAAAAAGATGTGAAACTTAGAGAAAGTCGAAATTATCACAATAATTCTCTCTGTAATGGGCATCATCCCGAAAACCCTACACCAGAGTCTGAACATGGAAAAAGAAAGGGCGCCATTTTGTTTCTTCATATTGGATTCCTATCAATATTTAAAGCCATCTGAACAACATATTTTCACGTTGATTTTTTAAAAATTTTATTTAGCCGCCATTTTGTTTCTCCATCTTAAGTTCGTATCACAACTTTACCCATTTATCTCTATGTCACACTTAATTCTTGCACAAAAATTGAAATTAATTTAATAAATAATATTTTCAGATTGAAATTTTTCATATTAAAATGTTACCAGTTCATTCCTACGTAACACGTGATTTTTCTTGGATCCTAACCCCAAAAAATACACCACTCTAACAAAAAAAATTTAACATATTGTGTTTTAACCAAAATACTTCTATATTGATTCCAACATAATACTTAATGTTGACAGACGGATCGACAGAATTAATAAAACATGTTTTTTGCCATCTAGGGGCGCTAAAACGTGAAGATATGTAAAACCTGAGAGGGTGATTTTTTTCACGATTTAATTTGGATGCCATTATGTTCCGCCATACTTATAATACACCACAACCGAAAAAAACCACGTTGATTCCAACATAATAATAATAATCTCGGAGGGCGATTTTTGCTCGATTACAATACTTCCTTTTTACGAGGAAAAAATTGATAACTTCCCTCGTGAGGAATATTTTCTTTAATTAGGAATAGTGAGGTGTGATCCAATTGAGTTCCGCACATACTCAGTCATACTTATATACCATGTTTTCAACCTTTTTTATTGGGCGGCATTTGGTTCCACAATATTGGATTCGTGCTAAACAGTTTCTACTTATGTCACACTTGATTTTTGGGCATAATGAAAATAAATGCAATAAGTAATTTTTACACTAATTTTTTTAAGAACGCTATTTTTTTCCGTCATGTTAAATTCGAACCAGTTTATTTTTATATTACATTTAATTTTTGTGCAAAACTTGAATCTATTGAATAAGAAGACATTTTTTAAATATTCTCTTTAACCCCCATTTTGTTCTACCATCTTGAACTCGTACCACCATTTTACCAGTATACATTACTTAATCCTTGCAAAAAATTTGAATTCAATCTAATCTAAGTACTTTTTTACAGACCTAGTTTTTAAATATTTTAAATGCTCGCTATTTTGTTTTGCTAACTTGGATTCGTACCAAAATGTTACCAGTTGAGTTCTATGTAACATTTAATTTTGTGTAAAATCTTTAATTATTTACCAAATTACCAAAATTTGAAACCAATCTAATAAGTAGTTTTTTCCCGGCTGATTTTTAAATATTTTACTAAGCCTCCATAGGTCATCCCCGTATGACCCTTCATTTTTTACCAAGAAGTCAGTCTGGTAAGTAGCTTTTTGGCTATGTCGCGAGCAGACAGACAGATATACCGACGGTCTGTCGGTCTGACTGTCAGAGAACACATGTTTCTCGGCATTTAGGGATGTGAGGATGTGAGGGATGTGAGGATCTTGGAGCGTGATTTTTTCACTATTACAATACTTCTCTTTTACGAGGGAAGTAAAAATTGGTGAGACCAATAGTGTTAACACTAGGGCGAAACAAACATAGAAATAATTATAATAAAATGATATTTTAAGGCGTAGAGGTTTATACAGGTTGATAGTACATTAATATCTCTCATCAGGTTTGCGCCAACCCAAATTGATGCCCACGTGCAAATTTGAGGTGCGCTTTGAGGGGGCCATCAAATTCGGCGACAAAAAGAACATTCATGGCACAAATAGGTTTTCATTAATTTCATTGAAGGAATCTTCTGCCAAAGTGGGAGACATTTGTTAATTAATAACATGTGTATATACACGATTACTTTTATTTACTTTGGTTTGCTGATGGTCATTTTTAACTAACATCTGTAATACTTCAAATTTCCTAGATGCTTATGCCTTCGGGGTTCTTATGTTTTTATATTACAGTCATAATTAAAACATTTTCACTGATTTTTCGTTGATACGACGAAAATTAAGAATGTAATAGTTTTATGTATAGAGATAAAAAAAACGTGTATATCGTAGCTTTAAACTGAATAAAAATATCTAACTTTAAATTTATTGAACCAAATATTTAATAAAACTACATGTCTCAACATGTAGGCGTAGACTAGTCTATTTACGGCATGTTTCGGTACATAATATAAACAATAGTATTTATTATTTAAGCAAAAATTAAAAATTGGGTCATTTGTCTTAAGTTTTTATAGACGCATAACAGATGTACAAATGCTTTTATCTTGTCGGGACTCATAAGTGCACCGATATAAGTCATATAAAATAATAGAAAATATTTGATTTGTACAACTGCTATGTGTCTATAAAAACTTAAGGTAAATGACAAACCTTTTTTTTTTTGCTTAAATAATATTGTTTATATTATGTATTGAAACATTCAAATTAAAATCAGATATTTTACGTAACAAATAATCTGAACACATTTAAAAATCAAAATCCCTAATCGTTTTGATTAAAAGTTGATAACCGTAACCTCCCAACTTTTATTATCTAGAAAATTGATTTTCTCTATTATGTAAGGGCAATTTAACTCTTCGAAGGCATTATCTGCAGAGCTCTTTGAGATTACGTCATCGTTTAGGATTTGCTGACTAGGGGTGACGAGAAAAGTTATCATGAATTTAAACTGAGATAACAGCACTTGAAAAATTATAAACTACTGTGGAGATTTATTTTATGTTCCTAAGTCCTCTGCCTGTGTAACAAAATATGTACAACTAGAGAAAGACCCCGGCACTTTTCTTATGAAAAATGTCCTTCGATCAATTTTTCAATGTTGTTATTCTCGATGTTCTGTTCAATGACTAGTTTTTAAGATACAGGGTGTTTAAGTTAGAAAATTGCTCTTATTAGTAATATAGATAGTTTGATTTAAGTAGCTGTTTCTAGGTTATGCTGCTGTTGCACCTTAGGCTGAGGGCTCGCAAACTATGTGCTGTTACCTATATTCGAATTATTTTCTTCAGTAGATGATCGGCTGTAGTCGGGTACTCGTGACCCTAGCCGAGCATCCTATTGATGCACTTTTCATTCCGACGAGACACAAAGGGTATTAGCAAATCACCCTTTAAGGATGGGGCAAGACATTTACGTCTGGAGAATGGCTAGTAATGCCGCAAGACATGAGAAAATTTGTACTTTCGTCTCGTCTCGAACTTATCTTGGTTCGTCTCGGCACCATTCAATCTTAACATTTAAGACGAGAATAAAGGTGTCGAGACAAGACGAGATTCTTGTTTCTTATCGACTTTTAGTAAAAGAAACCATCAACGTATAGATATAGTTACATCTTTCCATTTCTGTCAAAGATATTGCAGCAACAAAATTCTTCCGATTTGCTTTACTAAAACGTTGCATTGTAAAAATTGACCGAGTTTAAGATCGTTTCTAATAAATCAATGTTTTTCAGAAAATGTCTTTACTCAATTTTTTGATGATTTAAAATTTAAATATTTTGGTTTTGCGTCTCTAAATCATTTTTCATATTAATAATAAATATAATAATACAGTTGGTTAACTACATCATGTACAGGGTGAATCAACGATAGAGTAAAGTTCATTATCTCAATTGTTTCAAAAAATGATAAATACAATAGTTTTAGGGAATGTTAAATTGCATAGTTTAAAATTATTTTTGAATATAGGAGGTTCAAAAAAGTGTAGCGGAAATACCATATATTTTTAGATTCTGCGTAAAATTCTAAAATGTTTTTTTTTTAATAATGTTATATATATATGAACCTAGTAGTTTTTTTAATATTTCATTTTTTTTTAATACTAGTTTTTACTCTTAAATAAATTGCCAGTAGCGTTGTTGTTTCTAAAGGTGGAAATTTATAATTCGTTCGAGTGTTCCCTAAAGACGAAAAAAAAAGATATGTAAAAAATTGAGTTAGATTGTAGTGTCACCCTGTATATCAGTTTATAGTTGTTTAATACATTAACATTTGTGTAATATATACAAGCTGAATATGCAAGCTGACGAGGCACCGCGCTCGCGATGCAGAACTAGGCTAGAGTATGGATAACCAATATACGCAACAACAGCTAGAAATATAGAAGGTGCAGTCGTAGGGCGGACCCTGTGGGTCCGGCTCATGGCTGTAGTAGTACCATCTAATAATATAATGTGTTTTTCCAAACAAGTGATTTTCCTTCATCGTCAAATTAAGAACTAAGTAAAGAACAGGAGTACAACGGCACATCGAACTTTACATGGCGACACTGCCCTAAAAGATCCTGCCCTAAAAGCTCCTGCCCTAGAAGACTCTGCCCTAAAAGATCCTGCCCTAGAAGACCCTGCCAAATATATGGAATTAATAAGAAACAATATATACCGGCATAACAGTGCAAATGGAGATTATCTATTATGGCGACATAATGATGGGCAAATTAATAAATAAACCACGCAAAATTACTGCCAAACTAACTAACCATTGTATGATGATGATTTCCATGTGGACCAAAACGACGTTTCTTTTTTAGGGTTTTGTTTTAGGTTCAAAAAAAGAAGAAAATTCAAATATGGAAATGGGAATGTAAGGGACTTAAAGTATAGAAACTGAAATTGTAGGAAACGAGTTTAGGTTTAAGGTACTAGATTAATTATTATCAGACATTAAGGTATTTTGATTTAAGTAAGGGCATGTTTTATTAAAATTTTGTAGTTTTTTAAGGGTAAAATTGTAAATTAGTGTATATTTTGCAAACAGATGAAAATTCGTGGTAATTTTGTAGATACCAAATTTATTTTAAAAATATCAACTCTGACAGCGAATTTAATTCTTTGTCTAAAAGCAATTACGAATTAATAAGTAAGCTTATCTCTTATATATTTCTTCTGTATAACAAAAACAATAAGGACTCAAATTAAAAAGGTGGTAGTATTAATAAAATATGATAAATAATAAATAGACGCAAAGTGGACATCAGATGTTAATTTTGGTGTAGGTGGTGATGAGTGGGTTTTGCTATTTTATTGTTTAATTAATTTTTTTTTTGGAATGATTTATGTTCAGAATTTATTATTCTAGGATAATTACGGCGTTATCGTAAATTATCGGGTTAAATTGCAAGTAAAATTAACCACCTTCCGTAAATTAATAGGACACTATGCATACAATTTATAAGTATAAAAAGGCATGTCACTGATTATATATCTTAAAACTAACAAATAATACCAAATTTAGCTAATTAATAGTATATATAAATGAAATATTAAATTCGAAATTAAACCAACCGTTTGCCATACAGCATAAAATCAACAAATGCTGGAAAATGTATGTAACTTTGGTAGAAGTACGACTAGCTGTAAATACACATAGTAAGGAAATATCGTAACAACAATTTTAAGCTAATAGATATGTAAAATTAAAATCACAGTGATGAGCAAGTAATATACGTTCAATTTCAAATACTCTTACAGTATTAAATTCAAGGCATTTAATGTACGAACCTTCTGCTACAACAAAATTCTAGTTATAAATATGCATGAATTTTCAGGATAGCTAAACCTTAAAATTTTTTCTCTATAATATATTATATAAAATGTTAAGTTCATAACCTACTTGTTACAATAAACAGCCGACCTATATAATTGTGCTGACAAAGAAATACAATGACACCGTCGGTCGTCATCGCGTATTACAATCGATTTAAACCATCAAAATCTTCACATAATTAATATTTATTTATTTACATTAACATATCCGAAAGAGATGATTACAGAGAATGTACTAAATTTAATGAACATATATGATACTTAAAAAAAAGGACAAATAAAATATTTAAAATGTTTGTTATATAATAAGATACCTTAAATTTCCAGAAGAAAATTTTACCATTGTTTTATATTTTCTAGTAAAAGATCATATATTAGAACAATATTAAATGTGGCCTCTGTTTTTGCGTGTTGTGTTTATGTATTGTATCGAATTGCGAAAATATAAGTTTTGAATGCCTTTTCTCTAATCATTATAGAGTGAATCAATTTACATGCTTTAAATCATTTAGGTACGCTAATTATATGCAATAATGGCAAAATCGTCTACAGTAACCAAATAGTATGTTTTTGTTATACTCTACCCAAAGACAAATAGTCTATTATAACCGAGTGCTTATCTTACGAAAAATTTAATGAAAAATACATACATGTATGCATCAACATGAACATATGCAAATAAATGCAAAATGCGAAAATATAATTTTATGTATATTTTATTTAAAACATAAACATTCGTAATGTCTAATTAATAACGTACATACATATATATTTAATGTTTTAGCAGTCTCTACAATTTACCTTATTATAAAATTTTTATGCAAAGTAAATGCGTGCTGTGTTCTTTTTGAGATGTTACAATGTCTATAAACAATATTAAAAAAATAGTGTTAATTTCACGTCAACGTTCAAAAGTAAACTCGATAAAACCATATTTAGGTTTGCAAGTTTTAAAATCGCATTACGGAATCACTGATAAAATCCGTTTGTAATGAACTAAATCCCAGAAAAATTAATTTCTCTGTGACTACAGTTAAACATTTTATCCTTATAGGTAAGAGTATATTTTAAGCCAGATCATATGTTCTAACATGTAATTTTTTCAAAACACTGAATTTTGAGTATTACAAAGGGGTATCCATTATATCCAAGTTCATATAAGTGAAATTCACTATAAAAGTCAATCAACATTATTGCTGAGAGTTTTTCGTAGTTTTGGATGAATGTAACAAAAATGTTCTAAGAAAATTTTTAAATGATTCTTTTAATGGTTAAAGTGGAAGAAAAAAAAGCAAATTACTTAGTCGATCTTAATTAAAATAGATGCAGCATTTTAGGTATTTAGACAATCGGTTTAAAACTAGCTTTAATTTTATGAGGCCTACGACATATTAATAATTAAACAAAAATGTATTTTTCTTGAACAGCATAAATCCAATGTTCAATTCAAATTTAAAATTTTAGTGCATTAAGGTAGAATCGAAATTCCAATAAAAAAAAAACATTACCAAATGGCATTGTTTGAATAGTTCGCAACTACTTATAGAGAGTTAACCAATGTTGTTATGATATATAACAGATGAACAAACATAACGAAAAGTGTTCTTTTGGTTCAGCTATAATGGTACTAATTAACTTTTTAAAGATTAACTAAGGTTTAATAGTGTGCTTAGGTGACGTAGCAAAATATATATTTAATCATCATGCAAAGATTTGAACTAAACATGCGCCACAAGGATCGTTACAAAGAGATTAAACAAACGTTTTTCAGAAAAAAGCAAAGACGAAAAAATAAACTAAGTATCTTGTTTTTGTTTTAGTAATTATGGTTTTCCAAGGTATTTGTACGGACATTTTGTGGAGATAGGTTGTTTAAAATAATTACTCCCAGACATAAAAAACTCAAGCTAAAATAAGCTGAATATGTCACATTTAAATGGTTAGGTAAGAAATGACCAAAAGAAAAAAGGAGGGAATATTAGTTTTATGGCAGGAGAAGTATATGACGCAAGTCGTAAAAAGTTAGTTGGATTAAGAATGTATGAGTTTATGAAATGGAAGGTGCAACAGTAAAGATCATACTTAAATTGTCAGGAATTATACGGGAACGGCTTGATCATCCGCAAGCGTATAAAAGTCCTTGACGCGTCGGAGATATTAACTAGTTAGCATAGAGCGTATGAGGATACAGTTGTAGAAGTCAGAGCACTTTCTTATTCAATAAGGGTAATTTTGACACTAGCGCGATTATCTCAGCTATATTGGGCTGGTTGAAAGGGAGTGTTACCTCAGTCCAGTCCAAATAACGGTTTTGCTTATATGAGCTTTGTTTCAAATCTTTTTTGGAATTATGCGAAGCAAATATTTTAAACATTACATTTTGTCAAACACATAATGAAAATCGTTGAGGTTGACTGTTAAATTGTTTAAAATGGAAATATATTAATGAAATGCATGCAATATATATACGAAAGGTATATAAAATATATAAAAAGATATCAACAAGAAACAGAGTATGAAGAAAAGACTAAAGAATGTTAGGAATAAGTAATATTAGAGTTTGTAGCTTTCTTTTGGTTAATTTGCTAAAACAAGTTATAATGGAAAGTCAATGGTGGAGAGCAAAGTATGACGAGTTATGACGTAATAAAAAGTAACCTCTGATGATCCGAAATTATTAATCTAAATATGATTGGATTTAATGATCTAAATAATATCTAAACATGACAATTTAAGTCTGAGTAAGAATAATACGCCAATACATTATTGATATCTAGAATTAAACTCGTTAAAAGTTACTGTTGTTGGTGTGTACGTTGTCAAATTAGACCATACATCGTGAAGGAATTTTTAAACATTTTAAATTTTAGGTTTTTAGCGTAAATTATAATATTTAATTTTAATTATTTTTAATTAGTTAACAAAAGTATACAACGAACATTCTTTGCTTTATTTTTCGTAAATCAATTATTTTGTTTACTCTTACAGCAATGTCTTTCACAAGTGGCCATAGTAAAAGCCATTAGCTAAGATACATATTGCATGGTTCTGTCAACAGCTATTATTGATTATAAGTTGATAAGTAAATATTAAAAAAAAAAATATTTTAGGTTAAAATGTACGGTTAAGTTTAAGTTATTTTAGGAAATTTCGCAGTCTGTCTAATTCTACAAACCGAATAAAATACATTACTCATACACTCAGCATTATAAATGATAATCGAAATTATTCTATGGTTTGCAAAAATGATTCAATTGGTCGTTGAATCATTTTTCCCAAAGGGAGGAGGCGTAGTGTCACCCTGTATATCAATTTATAGTTGTTTAATACATTAACATTTGTGTAATATATACAAGCTGAATATGCAAGCTGACGAGGGAATATGCAAGCTGACGAGGCACCGCGCTCGCGATGTAGACCTAGGGCAGAGTGTGAATAACTAATATAGATAACAAGGTGTAGTCGTAGGGCGGACCCTGTGGGTCCGGCCCGTGGCTGTAATAGTACCATCTAATAATATAATGTGTTTTTCCAAACAAGTCATTTTCCTTCATCGTCAAATTAAGACTTAAGTAAAGAACGGGAGTACAACGGCACCTCGAACTTTACAAGATGCTACAGGATGTTTAAAATAAATGTAGATATTTCGAATATTTTAAATTGTAAAATCTCGACTTTTTTTTTCTACTACTTGAATACACCTGTTTAGTCGTTTTACTTTTTTCACTTTCTTTAGCGCGAAGGGCGTTATGGTCCTACACGCATCCGATATCCTATTTTCCATATCTACTAGTGTTATAGAGGGATTCATATAAGCACAATCTTAAATGCAGCCCCATAAAAGGGAGTGTAAAGGTGTTAAGTCACGTGATCGAGGGGGGCACTGAATGAATCCATCCTTACTGATCCATTTTTGTGAGTAACGATCGTTTAAAAATTCTCGAACTTCCCGATGGTAATGGACAGGAGCTCCTCTTGTTGATACCACATTTCATCCCTTTAAAAGTTATCAACTTCTTCAAGAAGTTAGGGTAATTCGTTTTGCAAAAAATTTAGATATGTAGGCCCGTTAATCGTATGTAAGGTCCATTATTTCACACCATACATTAAGCGACCAATGATTTTTTTTGATCGATGGGCTGCTGAAAATTTGAGGTATAATAAAAGTTTACATTTCGACTATTTTAAATTGAAATATCTCGACTTATTTTTTAAATGGAACCCCTGTAAAATATTATTTTTTATGATAGATTTTGCAAAATTCTTAAACTTTCAATGAATGTCATAGACCTAGTTTTAATATTTTGCGATTTATTTTTGTTTTTAATTCACTTACTCTATTGTAAACAAAATAAATAGCAAATTATGACGTAATAATTATTCAAAAATATGCCCGTCTACTTGAATACACATGTTTAGTCATTTTACTTATTTTTCTTCACTTTCCTTAACATAAAGGGCGTTATTGTCCTGCCCGCATCCCGTATCATAACGATCGTTCAAAAATTACTGAACATCCCGATGATAATGGACAGGAGCTCCATCTTGTTGATTCCACATTTCTTCCCTTTCAAAGTTATCGACTTCTTCAAGAAATTGGAGTAATTCGTTTTAAAAAAAATTAGGTATCTAGGTTCGTTAGTCGGTTCGTGGAAACAATATGGATTAATAATTCGTAAATTTAATATTTCATACTATACATTAAGCGACCAACGACTTTTTTTTGATGGATGGGTTGTTGAATAATAATGCATATTACGGGGCTTAACTGCTCCATTACGGCGAAAAGTAGCATCATCTGAAAACATTATTTTGGATAAGAACTTTGGATTGATCTCTAATGCTCCATTTATGATGGTATAAAAGTTTATTCGACGTTCAAATTCACGGTCTTGAAGTTCTTGATGTAGTTCCATATGAAAGAAGTGTTACTTGTTTTTTTCTCGTGGTAGCATTCCGGTTTACCACTTTCCGTTTCGCATATTCAACACATGTCAAAATTTGATAATGCTTATATTTTTAATTTATCATGGCAACTATGATGTTACAGCGTAAGAGAATTAAAAACAAGGGTAAAATTAAAAACCAAAATAAATCGCCAATTATTAAAAATATCTATTGTACATAGTTAACGAAAGTTAAAGAATTTTGCAAAATCTATCAGAAAAAATAATAATATACAGGGTGAGCCATTTAAAAAAGTTTTGTTGAGGAGTTTTTACATTGACACACACCACGATTTTGTTCCGTCATATTAAATTCGTAACAGTTTATCCTTAAATCATATTTAATTTCTCTCCAAAATTTAAAGTCAATTGAATGAGAAGATATTTTAAACATTTTATTTGTATGCCATTTTGTTCCGCCATCTTGAATTGATAGAATAGTTTTACTAGTTCATCTTAAGTTCATTAAGTAGTTTTTCAGGCTGAATTTTTTTTTTGAATAATTTATTAAGCCTTGATTTTTGTGCAAAATTTGAGATAAATTGGATGTGCACTTTTTAGGTAAAAATTTTATTGACATTTTACTATTTGCCATTTTGTTTTGCCATACTGGATTTTTACCAAAAGGATACTAGGTTATCCCTATATGACCCTAAATTTACATTACATTTACAGACATACAGACCGAAGAAATCGAGAAAATATGTTTTTCGTCATTTAGGGACCCTCAAACGTGAAGATCTGAAAAAATCTCGGGGGTGATTTTTTTTCACGATTAAAATACTTCCCTTTTATGAGGGAAGTAAAAATGAACATATACTATTATTGTTTCATTAATTTGGTATTTGCTTGCTGGTCATAATATACTAGGTGTGATATATTTATCTTTCAAGTTAAGAGAGTAAGTTGACAAAAATCCTACCATAAGAGGCATTGTATTTCTATTGGATCAAGTTAGAACTTAAATTGATATATCTCCTTCTAACACAAAAATGAAATATGTGGGCGCTAAGTATTCTCTCGGTAGTCTCTTATCAATTCAATTAAGATCGTAGTAAGGTTTTTATGTGGATACATGTCAGAAATTATAAAAATTGAATTGTCAATAGGCGTATTTGTATAGAGGGATTCAACATTAAAACTGGCTATAACATCTCCGAGATATAACCTAAAATTTAAGCTTTTCCACGACATGTTTGGAGTTTTTGAGATAACCATGAGACTGTCCTGTAAAGAGAATTGAGATAGTGGCTAAATGT
The DNA here is from genome assembly GCA_030620095.1 of Kuschelorhynchus macadamiae. Lineage (NCBI taxonomy): Eukaryota > Metazoa > Arthropoda > Insecta > Coleoptera > Curculionidae > Kuschelorhynchus > Kuschelorhynchus macadamiae. The sequence continues at coordinate 518,199 of JAUTXW010003321.1, forward strand.
TTACCTATATCGTAAGATGGCGAGCCTGCTGACCGAAGATGGGACGTAACGGTATATTGAATTCCGTTTGTAAAGTCGAGGATACTTCGAATCGCTTCAATTTGTACCTTTCTAGGTCTGGCAAATCCAAGGCACTGTCGAGGTTTCAGATTCTCCTTTCGATTTCCTTGGTTCGGTCCGTTTTATTTATTTTTGGAAGTCTGTAAAATCGAGTAAACTTCGAACCGCCTGGCTTTAGTTTTTCTTCTCTATGTCTGGCAAATCCAAGACACTTTTCAGGTTCTCTTTTGAATTTTCTTGTTTGAGTCTGTTCGTACTGTCATCCTGAAGTAATGCCTCTATTATCTCTACGTAGTTGTTCTTGCCTATGACCACCAGGTAGAATCAGTAGAAATATCTTCTTGTTGTGTCGTTGTTCTTTCTGCGGCTACAAGTTAGATTTTGGTGAATTAGAGCTGCGAATTAGTTTTACGGTTTCATATCGAATTGAATCTGCCTGTTCTTGTGGCAGTTATAGAAGGCAATTCTCTATACTCACTATTATATCTATGTTGGAATCTCTTCGAACAATTTACGATTTACGTGGTTTAGAGAGAATCGATGCTCTGTTTATTTTAATGAAATAAATGTTAAATTGATTTTTGCATTCTGTAGTGGCCATACTGTTTGGTGCTTGCGGCTTAGTCAGTTTTGATTTTTCATCCTTGTATACAAATGGGTCTATTGACGATTCAATTTCTATAATTTATAATATATTTCAACTCAAAAACTTTAAATCGATCTTAATTGCATTGATAAGAAAATATTTAACGCCCACATATTTCATTTTTGAAATGACTTTTTATGATCAAAATCAGTCGCCGGCATGGGATCTCTGGTAAAACCATAAAAAACAAATGAACATAGGAAATTAACGAAATGAGCATCAACTTTATTGTTTTAATTATTATTGTCCATTAAACGGGTCTTTTCTTCCTGATTATACATATACTAAGTTTGATACCTTTATCTTTAAAGATATACCTTGATCTAAAGATACCCAAGAAATATGAGAAATACCCTGCCATAAGAGGCAATGTATTCCCATCGACTTCACTATGTAATAGAACGTTCTCTGTCACGCTCTAACATACTGCCTCTTATCGCAGGGTTTTTCTCAAATTTCTCGGGTATCTTTAGAGATGAAGGTATCAAACCTAGCATATTCATAATCGGCAAGGAGAGAGCCATTTTACGAACATATATTATACAGGGTATGCCATTTAGTATAACAAAATTGAAGCCCATCTCGTTAATTTTCTATATTCGTTTGTTTTTTCTGGTAACTAGTCCTGGCGGTTCAAAAAAAAACTCAAAACGTTTGTATTCAACATTTTTTTGATATCTTTAACTCTCTAGATTCTCGTTTGAGCTAAGATAAATGCACCATAAAATGTCTTATTAGATATTTAAATAAATAAAAAGTAAAAGACTAAACATAATATAAAAATTAAAAGATAGGACAGGCAAAGACTTATTTTAAAAAATCTCATATATTTAGAACACCTCGTATATTACAAAGTGCATTTCTTTTTTGCGTTGGACCAAAAACAAAACTGCATACCATTGCCGCTATTTTGATTTATCTTTTCAAAATATAGCTAAGAACACTCGCAGGATTCAGACCAAATTAAAACGTTTGTTATCACCCCTCCCTCTTCAATGCTTTGAATTAAAATTAACAGACAGAAAAGATTAAAATACCATCAGTTTTGACTTATTATTTTTAAAAAACTGATTTTACAAAATTAGTTACTATGAGTTTATATTGTAATTAGAATATCTAAATTAAGCTTTATTTACAAAATACAAAATTTTACCGACATAGTTTTTGTATTAAAGGAATTTCTAAATTTTGTCATTTTCTCGGTACTTTCTGTATCAAATTACTCTTGAATGCCAAGATACTTAGTTATTTAGTAGTAAAAGCAGAGTATTTACATTTTCTTCAAAATTGCATTTTTGCTTTGAAGAAATCTGCACTATTTCTTAAGTAAAAACAATACAAATGGGTTTACTATGTTTGTGCTCATACAAAAACTAGCCAGCTTAAAGTAAAATAACATGAGTTACTTTTTTTTCTGTTGATTTCACAGGAAAAATATGGCAAATGAAGCAAAAGCTGGTTACTGTGTTTTTGCCCAAGCCAAAAAATTTTATTACGACAGAACCAAATCAAGTAAACGAATTAACCATAGAGAAACACACAACAAATCTGGGGTTTTGAATAAAAATTTCTATTTGCTGTCATTTAAACTGGGACATCCACCCCACTGTTCATCACTAACACAATCTCCTAAGAAGAAGCTATTCTAACTATATTTAGATTATGACAATTTATATTACCACCCGTAACTTCAAAATTCTAAATAACTAGTTAATAATAGTAAGTAATAAATGTGTGTTACTGAGTTTTTGTTCGGGACAGTGGTATTTTGATAAACAAATAATGTGGTTTATTATATTAATTAATTATTAATTTTCATTTTCCACCTGAAACAGTGTTTTCCAATTTTATTATATTGTTCTAGAGGCTGTAGGTCGCAAATTTGTAGCATGACTATAATAAATATGCGCTTTTCTAAATGTCTGATGTAAGCTGGGAATTTTAGAATTTCCATATAGATGCGTTTAGCTAAAGCATCTATAGACGTTTTTGCTACTAAGAACAGTTAAACAGCGTTTTTATTTCATAATCATTTCGGATATATATTTTGTCATTGTTGTAAATAATAATAAATATAAATAAAAGCAACGCATTATTATTACTTTAGAAGAACAGTGGCTTTTTAATCGACTTGACGAAAGGAGGAAGTTATTATTTCAAACATATAGATTTGTTCATTGTACGTTGAGGGCTTCATAACTTTAAGCCATTTTAGCGTCTACCATCGCTAAATTTGAAATATAGACATTTGACATTTGATTTGGATCTCGGCTCCTATTATACCTACAGAAAAGGTTAAATGGGGAATGTTTTAGAGGAAACTTATTGCATTCGATATCTGGCTTCAGATTTACGATCGATCAATAAGAAAATGGCGGATTTCGTTTTTCGCCAGTATATCCAGAACGGTAAATTTGACAGCTGTCAATATGTGACATTATTCGGACACATTTTTAAGACAAATTAAATGGCGTATACGACACGTCTTCATTGTTTTTTGTTAAACCGCAACCCGCCTCAACTTTCATTTTTCTTATAACCGCAATATTGGATTTTTCGATTTTTGAAAACAGCCTAAAATTTTCAGTCTAGTGATATCTCACAAGTGCATTTAAGATTTTAGTGTCATCAAAATATCACACTTCGTAAATTAGGTTTCAATGTTTTTAAAGGAGGCCATGATTTATTTGTCACAAGATTACATTAATAAGTAAGTAATGTATTGAACGTAAATAACGACTTAAAAAATCTAAACGAGCTTTAACTACTTTGTAAGTGGGTAACATTAATTTACAAATCTGCAAAATGACGTCCATTTGCATCGAGACATTTTTGACAATTGGTGACTGTTGTTCGTACAACCCTGGTAAGTGTATTTCGGTTAATATTTCTAAATGTGTCCAGAACTCTTTGCCTCAGGATTTCTATGGTCACGGGGGGATCAAATTCATAGATTCCATTCTTCGTGTGATTCCAGAGGTAGAAATCCAAGGGCGACAGGTCAGGGGATCTAGGAGGCCAAGATATTGGACCATTTGAAGAAATTATTCTTTCGGCAAACTGCTCTCTTAAGAAGTTCCTGACTTGAAAGGTATTGTGAGCCAGACATCCGTCTTGTTGAAACCAAGTTCATCTTAATTCATCTTCCGTTAGAATAGCTCGTAAGGCTGGTACAACCTGGTTTCGCAAAAGCTCTAGGTACCTCTGCCCCTTTAGGTTGTGGTCAAACAAAAATGGTCCAATAAGTAGATTTCCTGAAATGATTAATAATTTATAAATAGGTGCCCAACAGTCAAGGGCGGCAGGGTCGGCCGGGTGGTACTAGAAACTATAAATTATAAAGGGAAAATTATCTTTATTAAAAAGTAGATATTTTCTTTCCAAAAGTAATTATCGAAACATCCCGTAATGAGCCTGTATACAGTTGAAACCTATTCAGCTTTATTATGAAAAAGAAAAACATATTTGGTTAGCGGGAAGTAATAGACGTAATAAATTATTTTGTTGGTATTGCATATTAATTTCGGAAAAACTAAATCAATTTATTTCAGTGATATAATAATCTTAAATAAGTACACCGTGCCTTAATAAAACATAAAATATCAAAAGAACGCGCTTCAAAATTTAAATTATTCGGAAATACAGCTGAACGCCTTTCTATAAATCATAATGAAAATCGAAAAATAATTCGACATTTGATTAATATGGTATTTTTTTCATAACGCAAGAACTAGGCTTCCCGGGTAATAATAAATCAATAAATTCAGACAATCAAAATAATTTTAGAGAATTAGCTAAATCTGCAGAAAATTTAGATAAAGTGTTAATAAATTTATAGAACCCAATTCTATTTTTATAGGTTCTTCGAAACTACAATACAAAATGATTGAATAAAAATGTAATACAATATCAAAAAAGTAAGTTGACTGACTAGAGTAGAACGTTTTACTTTTTTTTATATAAAAAAAAAAGATTATTATTTGACCATCATTTGGTGCCTATTTAAAAAAGATTGGTTAGATTAACTTACCAATGATCCCACACCAAACGTTACTTCCAAATGTGATCTGTAGACGTCTCCCTGCCACTTCGTGAGGATTTTGCACAGCCCAATGATGACGGTTGTGCCTATTAGAGACTCCAAAAACGTGAACCTGCTCTCATCGGACCACAAAACATGATTTACGAAATCAGGATTTTCATTACATCTCCTAGTATACCACTCACAGAACTGTAGTCGTCTTGGAAAATTGGTTTCCTTAAGTCCTTGTATTATTATGGGTTTGTACGGATGGTACTTATTCTTTTTTAAAACTCTATGTACTCTTGATTTTGGCACATTAGTTTCCTGTTCTACAGTTCTTACCTATGCACTAGGGTTTTCATTGATAGCTTGTAAAATGTTTCTGTCTAGATTTTCATTGTTATTATTGTATCCGTTTCTAGGTTGTTCGAAGGCACCATGGTTAATTAAATTAACTACGATTTTCCTGAATTGGGTTTTATGAGGCTGCCATCGTAGGGGTACATCTCCAAATACTTTGCTGAGGTAACGTCGGCGTTTCTGTATGATTGAAAGTACAGAGCTAACATGCCGGCCATTTTCTATAGGTTTTCACAATTTATGTGTCAGATTTATGATTTTATTGGGATAAAAGCGTACCTACTACTTATTAAAACACAGCTTTGATACTTTCAACTATTTAACTTAACGTCAAAATCAAAATCCAATTTTGTTACAGATAAATCATGGCCTCCTTAGAAAAGCATTGAGAGCTAACATTACTTTAAATCATGGCCTCCTTAGAAAAAACTGAAACCTAACTTTACGATGTGTAATACTTCGATGATACTAAAATCTTTAATGCACTTGTGAGATATCACTAGACTGGAAATTTTAGGCTCTTTCCAAAAATCGAAAAATCCAATATGGCGGCCATAAAAAAAAGTTAAGGCGGGTTGCGGGTTAACAAAAAACAATGAAGACGTGTCGTATACGCCATCATCTTATTTGTCTTAAAAATGTGTCCCAATAATGTCACATTTTGGCAGCTGTCAAATTTACCGTTTTGGATATACTGTTCTGATATGATTCATAAAATTAAAACGATTTTTTAATTATTTGTCTTATTTCATTCAATTTGACGAGACAGGTAGTTCCATGTCTTTTTCAAAAATGTTTTTATTTTATTTTTCCTAAACATATTGCATAACAATCTAAGATTTTACAAAATCAAAAATTAACATGAGACGTAAATTAGAAGATCAATAACACCAAATAATATTTAAGTAAAATAAAATACACATAGCACATTATCGTTTTGTCAAACAAATACATACACAGAACATTTATTGTCATAATACTTTTTCAGTGGTTACAGGAGAATTTTTATTATTTAGATATTTATTTACTTTATAAAGAGTTGGGGAACCTAAGTTGAAAAATATATATATATATATATATATATATATATATATATATATATATATATATATATATATATATATATATATATATATATATATATATATATATATATATATATATATATATATATATATATATATATATATATATATATATATATATATATATATATGTATATATATATATATATATATATATATATATATATATATATATATATATATATATATATATATATATATATATATATATATATATATATATATATATATATATATATATATATATATATATATATATCAAGTACTTTCTTGGGATGAGGTTCGTGGATTGAACAAAGAAACTTTAATTGACGTTTCGCCTGTCCATTTCAGGCTTTTTCAAAATATTTAATTCTGCACATCTAAAAATTAAATACAAAAAGTGTATATATGTAAGTTAATAAATAAAAACAATTAGGTATAACGGCACGCACTAAAATTATTAAAACATTTATTTAAAATAGTACAGTACATACCTTGAGAAAGATGTTCTTTTACCTTGCTTGGCAGTGTGGAGGTAAGTGATACACTGGTTAAAGAATTCTATTGTTTTTTTTTTTATATATATCCTTTAGTTTTTTTGATTATATGTAGAACTATTTGTGGATACGGGTTGTTTTAAAAGTATTTGTGTGAGTCTGACAGTATACAGTATGTATTTATGATTGATATTATTTGGCTGAGATTGTCAATGTCTTTCCGATCGTTTACTGTATTTTTTTCTTTTTTTATCTCGACCATTTCTTTGAATGTCAGTTTATGGTAATGTTGTTCTTTTGATAAGACCGTTGTACTCGAAAAATCAAATTCATGTTTCATGTCTCTTTCATGTTTATGTAGTGCTGTGGAAGCATTTTTTGTATATTTATGCCCATTTAGTCTATTTGATAGGTATTGTGTGGTCATGCCAATATATATTTTGGGGCAGTTTAGGCAGGGAATGCTGTAAACTACGTTTGATTGTTTTTTAATTGGTGTCTGACTTTTTAGTGGTGTATATAAAGATTTAAGGGTATTGTTAGATTTGTGGCATACGGTTATGTCGTGTTTACCGAGAATGTGTTTAATCTTTTCAGAAAGACCTTCAGTGTATGGTAAAGATATGTATGTAGTTGTTTTATTGTTGTCATGATTATTTACAATATGTTTTGTGGCATTGTATAATTTTTGGGTTCTTCGCTTTATAATTCGTTCGATGGCTTTTAATGGGAAATGATTTTTTAAGAGAGTATTTTTAACTTTATTTAGAATGTCAACTCGGTATATAGGTGATGTTTGTGTTAGTGCACGGTCAACTAATCCTATCATCACGGAGTTTTTTTGACATTTTGGGTGACTGGAATTATAATTAAGGTAGCGGGAGGACCAGGTTTTTTTGGTGTACCACTTAGTTTTAATGCCATTTGTTTTGTGGTCTCTTATTAATGTTAAATCCAAAAAGTTTATAGCACCATCATTTTCTATTTCGGAAGTAAACTGCAATTTTGGATGAAAATTGTTAAAGAGGGAGATAATTTCCGTTGTTTTATTTTTTGGTATGGCTAATAAACAATCATCCACGTACCTTTTAAAAAATAATATTGGTACATTGGCTTTTTGTAACACTGTTTCTTCTAGATATTCCATTACTATTTGGGCTGCGGTGGAAAAGATGGGTGAACCCATTGCACATCCGTCAAGCTGTTGGTAGTAATCATCTTTGTATTGGAAATAGTTGTTCGAAAGAATGAGATCTATCCCTTCTATGAATTCTGTGCAAGAGAGTGTTCTGTGATTCTTTATCTGATTCCATTTTTCTTTAATGATTTGTTTTAAAAGTTTAGTCGGAATGTTTGTATATAAGGATATTACGTATAGAGAGATGAGTTGGAAATTATTTGGTATTTTAAGGTTGTCTATAAACTTTTTAAATTCAAACGAATCTTTAATGTAATAATCATTTCTGCCTGTAATTTTTGATAAGCAATTTGATAAAAAACTTGAAAGTTTGTAGAATGGTGACTGAATATAGGAAACAATGGGTCTCATAGGAATGTCGGGTTTGTGAAGTTTAGGCATTCCATAGAATTTTGGTGGAACAGAATTATGTATTTTTAATGATTTGGATTCTTTTTCGGATATGTGATTACGTTTTAACAGTTTTTCTATGAACGAGTTATTTTTGGATTGAAGAGATTTCGTCGAATCAAATCTCATTTTTTTATATGTGTTTTTGTCATCAAGAAGTGCATTAATTTTGTTGTTGTAATCAATGGTATTCATTATTACAGTCTTGTTACTTTTGTCTGGCTTTAAGACTGTTATCTGTGGATTTGTTTTTAAAAAATATTTACATTTTTTTGCTTGCTTTGATAGTTTTTTTTGAGTTTTGTTTTGCTGTATTTTTTTGTGTCTTATTTTAATTTTATGGTTGGTAATGACATTAACAATCTCTGACCGGATACTATCTTTTTGTTCAGATGGTTTATTGTAAATAGCTGACTCGATAGAAGCAATGTAATCTATTGTTGGTAAATTGTATTCTTCACTAACAGGTAGAGAAAATTTTTCACCTAGGGCTAGTGTTTCTGCAATTTCGTTTGGGATATGCGTATCTGAGATGTTTTCTAGCCAGTTATTGGTATCGATTTTATCGTTGTTGGTTTGTATAGTTTTATATAAATTATTAAATTTATTATTATTTTTTTGTTTGACTCGTTTGAAAATAGTTTCTGCTTTTTGTTGTTCAAGTTTTAGGAATGTATCCACAGTTTTGTGTGGTAGAATATTTTTTATTTTATTTTTGCCATTTTGTAAACTTTGACTAAGGTTATTAATAGATTTTGTTGTTTCTGTAATTAGGAGATTTAGTATTTTTAATTTAGTATTATTAATGACATCGAAAAATTTGCTCTCAAGGTACTTACTTGTAAAACATATATGTGTGGTATGTAAATTTAAAAATTTTGGAAAAATATTTGTACTTTTGCATCTCAATAGAAATATTCGTCTAATTTTCTGATTAGCAATCTTCTTGTATATTCTTGAGATGTGCTTCAGACAGGTTGTTGTTTCTGAACCATAGGAATTTGTTATTGAAGCAAAAAACTTCATTTTGTGTTATAGCAACTTTCACCCTTGCCAATATATATATTTTTATATTTCTCTTCTTGAACCTTACAATTTATAAATATCAAGTACTTTCTTGGGATAAGGTTCGTGGATTGAACAAAGAAACTTTAATTGACGTTTCGCATGTCCATTTCAGGCTTTTTCAAAATATTTAATTCTGCACATCTAAAAATTAAATACAAAAAGTATATATATGTAAGTTAATAAATAAAAACAATTAGGTATAACGGCACGCACTAAAATTATTAAAACATTTATTTAAAATAGTACAGTACATACCTTGAGAAAGATGTTCTTTTACCTTGCTTGGCAGTGTGGAGGTAAGTGATACACTGGTTAAAGAATTCTATTGTTTTTTTTTTTTTATATATATCCTTTAGTTTTTTTGATTATATTAACAATGTAGAACTATTTGTGGATACGGGTTGTTTTAAAAGTATTTGTGTGAGTCTGACAGTATACAGTATCTATTTATGATTGATGGAAAATACTATTTTCCATCAATCATAAATACATACTGTATACTGTCAAACTCACACAAATACTTTTAAAACAACCCGTATCCACAAATAGTTCTACATTGTTAATATAATCAAAAAAACTAAAGGATATATATAAAAAAAAAACAATAGAATTCTTTAACCAGTGTATCACTTACCTCCACACTGCCAAGCAAGGTAAAAGAACATCTTTCTCAAGGTATGTACTGTACTATTTTAAATAAATGTTTTAATAATTTTAGTGCGTGCCGTTATACCTAATTGTTTTTATTTATTAACTTACATATATACACTTTTTGTATTTAATTTTTAGATGTGCAGAATTAAATATTTTGAAAAAGCCTGAAATGGACAGGCGAAACGTCAATTAAAGTTTCTTTGTTCAATCCACGAACCTCATCCCAAGAAAGTACTTGATATTTATAAATTGTAAGGTTCAAGAAGATAAATATAAAAATATATATATATTGGCAAGGGTGAAAGTTGTTATAACACAAAATGAAGTTTTTTGAAGAAATAACAAATTCCTATGGTTCAGAAACAACAACCTGTCTGAAGCACATCTCAAGAATATACAAGAAGATTGCTAATCAGAAAAATAGACGAATATTTCTATTGAGATGCAAAAGTACAAATATTTTTCCAAAATTTTTAAATTTACATACCACACATATATGTTTTACAAGTAAGTACCTTGAGAGCAAATTTTTCGATGTCATTAATAATACTAAATTAAAAATACTAAATCTCCTAATTACAGAAACAACAAAATCTATTAATGACCTTAGTCAAAGTTTACAAAATGGCAAAAATAAAATAAAAAATATTCTACCACACAAAACTGTGGATACATTCCTAAAACTTGAACAACAAAAAGCAGAAACTATTTTCAAACGAGTCAAACAAAAAAATAATAATAAATTTAATAATTTATATAAAACTATACAAACCAACAACGATAAAATCGATACCAATAACTGGCTAGAAAACATCTCAGATACGCATATCCCAAACGAAATTGCAGAAACACTAGCCCTAGGTGAAAAATTTTCTCTACCTGTTAGTGAAGAATACAATTTACCAACAATAGATTACATTGCTTCTATCGAGTCAGCTATTTACAATAAACCATCTGAACAAAAAGATAGTATCCGGTCAGAGATTGTTAATGTCATTACCAACCATAAAATTAAAATAAGACACAAAAAAATACAGCAAAACAAAACTCAAAAAAAACTATCAAAGCAAGCAAAAAAATGTAAATATTTTTTAAAAACAAATCCACAGATATCAGTCTTAAAGCCAGACAAAAGTAACAAGACTGTAATAATGAATACCATTGATTACAACAACAAAATTAATGCACTTCTTGATGACAAAAACACATATAAAAAAATGAGATTTGATTCGACGAAATCTCTTCAATCCAAAAATAACTCGTTCATAGAAAAACTGTTAAAACGTAATCACATATCCGAAAAAGAAGCCAAATCATTAAAAATACATAATTCTGTTCCACCAAAATTCTATGGAATGTCTAAACTTCACAAACCCGACATTCCTATGAGACCCATTGTTTCCTATATTCAGTCACCATTCTAGAAACTTTCAAGTTTTTTATCAAATTGCTTATCAAAAATTACAGGCAGAAATGATTATTACATTAAAGATTCGTTTGAATTTAAAAAGTTTATAGACAACCTTAAAATACCAAATAATTTCCAACTCATCTCTCTAGACGTAATATCCTTATATACAAACATTCCGACTAAACTTTTAAAACAAATCATTAAAGAAAAATGGAATCAGATAAAGAATCACACAACACTCACTTGCACAGAATTCATAGAAGGGATAGATCTCATTCTTTCGAACAACTATTTCCAATACAAAGATGATTACTACCAACAACTTGACGGATGTGCAATGGGTTCACCCATCTCTTCCACCGCAGCCCAAATAGTAATGGAATATCTAGAAGAAACAGTGTTACAAAAAGCCAATGTACCAATATTATTTTTTAAAAGGTACGTGGATGATTGTTTATTAGCCATACCAAAAAATAAAACAACGGAAATTATCTCCCTCTTTAACAATTTTCATCCAAAATTGCAGTTTACTTCCGAAATAGAAAATGATGGTGCTATAAACTTTTTGGATTTAAAATTAATAAGAGACCACAAAACAAATGGCATTAAAACTAAGTGGTACACCAAAAAAACCTGGTCCTCCCGCTACCTTAATTATAATTCCAGTCACCCAAAATGTCAAAAAAACTCCGTGATGATAGGATTAGTTGACCGTGCACTAACACTAACATCACCTATATACCGAGCTGACATTCTAAATAAAGTTAAAAATACTCTCTTAAAAAATCATTTCTCATTAAAAGCCATCGAACGAATTATAAAGCGAAGAACCCAAAAATTATACAATGCCACAAAACATATTGTAAATAATCATGACAACAATAAAACAACTACATACATATCTTTACCATACACTGAAGGTCTTTCTGAAAAGATTAAACACATTCTCGGTAAACACGACATAACCGTATGCCACAAATCTAACAATACCCTTAAATCTTTATATACACCACTAAAAAGTCAGACACCAATTAAAAAACAATCAAACGTAGTTTACAGCATTCCCTGCCTAAAATGCCCCAAAAAATATATAGGCATGACCACACAATACCTATCAAATAGACTAAATGGGCATAAATATACAAAAAATGCTTCCACAGCACTACATAAACATGAAAGAGACATGAAACATGAATTTGATTTTTCGAGTACAACGGTCTTATCAAAAGAACAACATTACCATAAACTGACATTCAAAGAAATGGTCGAGATAAAAAAAGAAAAAAATACAGTAAACGATCGGAAAGACATTGACAATCTCAGCCAAATATATCACAATCTAATTTAATTCAATTGTTACAAACTATTTTCCATCAATCATAAATACATACTGTATACTGTCAGACTCACACAAATACTTTTAAAACAACCCGTATCCACAAACAGTTCTACATTGTTAATATAATCAAAAAAACTAAAGGATATATATATAAAAAAAAAACAATAGAATTCTTTAACCAGTGTATCACTTACCTCCACACTGCCAAGCAAGGTAAAAGAACATCTTTCTCAAGGTATGTACTGTACTATTTTAAATAAATGTTTTAATAATTTTAATGCGTGCCGTTATACCTAATTGTTTTTATTTATTAACTTACATATATACACTTTTTGTATTTAATTTTTAGATGTGCAGAATTAAATATTTTGAAAAAGCCTGAAATGGACAGGCGAAACGTCAATTAAAGTTTCTTTGTTCAATCCACGAACCTCATCCCAAGAAAGTACTTGATATTTCTAAATTGTAAGGTTCAAGAAGAGAAATATAATATATATATATATATATATATATATATATATATATATATATCCTACAAACCAATTACAAAAAAAGAACAATGCACTTGTTGACCACTGGGAGACAAAAGGATACATATCACCAGACATGGCAAAAAAACTTAAAATAAGAAATGCTGTTCCCCCAAAAATCTATACCTTTACGTCCAATAGTCTCTTGCATCCAGTCACCGTTAACATTATTATCGAATTTTTTAAAAGATATTTTATATATATATATAAATATATATCACTCGATGTAATATCTCTTTATACAAATATACCGATTACCCTAGTATATAAAGAATATATATTCCTCTAGAAGACTTTCTATGTGCAACTGAACTCACCCTAAATTCAATATTTTCTATATGAACAAAAAATATATAAGCAAATTGAGGGTTGTGCAATGGGAGCGTCTATTTCCAGTGTCGTCGCGCAAATAGTGATGGAAGACCTAGAAGAAATTTCCATTAAAAAATTAAAATATAAACTCCCATTTTTTTATAGATACGTGGATGATTGTATCACAGCCATCCCAAAAGACAAAATAGACAACATTCAAAAAATATTTAATAGCTACCATAAAAAATTACAATTCACATATGAAATAGAGGAAAACAACAAAATAAATTTTTTAGATGTCACCATACATAATCTAAATGAAAATTTAAGAACTGAATGGTTCACAAAAAAAACGTGGTCACAAGGTATCTTAATTTTCTCTATGTATCCAATGTGTCAAAAAAAATCCGTTGTAATTGGTCTGGCGGATATCGCTCTTTCTGACTGGGAATACAGAAAACGAGCTATTGAAAAAGCAAAAAATGCCCTTTATAAAAATAACTACCCCAAAAACTTAATTAACAAAATTTTCAAAAAAAGAATTCATAAGTTCTACAATTCTACTGCGAACATCAACAAAAATGAAAAAAACAACTCAACTAAGAAAAAATATCTCTCTTTGCCATACATACAAGGCCTATCAGAACAGCTAAAAGAACTTCTAGATAAACATGATTTAACAGTGTTCACAAAAACCTTCTTAACAAACATTATAACAAAAAAAGTAACATCATTTACCAAATTCCTTGCAATGATTGTTCAGGAGTGTATATTGGTCAAACTTCCCAGTATTTAGAAAACAGATTGAAAAGCCATAAATATGATAAAAAAAATACCACTGCCCTAATCACCCACGAAATCTCAAAAAAACACACTTTTAATTATAATAATACAAAAATTATATAGAAATCCAAAAAAATATTTAAGCAAAATATATTATTCATTGTTGAAATAGTGTTCGTCGCGACTTGCAGGCGGAACAACTGCTACAAAATGTGTGTGTTTCTTCGTAAAATGTGAACGCGTATTTTATAAATTTTTAATTATTTAGGATATATAGTGTTTTTCTTTTCTTTTTCTTTTTTGCCTTTTTTTGTTTGGGAATAATATAATGAAAAGTAGACGTTTAAAAGGTGCTTGTATAACTATGTATATCTAAAAATTACTAACATACTTACTATAAAATTAATCGTATAGTTGTACATGTAAAGAAAATAGCATAATGTAAGTTTTTGTAAAGCAATGTTAATGACGTGTAAAACTCCTTGTTTTAGATTTTGAAAAAGACCAAATTGTGGTCGAAACGTCAATCCAAAAAGACAAATGTAGAAAATTAAAAACATTTCAATATTTTAAACAAATTGGCTTATTTTCTCAAATATATATATATATATATATATATATATATATATATATATATATATATATATAAAGAATTCTATTGTTTATATATATATATATATATATATATATATATATATATATATATATATATATATATATATGGTAATTAGGTACTTCTTTTCTTGGGATGCGTGTTCATAAAATTAAAACGATTTTTTAATTATTTGTCATATTTCATTCGATTTGACGTTTCGACAGGTAGTTCCATGTCTTTTTCAAAAATGTTTTTAGTTTATTTTTCCTAAAACATATTACAAAAGATAACTATCTAAGATTTTAAAAAATCAAAAATTATCTTAACATGAGATGTAAATTAGAAGGTCAATAACACCAAATAACATTTAAGTAAAATAAAATACACATAGCACATTGTCGTTTTGTCAAACAAATACATACACAGAACATTTATTCTCATAAAACTTTTTCAGTGATTATAGGAGAATTTTTATTATTTAGATATTTATTTACTTTAAACAGAGTTGGGAACTTAGATGATGTTGAAAAAAATTTTGTTTATCAAATTAACATCTTTTTTGTCATTAATTGCATTTTTATTTTTCCCGATTTCAATAGATTCATATATCTCTCTTTTCTATTCCAAAAACTTTAATTGACGTTTTGCCTGTCTATTTCAGGCTTTTTCAAAATATTTGTTTCTGCACATCTAAAAATTAAATACAGAAAGTCTATATACGCAAGTTAAAAAATAAAAACAATTAGGTATGACGGCACGCATAAAAAAGAATTAGTCAAAATAGTACAGTACATACCTTGAGAAGGATGTTATTTTGCCTTGCTTGGCAGTGTGGAGGTAAGTGATACACTGGTTAAAGAATTCTACTGTTTTTTTTTTTATATATATCATTTAATTTTTTTGGTTATATTTACATTGTAGACACTATTGGTGGATACGGGTTGTTTTAAGGGGTATTTGTGTGAGCCTGACAGTATACAGTATGTATTTATGATTGATGGAAATAGTTTATAACAATTGAATTGAATTAGACTGTGATATATTTGGCTGAGATTGATTGTTTTTAATGATTGTTAATTCAAACGTAGTTTGCAGAATTCCATGCCTAAACTGCCCCAAAAAATATATAGGCATGACCACACAATACCTAACAAGTAGATTAAACGGGCATAAATATACAAAAAATGCTTCCACAGCACTACATAAACTCGAAAGAGATATGGAAAATGAATTTGATTTTTCGGGTACAACGGACTTATCAAAAGAACAACATTCCCTATATAAACTGACTTTGAAAGAAATGGTCAAGATAAAAAAAGAAAAAAGTACAGTAAACGATCGGAATATATATATATATATATATATATATATATATATATATATGAGTATACATATATATAAAAATAGTTTAAATATAAAAGTCTTTGCATTTTACCTAAATAGTCAGAAGTTTTACCAGAATATACAAATTAAAATTATATTTAAAAAAAACTTTCTCGTTTTTTTTAAATATAACTTTTTATTTATTTATTTTTTTTTCATTAGAATCCCCATAATCCCTCGAATTCTACAGTATATACATGTTAGATATTTACTCCAATCGTTCATTCATTATTTCACCTAAAAAATACTTACCTTGAAAACTGGTGTGATTGAAGGTAACAATGATTAATTGAATGTCAATATCAATATTAAATTTTTATTTTAATTTCTTTAGATTAGATCTAAAACTTAACATACTATAGTTTTGTTTTACAAATTAGGCAGATATTGCCAAAGCTCATTGGGTATATCCCAGGATATACCATCAAAGTACGTGACTGCTACGAGAGGAAAATTTTCCCATCGCCTATCCTGCAGTACTTCCAATGACTTTTTTCGACGACAATTTGCTCCATTAATAGTATTACCTGCAGGTCAAACCCGTTTTCAAGGTAACTCAATTTTTTTCTTTGAGGTGAAATATTGAAGGAACAGTGAGAGTAAATATACAACGTTGTATATTATTGAAATTGGGAGATTATATGGATACCAACAAAAAAATAATGAATAGTTCTATTTGAAAAATATAAGTTAAAATTTTTTGATAGATCTGAGATGTTCATTTGTATATTCTGATAAAAATAAATCCTTGCGGCTCAGGCAAAACCCTACAACTTATATATTTAAACATAAAAAAAAGCGTGCGCAAATATAGCTGACTTTTTTTAATACTGATTTTTTGGATGGCATTCGGGTGTTTTAGAATAATATATTTGTATATATACATATATATTAAAATCATGCAAGAGTAAAGTACCCTTATTTCGAAAGATTCAGCAAAATGTTATTAAGAAAAATTGTTTAGCATCAATAGTTATGCCTGAATACTAAAACAGCCTCCTGAGAAAAAAAAAATTTGTTTCGGAAAAAATCAAAAAAGCTTTTGAAAAATTGATTTTTTTGATAATTATCATAAACACTTTCATAGTTTAATCAAAGTCAGATCAGATTCGCATAACTCCGTTCAAATTTAAGTATACTTGTGAAATGAACTTAGATTTTTAATTTTTTAGAGAATCACAAACTTCAGGTTTGTTGCAACGATATTAAACACAACTTGAAAATTTCGCCAATATTCTTTTTAACAAGAAGAAACATTTGTGAAGAAAATATGCTCACTAAAAAACTTTCATATGAAGTGCAAAGTTATAAAATTGTTATTAAATAACTGTACACATTAAGTGACAAACCTGAAATCCTGTACTTAGATAATCGCGGATACCCACGGAAAAAACAAATGAGGGTTAGAAATAAAACATTATGACAGTTCGGTGTCGTTAATATTTCATTCTAGAAGAACAATTATATTATTACATATTTAATTTATTTGATTTAAAATGCCTGCTTCAAGACAATTAACGCTAGTCGAGAAGGCAGAATTAGTTTTGATATGTGGGGATAAGTATAAAACAGTGCGTGACGCAGCAGATACTTTCAATGGACAACAGACAAACAAGTTCACTAGTCAACTGTAAGTAGAATTTTAATAAAGTTCAGACTGGATCTTTAGACTATAAATATAAAAATGAACGTGCCAAAACTGTTTGTACAAGAAAATGAATTAGGGGTACTTCAGTCAGTTGTTGAAAATCCTAGAAGATCCACCCAGGAAATTTCTGCTTATACGGGTATTAAAAGCTCTGTTAAGAGCATTCTCAAGAAAAACAAGTTTCATGCTTATAGGCCAATGTTTATTTGCACGTTTCAAGAAGGAGACTATGACATCCGCTATGATTTCTGCATATGTATTCAAGAGCCAATAGAAGATCAGCGTGATTTTTATAGACACATTCTCTTTGGAGATGAATCCACGTTCACAACAAATGGCACTGTCTCTTCCCAAAATTGTAGGTGGTGGTCGGACTCAAATCCAAATTTTGTTATTGACAATAGAAACTAGTATTACCAAAAAACAAACGTGTGGTGCGGTATTATCAACGAAAAATTATTGGGTGCGTTTTTTTTTCGCCGAAACCTAACTGGTGATACCTATTTACGGTTTCTGGAAAACGAAATATCGGATTTTTTAAACAATATAAGTTTACAAGAACGGTATAAATTATGGTTTGTACATGATGGATGTCCCGCTCGTTCTACTAGAAATGTTTCTGAATGGTTAAATGGGAAATTTGGTACTAAATGGTTAAGACGAAATACCGATCCACGGTAGCCTCCTCGTTCCCCAGATCTTACACCATTTGATTTTTTTATGGGGATACTTAAAGCAAAAAGTTTATAAGGATCGATATATATATATATATATATATATATATATATATATATATATATATATATATATATATATATATATATATATATATATATATATATATATATATATATATATATTGTTGAAAAGGTTTTAAAAAGTAGATAATATTTACATTTTTATTTAGAAATTAACAAAAGTGCATTGATTGAAGTTTATTTTTTATTTCGAGTGTTCTAGCTATAATACCATGAACTTTATTATGATTCTCGTAGCAAATATTTCTGTAAAATTTGTTTACTTCAGCGATTCTGATTTTCAGGTTTATGTATGTGTTTACAACATTTGACTCTATACGTCAGATAAATGCATTTAGAATATATATTACCTTACGTGGACGCAAACAAACATTTGTTATTCACTACCTGTTTAAACCTTAAAAATATTTGTGCACATATTTTACCGGTTAGTTCAAACTCAAAAATCTTGCAAATCCCTTTAAGCCTGATTTTATATTAGCTTTATGTTCTTAACATTCTCAGTTTTAAAATATCGCAATTTAACATGTAAAAATAAAAATAAATTTGATGTGTTCACTATTTACTAATCAAACTAAATGCTTCTGAAATACAATTTTTCATTTTGAGATGTTCGTTTTATCCTTCTGGAGACTACCTTTTATAGTTCAGTTTTACAAAAAAAAATTAAATAAATTGAACGTGTTTCACTGTTATTTAACGTTTTTCTTTTCCAGGAGCTTTATTGCTACCCTGAATAGTAGAAATTAATTTTTTATACAAAAAAATAAAATAAATTAGAGTGTTTTGCCGTTTCTGAAATATTGTGTGTTTTTTAATATAAATAATCGAAAAAAATCGAGCATCTACGCCAATAACTTTCACAATTGTTCAATGTAAAAACATTTACCTCAACTATTTCTGTTTTCAATTGGACTGCTATCGGTTTATGTGTGTAAATTTGACACGAATCACTTAGATCATTTTCAAGTTATAGTACAGTCTTCAGAGTTTTCGGACAAGCAAAATCAAATGAAACCAAGACGAAGAGAGAATTATTTAATGAACTAAACTGACTCGATTAATAACAAAAGTCTTCCACATTTCTCTTGAAATTTGAAAAGAACGCAATTTATTAATCTAGAGAAAAGTAGAGCAGCAACGAAATCCTTTTCAAAGGTACAACATTCGACTTGCCATATAGTACAGTCCTCTTTATACTATCTTGTGTACTAGATAAACAACAGCCTCAAATTCTTTCTCATAACTATCAGCAAATCCATGAAGCTTAACAATTTTAGGATCCATAAGATTAATCCAACGCGGAATTTGAACTTGAGAAATATACGGGAGTTCTGATTTACATCGAACCCACTTTCTACTGTAGACTATGGAATTTCATCCTCCCAACCGATTCCCAAACCCAAATATGCTGAATGAAATATTTTGCAAAGAAAGTTAGGGGATATATAAACCCAAGTGGATCAAAAATGCAAGCAAGCTTAGAAAGGAGAAACATTTTTGTACTTGATCCTTCTAAAACATCAACTAGGTGCGAGGAACAATCAGAAGGTGGATTCCAACGTAAGTCAAGAATTTTAAGAGAATTATTTTCAGATAAATAAAAATTTAGAATGTTTTGATAGTAGTACTATCGGGTTTTAGAACACGGTGATGAGGTATAATATACCCAATAGTTTTATCAGAAGGACTGTTTTTTATATGACGAGAATCCAGATAAAAAGTAGGATCACCTACTTTATAGGATAAAGCTGCAATGCCCAGTTGCGTCACAAGTCACCGAAAACGGATATATATTTTCACAAACAGAATCGTCTGGAGAAGAGAGATGAGCAGATGGTACTTTCTCGAGCTCTCAAAATTGTGTTAAGGTAACATCAAAAGAGGAATATAGAGATACGAAAAATAAGCTGATAAGAAAATTCAAATTAGAATTACCTTAAACCTTGCCTAAAAGTAAACAACCAAAGACACTATTAAGGAGAACTTCCATCGCCAAGAATTTTTCCAGTATTTAAATTTGTCGGAAAGAGATCAGCTCCAAGTATCAAATCAACTGGTCCAATAATGTGAACCTTGCGATCAGTCAGTTTAAGTTTTCAAAAATTATTCCAATTCTGAGAAGGTAACCCGATCAGGGCCAGGTCAAGAGAAAATCCGATCCTACGGTATGACGTGTGAGTACCCAAGGAAAAGATTTTCGTCTATCGTAAACTTGACGATTAAAAAAAAGTTTACATCGTGTATTTTCATTTCTTCGCATTTCGCAAACAACTACTATTAATTATAAAGTTAACGACTAAAGAAAAAAGTTGACTACCCATACACATTTTCAACAAAATCCATCCCCCTTCGAAAAAACTCGTGCTGCTTCCAATACTCCGTGCCCGGGATAAACACCCCGTACACATCTCTCATCGGGCCTGAACCTAATACTCGGCATATCAGATCATATTTTTGTCATAACCACAGATTCGAATTCAATTCCGAGTACGAATTGTACGTACAATTAACTACGCTAAACGTTGCACTGGATGCCTAAGTAAAGTACAAGAGCAGAACTTTTATAGTGTTTTAAACCAAAACGTTTAACACACTGTGAACTTATGTAATGCTTATTTGACTGTTAAGCAGAATTTAAATTGACTGGAAATAACCTTGACAATCGGGTATTTCTACCAGGGCAGTAGAGCAGTAAGAGGGTCAGAATTTTCCACATGTGAGTAAGGAAGAGTAGATTAGGAATTATTATTTCTGGGCACATTCTGAGATGGATTCACAACGATCAAATAGCAATTGTGTATGAACATCCTGGAAATTGCATGACACAAACGACACAACGAATGAGATAGACACTGATTAGTATGATGAGCTAAAGGGGGGCAATTAAAGCACTATCTTTTGTTTTCAGCAACTACAGCAACAGAGTTGAACTACAAAGGTTTCATTTAAAAGATTCTTACTTTGAAATTGGTTTGAAGATTGACATTTTACGTAAGTGGGAGCTGCGGTTGTAAGACAATAGAACATACAATACATTGTTTCTCTAGAACTAATTGTAAAATTTTATACGAGGTTATTTCGTCTTAATAGTATTATTATCCCATTTTTGAATTAATAATTAATATTATTTTGAAAATAATAAACTTCCAACTGTCAATATCTAAGATAAATGTTTTTAAAGCTGCTAAGTTTTCCGTTAATGTACCTATGTAATAAAGTTCTAAGACTTGATGCTGAACGATTAGGATTTATATGTATTCACAGGTGAGTAATCGTGGATTCTCAAAACGATCCTTGAGTATTCGACAAGCAATGTAATAATGTTCGTAATTATTCAATTGGCAATAAATTTTGCAGAAAAAGTAAATCTGGTTGATATATGGATAAATTGGTATGAATTCAACATGAAGTAACAACACGGCGCGCGGTGCGTGTCAATGTAGACACTACCTAGTTATTGAATTTATTTTAAATTAGGTAGAAACTGACAAAATATTGGTAGGAACCAATGTTTCTCAATGTTTAAAAAGAGAGTATATATGTGGCACCAAATAATTATGAACTAAACTAAATTGGGTCACACTTCACTATTTCTAATAAAAGTAAAGATTCTTAACGAGGGAAGTTCCGGGTAAAGAAAATTTACCGATTTACTGATTACTGAGATTTTGCTATTAAAATACTTCGGTTATTTGTTTCATTCTGGTAAAACAATAGCTTTATTTTGTAATTCCTGTGATTACTAACGTATAAAAAATAGAGGAATCTCCAATAAGATCCTCACTTTCACTAGTTATGGCAAACTTATTTATGATATAATTTGAGAAAGAAGTTTTTAAGACAACGATTTTAAACTCCGAGTGTATGGATTAATTTTGTACATGATATATTTATTAAGTACCAACTTGGTCATACAGCGGTTGACAGTTTTCTGATTTACGTAAATTTAATTTATCACAAGGTACAATTTGCTCTAGAGTTAGAAGAAACCAATAAACTACTATTCTCTGATATTCCGGTTACAAAACTGCATGGCGGACATATCGAACATAATGTTTATAGAAAACCGACAGAAGTTTGAAAGCAAGTTCACATGATCACACCATACAGCACAAATTTAAGCTGTGGCTTATATCCTTATATCTTGATCTCTTCGATTAACTGATACGCAAGCGAGACTAAAACAGCTCGATAAAATGTCTACTGCATTAAAAAAAAAATGCAAACACAAATCGCGCCATACAGGAAACTATTATTACTGCACGGGGTTCCCGAACAACGAACACCAAAAATTATGAACAAGAAAGGAAGGAAGTAGTCTTACCATATGTAAAAGACTCAAATACAGAATTGGAAGGATTTTCAGAAAACATAACATACAAACAATACATAAGTTAGAAGTAACCATAGGCAACTCCTTGGAAATCCAGAAGACAAAATTAATGTGGAGAACCATGGAGAAATAGTATTCCATATTGGGACCACAAACAATATATGTTGTAAAAACTAACAGGCGAATATCAGCAAGAGTAGATGAGTATAAAATCAGTATCAGCAATAAATAAACAACCTGGGAGTTATTTTAATAGCAAGATAAAACAAGCCACAAAATAAATTTCGTGTAAGAATATTGTCAATATAGAGCACTATAAAACCAAAATTATTCGGGAAGCCATAGGATTGAAAACAAGATTTTTTAAATAAAATGGAAGAAACCTAAAATCACAAAAAATTAAACAGAATCAGGTGAACGACAGCAAGATAATAATAATCATAATAATAATAATAATAATTTTATTTCCAGAAATAATTCCAAGAATGTATGAAATCCGTCAACAGATAATATATCAATATAAAAGCACTACATATGTAACATACATTTAAAAGGAAAGACACAAAAAAAGCAAGAATATAGCAATAAAGGGGAAAGAACAAAATATATAACAATCATCATTTGGCATTAGTACAATCATGTGCACATCACGGTATTCTTAACATCTATATAGATAAAACTATTCCAAACTATAAAATTTGCAACTAACCAGAAACACTTTGAATTCAATCTTAAATCTACTAAATGTTTTACAATTTTTAACATTTTGTCGCAATTTATAAACATTTAAACCTAAAGCATCGGGCGAGTTTTTACCTTCATTTAGTCTGCTAAATGGAATCCGCGGGCTATCTCTTTGGCGAGTAAAGTGGGGATGTCACCATTCCTTGCGTGTTTATTAATATCTAAAAATACTAACTTGCTGAGTTTATAAATTAAAATACTTGTCAGAGTAAGAATAACCATTTTTTTTTAATTTTGACCTGCAAGTTGAGTTATGTGTTAAGTCAAGCATACATCTCAAAATGCGCTTCTGAACTAGAAATATTAAATGCGCTGCCGATGATGGACCCCAGAAAGAAATCTTGTAGTATAGACGAGATGCAACGTGCGCTGCATATACAGAGAGAAGCTCTCGCATAGACAGAACTGTTCTTAATTTTTTTAGCATGTAGCAAAACGAAGACAACTTAGATCGTAGTGCACCGCAGTGCTCCTTCCAACTGAAGTTGTCATTCAAGAATAGTCCCAAAAACTTTGTGGAACATGTTCTACTTATATTTTCATTCTCTACTCTAATATCAAGATCCAGTGATTGCCTATTTTGAATTATGTAGAACCGCAAATAATTCGTCTTGCTACTATTTAGGTAAAGATAGTTTTGTCTAAACCATTCAAATCGTTTGTTAAAACAAACGTTACAGGTAGATTGTCCCCTCCTAAACCCAATCTGATAAGGGGATAGTATTTTAATACGGGTATGAGTACCACTGAACGATAGTTTCCCACTTGATGTTTGTCCTCCTTTTTGAGTACTGGGATAACCTTATTTATTTTTAATGTACCTGGAAGCTTGCCTTCTTTTAATGACAAATTATTTAAAAATGTAAGAAGCCGTGCTAATGACTCAATGACTCTCTTTAGAAGATATCCTTAAACCTCATCGAAACCAGCAGAGCGTTTGTTTTTAATTTTATTTTTAACTATTGACATCAATTCAGACTCAGCAAATTCAAACAAAAAAAGGCTGCCTTGAGTTTGTTGAATAGGGGCAGCTCCCTGAAAAGCATTAGCCCGAATTTTCCTTATAACTTCCAAAAGAGGTTCCCTAAAATAAGTGTTGAATATGTTAGCTATATTTTGTGGATTCTTTTCTACAATCTGATTATAATGAAGTGTTATATTATTTCGTTGAGTTTCATTACCTGTTATTTCGCTTATCACCCTCCAGGCCTCACCGGATTAACGGCATTATGAATTCGTGCCTGAAAAAACATTTTTTTGTGTTTTTAATCAACATGAATGTTTTTTTTTGCAGCTATATACTGGTTATCTAGGTCAGGATATTGTAATTTTAATTTATACAGGTCTTTAAGACCTATACTTGAATGCTTTACCTCATGATTGAACCATGATTTCTTACTTTTATTTACTTACATAGTTTTTAGAGAGAAGTTAAGGTTAAAATAAAGCAAAAAAAGTTCGTGAAATGCATTGAATGCCGTATTTGTATCGCTCGCTGCAAAGACAGCCTGCCATCCTTCATCCTCCAAATGTAAAAAATATCTGAATATTTCTTTCAGAGAAAGATTGTTAAGTGACATAATCAGTGGCCAATTATTTCGCCATTGCTGTATACAGCACGGTGTCTAACACGTCGCTAAGCTAGTTGCAAAAAACTACAAAGTTGCTGCCTGGGGATCGGTAGCACATCACAATTACCATGTCTTTACAGTTGGACTTGGATTTTATTATTAAACCACAAAATCCAAAATCTTTTTCTACACTTTTAATTTTTAATATTAAAGATGTGGCATAAATATTTTTATCACACCATATACCAACACCACCTCACTTGTGATGAGATCGGCAATAGTTTAAGACATTAAAAATATTTTCCAAATATAACAGATGTTCACTATCTTGACCACGCACGTCTCACAAAAACATAAAATTTGTATATTGTTATTTTTTAAATATTCAAACGGGATTAAGTCTGCTTTCTGTTGATTTAGAGACTGGCAGTTCATAAAAAGCAAATCATACCTGTGTGAGCTTAAACCTACTGGACTACTGGTGGGAATTTCTTCCTGTGAAAAAACCTTGCAACATATGCCCCTTCAGGCCACTTTGTAGGATCCATGGCCCGATCAGCGTTCGTAGAGTTGATCCTCACTTTGAACGAACTGTAATGATTTGGATGTTTCACCTTTAACGCACTACACTCGGCCTACAAAAAATGTTTTTTTAATATATTTTTGTGTTTCGGGGTTCACTCGCAAAACAAATAACGAAATCTTTTTCGATGCCTTTTTTATTTAATAATGGTAGAATTGAACGGCTTTTTCCTGTTTACTAGATATTTAGCTATTTAATTTAAATCCATGACAGATCTTCTTTTTATTATTTCACAGTCACGCATAGAAGCCTAAAAGTTGTTCTCTAAAATGTATCATTTACAGGTTGAAAAAAGAAACTTTTATCGAAATTATCACCCAACACGCGTATTTGCGTGTCTTATTTGATCCAAAGAAATTCAGAATATCTTGTCACCATCTAGCAAACCTCTTTTTGTAACAAAAAATATTATTTATTACATAAAGAAAAATTTTTGAGAGAACTGGTACGGCACGCAGTTTTGCGTGTTCTCAGAACCTAAAAAAATAATTTTTGTTGAAATTTGCATTTAACAAATAATGTATCTTTCCTTTGATCTTGTATGAAGTTTTTTGACTTGTGCGAAATAAGTAAGTTTCTTGCCTTAATTTTTTCCTCTTTATTTCTCGATTTCTTTCTATGGCGGTCAGACATATATGTCACATATATTTCGTCAAGAAATATTTAAAGGATTATAGAAAATACATTTTTTCCTGTGATTATTCGTACTAACCTAACCTCACTTCTCCCCAGTTCATAATTCCCTTTTGCCTAAAATATATGCTGCATAAAATTTTAATAATACATACTGCATAAAACGTCCAAAAACATAGTATGAAAGCTTTTTCGGCTGGAGTCAATTAAGAAATCATAGTTTTTCGGTTTAGACCGTGGACCGTTGGAATTCTTTCCGACGTTTCGCCTGCGATTACACGAAGCGTATTCAGGGATCTTCACTGCACAAGATCAGAATACTAAATGAGCTCCGGTGAGCATAGTTCGGGTATTTAAACCCGACCTGTGCCCCTCGACGCGTGACTCACTGTGATGATTGGTTTCCACGCATGATGTAGCACTTGGCCCGCGTCACTATTGAAATTTTCAGGCTGCTTGATAATTTCAATTGATTCTCTAATTTATCTTTTATATTAATCATGTGTCCTGCTGTGTACTGATGTTTAGCGACAGAGAATTAAACAATTTGTTTCTTACTTATACATCTTTCATGTCCCTGAAGTCTAGTAGACACAGACCACTCAATTTCACGTATTATATACTTTACCGCAGGAAGAAGGAATTTTATAAACTCCTTCTGATTGCAATGGAATTACATCTTTTGGTGTCCTTAAGCATTACCCAATCTTTTTGTTTGTATTAAAAATTGTGCAAATGTTGGATCTCCGCAGGTAAAATTTTAGCCATTAGCCCTTCACAGAACGATCTTATTCTTATATCAAAAATTCTAAACATTTCGTAGAAAAGCTCAAAGATTTCACTTTAGATCCCGGTGATATTTTACACAGTTTTGATGTTGAATCCCTGTATACAAATGTGCCTATTGACGATTCAATTTCTATAATTTCTGACATATTTCTACATAAAAACCTTAATATAGCCTTAATTGAATTGATAAGAGAAGGTTTAATGCTCCTGTGGTAGCGAACATCTTTGTTCTTTGTGGAGGTTTTCGAGGAAATCGCTTTAAGCTCTGTTCCTTTACAACCTAAATGTTGGTTTAGATATGTAGATGATACTTTTGTAATATGACCTCATAGAGAAGAAATTTTAACTATATTTTAAAAATCATCTAAACCAACAAAAATCTAATATAAAATTCACTATGGAAATTGAGTCAGATGATGCCATTCCTTGATGTGTTAGTACAAAGGAAATAGAACGACACCCTACAGTCGATTTAAACTTACTATTTGCTATGTTTGTATAAAACTGTTAAAAACAAATTAGTTATATATATAATATATATATATATATATATATATATATATATATATATATATATATATATATATATATATATATATATATATATATATATATATATATATATATATATATATATATATATATATATATATATATATATATATATATATATATATATATATATATTTTTATATTTTCTCCTCAACAAGAATGAAGTAAAAAATCCACTAACTTGTAGAGGAGGAAAAGTGGTATAAATATGTAATATTTATTTTGTTATAACCCTTCAAATGCGACCTGAAAAAATAAAAAGGGAAATGAGGATTTTCCATTTTTCACGGATTTCTTCGGAAGTAATCAAAATTTTCCAACTTTATCAACTACATGTTATTCGACATTAAATTGCGCAGCTTTGCCTTCGTATAACTAACCTCATATATCTTACGAATTTTAAAATACCAATGCTATTCTATCGGATTTGTAACACTCTCTATATATCTTAGGTCCGTGCAATCATCTTGAAATTAAATTTCCAGCGGAAAAACTTTTTTAGAGGCGGTCAAAAAACCTATCTCCGTTCGTTTAAAAATATTACTGGTATTCTAGGATTCTAGAAGGAATGATAAATTCGCAAAAATAAAATATTCTTAGTTTTGAAACAATAAGTAAACTCGGTATAAAGTGCATCGAGATCTTTTCAATCAATGTGATGAATGCCCCCATATTCTTATAATTCCACTGGAAACTCATCACGTTTGTTTATTTTAAAAATAAAAATTTTATATGAGAATTGTGTGGGAGTCCAAATTAGATTAGAAAATATTTATACAAATAAATATTTAGCATTGATCAAAATTCAATACAGTTCGTTTTTATTTATGGGAACTACATCCAGTGTGCCTATGTATATCAATTAGCTAACAGAATTGGATATATTTATTTGACAGAATTAAATAAACATATTTTAAAGAAAAACAATAATTATAAATAGCAAAGCCCGTGTGTACCATAAACTTAGTTTTCCAATATAGATGCAAAAAGTATATAAAAAACCCCTGGAACTTATATTTAAATTTTATTATTTTCTTTACAAACTATCTATTTCCATAAAAAAAATATAAAAAATTGAGAGCGACTTCAAAAAAATGAACTAAAAGTGAAAATCAATACTCAATACTCATTTATTCGTAATTATACAATAAAAAATTGTTTTTACACGTCAAAAGTATGCAAAAAAGGTACAGTAATCTAAATTGAAGTTTAAAAAACTAATATTTAAAACATATATAACATTATACATAGCCTATGTCATTAAAATTATTACTGAGATATTCCTCAAAGGTGTAGAACGATTTGGATAAAAGATATTTTTTGATTTTGTTTTTAAATTTAACGCTGTCAAGATCACGCACCCTATTAGGTAACACATTAAAAAACCGTATGCCCATGTCTCTGGCACCATCTCTAGTCCTTGAAAGGCGGTGGAAATTAGGAACAATGTTTTGTCTGTTTCTGGTGAAGCGACTATGAATATCACCATGTGTGCAAAAAGTTTTCAAGTTTTCCCTGACATAACACAGACACAAATATATATACATACATGGCAAGGTAAGAGTCTTCAAGTTAATAAAGTGCGCTCTCTGCAATCACGGTAACCGATTCCCTCCAGCACACGTACAGACCTACGCTGTATGCTGAGGATTTTTTTAGCATGAGCTGAGTGTCCCCATACAAGCAACGAATATGTCATGTTGGATGCAAAGCAACCATGCTAAGCAGTCAGCAAGGTCTGAAGTGCAACAGATTTAGAAAGGTTTCTCACCAAGAAGATTATTCTCGAGTGCCGTTTACTGAGTTCTACCACATGACAATGAATTATTAGCAAGAGCTGTGGATTTTCCATTGTGAAAGCCGAACTATTTTTGGAAAAACAAGTTGTTGGTCCCGAAATAATGCTTAATTTGCCAGTTAAAAATTTTCTGAAATATCTCAGAGAAAATGGGAAGTATTGAGATTGGCCTGTAGTTAGTTGCATCATCCCTTGATCCCTTATTCTTATATAGAGGCACAACCCTAGCCATCTTCAGTACAGATGGAAAAACACCACTAGATATGCACCCATTTATCAGTCTGTTCAACGGAGATATGATAAGATTCTTAATTGTTTTAAAAATCTTTGTGTCCATCTCATAACAGCCCCTACTTTTACTGTTTTTCAGGTCATCAAAAGCTTTCCTAACCTCATTGAAAATAACAGCCCTAAACCCAAAATGTATGTTTTCACCTTGATTATCATTCAGATAATATCTGAAATCCCTGGAAGAAGGTGGCAGCTTAGTGACAATTTCCTCAGCAATGCTGGAAAAGAGTGAGTTTAATGAGTTAGCTGATAGCAACTGAGAAGACTCCAGAGATAATGATGAGGGAGAGTTTATAATTTTCCACATGGCAGATTATGGATTTGCACGAGATATGAAATTATCATGAGCCTCTCTTTTAGACCTGGATATTTCCTGCCTATATTGCCTTCTGTAGTCATTGACCATGCGCCGTGGCACAAGAAGTGGGTTACTTTTATAGGCATCTGAAAGTGTTTTCAGTCTATCTCTCATGTCTCTATGACGTTCAGTAAACCAATCAATGGGGGTTCGACGAATACCGGTATCAATAACTTTCGATTTTATAGGAAAACACAATTTGCAGTGTTTTGAATAAATGAGATAAATTTCTCAAACCTGACATTTGGTTCATAGTTATCTTCAAAGACAAACCTCCAGTCAACATGCTCGATGGTGTTGTAAAGCAGAAATAGACCATCATCTGTGACAGGTCTATAACTTATACGCTGCTTTGAACTGCTAGAACCTGCACGAAAGCTACATATGATGCCATCGTGATCAGACAAAATAGAGAAATCACGCTTTGCAGTACTGAAATCAGTGTTAATATTTGTGAACACATTGTCAATGCAGGCACTCATACGAGTTGTATGAGTGCCTGCATTGACAGTTTTACGGAGTCCGTAGGTTGCACAGATCATGAGCTCAGTAGTTCTCTGTTTCAAAATGAACATTAAAATCACCAGTAATAATAGTTTTTAGATCTAAATTCAACTTATTTAAAATGTTTGTGAGAATCTCAATAAATCTCTCATAGTCTCCACTTGGGGACCTGTAAATGGTAACAACCTGGGTCTCAATCTCTGGCAAGAAGGCCTCTGCCACCTCACAGTGAACCTTTTCAGAAAATCCCGAGATGTTAAGATCACCACCAATCACGCCATCTCTAACATAAATAACCACGCCACCATGGCACGTATGAGCCCTACAAAAACCAGAGATGGATCTAAAGCCTTCGACCATGGTCATCAGCAAGTCATCATGCACCAACCAGTGCTCATTGACACAAAGTCAGTCAAAATCTTCATCCTTTAGAAATACCTCTAGGTCAAAAACCTTATTAGGTAAGCTTTGAATGTTAAAATGAAATATATTTACAGTTTTGTTTGAAATTTTGTTTTTTTTTTTAAATTCCTCGAAGTTGTGTTGACTCTCGAGAATTATCGGCGTTGAATGTTCATAAAATGGTTAATGGTGATTCCCACTGGCCATAGGTTAGGGTCCATCACTCTGTCCTTTAATTCTTTGGGAACTCCTAACTTAAAGGAGCTCATCCGTCTTTTTTTGTTTTCATTTTTTCACACAATAACTGATTCCTTTCAAAGTCCTGACCTCCCAAGTAATTCACAATATTCTCTGCAACAACTGTGGTTGAGAATCCCGATAAAAGACCCAGTGTCCTCTCTGAGCAACCTCCAATGCATTCCTGGCATTATTTGCCCCTTCAAAAGCTTCAGGTCGAGACGTTTTCTTCCTTGATCTGGACTGAACTAGTTTCCAGCCATCTTTGTCTTATGTTTCTTTATTTTCCGAAGACTTTGACTCGTTTATATAGATCTCGCTATCTTTTCTGATGACTGTTGATTTTGTCTCTTTATCTGATGTGACACTTGCCACCCCTGGAGTAGCCATGCATGGAGTAACAGGGTAATATTCTGCCTCATCTTTTACATCTCTCAACAGAGTAATTTGTGAATTACTGCAAGATGATCTCTCTAATTCAGCCATCGCAGTTTGATTTTCCCCGACATTAATCACACCAGGAACCAGTTTCACTACCTCTCTTTGGTCACTATTGAAGAAATACAAGTGTGTGGGTGTTTGTCTACATTGATTTTCTAAGGACAAACTATTTGGATGGGACCTTCAGTACTTTCAGTGTTTTGCAGCATTTTAATTTTTTCAAGCAGCAAGCTGTTATTTTCCTTTAAAATGTTATTTTTATCAGTTGTTTCAGAAACCAGAGTTTTAAGGTAGTAATTTTCAATTCCCAAACTTGAACTATTGGACGAATATTTTACTCCACCTTGAAAATTTTACTCCGTGAAATCGACGCCAAACTAATAAAGGCAGTAGGACCTTACATGCGTGGTACTAGACATCAAAACACCGAATTGACTGAATTTTTGATTATATATCTGTGATTAAATAATTAAGAATAAGTTTAGCGCCGACTCCACGG
Source organism: Kuschelorhynchus macadamiae (assembly GCA_030620095.1). Lineage (NCBI taxonomy): Eukaryota > Metazoa > Arthropoda > Insecta > Coleoptera > Curculionidae > Kuschelorhynchus > Kuschelorhynchus macadamiae. The sequence goes on from JAUTXW010003321.1 coordinate 550,660, forward strand.
AGCAAAATTTTCATGGTAGAATAAAAAATATTATTTTTCACTTTTTAGTGCCCTTTTTGGCAGTCGGTTTTATTTTTTTATAAACATTTTTGGTTTAACCTTTTAATCATTATCTCGCGGAGTAATCGACGAACAAACATATAAAAAAAATACGTAGGGTCAAACTGATAACCTTGCCCTTTTTTGAAGTGGGTTAAAAATTATAATGAAGGTAGTTATTTAATAAAGTTTTATTCATACCGAATGCTCATTTTCCGAAAATGTCAAGTAAAATACTAGATTTTGAGGTTGCACATTTTGATGGTCACCTAGTATACATGAAATTACATAACGGGATGGAAAAAGAGATACCTTTTAGCAAATGGGGTTGTAAATCTATTACACACCTCAATACTTTAGTTTGAAAAGGTTATTTACAAATATGTAAATTTAATTATAAAACTCGCTGCCTTTATCGCCCTAATAGCTGTGTTTGTAATATTATTACAAAAAAACGGGTGAATGGATTTCAAATTAAAATATATGGGACCATCAGAGAAACGTCCCCTACAATTTTATTCCTCCTACACAGTCGGGATTTCGTAAAAATCATAGCACTACGGCTGCTCTACTTTCTGTAACCAATGATCTACACAGAGCATATGATGACAGTAAAAATTCAATATACTACTCGACTACAGCAAGGCTTTCAATACCCTTGATCATGATACTCTGTTTATTAAACTTAAATATTTTGGACTAGATCAAGGGGCCTTGGGATTATTTCTTAATTATTTAAATAACCGCGAACAACAAACAATATTTAACAGTTTTACTTACTCAACGTTCCTCTCAGTAAAACGGAGACGCATTTTAGGACCACTTATTTTTTCAATATACCCAGTAGATTTATCAAAATTCTTAAAAAACTGTCAAATCCATCAGTATGTTGACGACACGCAGTTGCTGTATTCTTTCATTTCAACCGAATTAGATGAAGCAGCTGAAAAACTTAATAATGATTAAGAAATCATGGTTCTTGGGATTAGACCGTGTCAAAATGGAATAACTTTTTGATGTTTCGTCTTCGATTGCACGAGGCATCTTCAGGGATCTTTACTTCACGAGATTGGAACACACACATTCAGTGTTCCGATCTCGTGAAGTGAAGATCCCTGAAGATGCCTCGTGGCATCGCATATCGAAGGCGAAACGTCGGAAAATGATTCTATTTTAACACGGTCTAATCACAAGAACCATGATTTCTTAATTGACCACAGCCGTAAAAGGTTTCGTTCTATGTTATTTAATAATGATCTTGAAATAGTCTCTAAAATCTGAGCTGCTCACGGGCTTATCTTAAATGAAAATAAAACGCAAATGCTAATTTTTGGTAGGAAAAAGGATTTTAGCAACCTAAAAATTTATCTAAACGATGTCATTCTAACACCCACGGACGTCTTTAAGAACCTAGGGTTACTCTTAGATAATGACTTAAGAATTAATAGTCATGTATCTTCAATGTTCTCCAGAAGCCAATTTTTAAATTAAAACTACGTTATCTTCACAAGGTCGTTCTTGATCGCAACATTAAATTAAAATTATTTGACTCCTAAGTATTGTCTCATCTGTCTTACTGTCTAATAGTTTTTTTGCTTGCTACAAAAGGATAAAAACACTGCTCAGAAACTGCAAAATTCTTGCTTGAGATTTTCATATAACCTACGTAAGTTCGACCACATTCCCTAATATATGTCAGACTCCAACTGGTTTAGCATTCAAGAAAAATTTGAAATTCAGATGTGCAAGTGTGTTTATAAAATACTTAATACCCAGGAGCCTTCATATCTGTTTCAGAAGTTGGTTAGTGGTGAGAATGTACATGATCGTCATACCCGACACAGCAGTAGGTTTGTTGTTCCAAGACATGGCACTGCCTTCTTCCATAGGTCATTTAGCTATACCGCCAGTAAACTTTTTAACTTGCTACCACTAAGGAGATTAAGGAGTCCCTCACGTCTGAGTCGCTCGGTAATCGCATAAAGAAATTTTTTAAGTTAGTTAATGAATTATACTTATATTCTTTGAACTGTTTCTATTCTCTGTAAACCCTATTTTATTTATTTTCTCTAACTTACATTAACTGTTATTTACAAACGTACTAGCTTAAGAATTTTATTCAAAAGGTGGATGTATGAGCAGCTTGGCTGAATATCGCCACCTTAAATTCATTATTATTGTAATTTGATTTACTTCGAGAAATAAAAGGCATTTATTTATTTATAATTTGGCGTTTGACTCATCAAAATCAGCCAAGTCGTTTAGACAATATGCGCGAACAAGCATAAAAACAATACATACGAATTGAGAACCTCCTCCTTTTTTGATGTCGGTTAAAAATAATGATTTGTTTGTATTTGCAACGTAACAAAATCAGAGACAATAAAACAGATACTACCGCCTAATATAATTACGTATGACCTGTTCTGAATCATCAGTATTTATTTCTGTTAGACCTTGCTATTTGATTGGTTTACTAATATCACGTAATTATATTATTGAACTTAAATATCTATATTAAATTTATAAAATGTTTTTTGTTTTCATAAATATAACGCAGTTGAGTCCCTGTCAACCTATTCTCAGACGGTAATTTTTGTCAAGAAATGTCGAGAAGGTCGACAAGACAACGTCTGTAATAAATTGAGATTTAAGATCATAAGACGTGTGGTTAGAGAGGAATCGTAATATCCAATGAATAAAGGTGATATCAAACAAAATACATTTTGTTTGATTTGTGTGTATTTTTATTTAATAAAGAAAAAAACACTATAAAACATTTTTTACCATGTAAAAATTATAATTATTTTAAAATGGCTCAATCGATTTTAATGGGCTTTTTAAATTACGAAAGCTCAATTTATCACATTTTAAGTGGCTGAGAAAGTTTGACGAGTCTGTTATTTCTATGATATATGGGGTATTAAAAAATGTATGTAAAGAGAATTAAAATTGTATTATCCCTTTTTAATGGATTGGGCGTGCGAAGTTGGTAATGTGTTTAACTGTCGTGTATAACTGTCGTGTATGTATGTAAGTACATCAGAGAAACATCGGTGTTAAAGCTAATTTTTTAAAAATGTTGAAATGTAGCGGGTACAATTTTTTGTGCTTAGTTTTGAGTCTCCATACTTGCGTACTGATACCTTCTAGAACAAAAATGATTGGCCAGGCCAAAGGCTCCGTAGGTTTGAAAATGCATATATTTTTCGTTTTTTTTTTTTTTAAGAAAAATCTTACTTATTAAGGAGGGCTCTGCAGGCGCGATATTTTTACGGGCAGTAAAAATGGATATAAATCAAAAATTAGATTAAATTTCACGGATCCTGTCGAAATTTTATAGAGTTGTAACACATATTTCATGCAGAATTTTGTTTATCAAATATAGGTATTTATAATAAAAATATTAATTAAGTTAGTGGTGTCAAACATGGAGAGAACATATTGGAGTATACGGGAGATTGAGCAATACTTTAATAGGGGATCAGGGTACCTATATAAAGTAAACTGTGGCTTCAAAAGGTAATTCACAGTAGCTTTGCATAATCTCCGTATAAACTACTCCAACAGGGCGGGAAAATAACTCATCAATAAAAAAATCCATAGTTCTCCTTGGGCTCCATTAAGCATTGTCACAGGTTCGTTTAGCAACAAGGACCCCGCATTTCGTAGGCTAACGAGGGATGTAGTTACGTCACAGTGTGGTTTATTTTAGTATGATGGGTGTTTTTTTCTTATATTATTATCAGTTCAAAGCAGTCGGTTTTTTGTTTTTTATCTTTGCTTCTTTATTTATATGAGGCAGAAACAAATTCGCTATGTGTAGGATGGTTAATTGTGTTAGTAACTTTAACATCAAATGGTAATATTGGGCCTATATTTTAATGTTTGTACAATACTGAAACAATAGTTTCCTGAATTAATATACAAAAATAAGAAATAAAGAAAAATTGTCCCCAAAATGCTTCACTAACTTATTGAACTACCCTAAACCATTGCTTAAATTTTCTTCTTCACCTTTCTAAAAAATAAGCGTTATAAAGTATACTCTAAGGACGACACTGCTCTTTATTTTGTTATTAAGGCATGTTATGGAAAACCTGTTGCGCTGTCAAACGAGAAACACGAGAAAAAGGAAACAGGCGCTAACGATCACATTGAATTTTCATGACACTTTTGGCTCGAAATTAAATCCCAGCAGCATCTATCATTTTTGAAAAAGTATTTCTACGCAATTCTATGCAGATTATACATTTAGTATTCAGAAAAAAAAGCTAATATATATTTTTATCAGAAAAAACGTATTTTGATTAGACAGCATCCATATTATTTTAATTATTTATTAACAATTTTATTTTTATATGATATATACCACGTAGACAGGGTAAGTAGTCTACGTACCCTATCTACATGCCTATTTAGTAGATAATAACAGATTAATTTAATGGTGCCGTTGCCATTGGCAAAACTAAGCTGTTTAGACTAATATGTTTCTATCTTCCTTTTTGATATTTACTTGTCTATTTTCAAAATACGGTTGATTTAAAAGTATATGTGATAAGACATATAGAAAAATTGAAATGCTGTAACGGTTAAATTTATTCTATATCAAGGATATGTTTGTTTAAATGCCGTAAAATATATTCTCAAAATTATGATCAATAAACTACTGTAAATAATGAGAAAAATAATCCAATAGCCTTTATTTAAATTAAAATTTTGCTTTGTAATTTTAGATAATAGAATAATTTTGGGTACTAATAAAATTAAAGATTATTATAAAGATTTGAGCATTCAATTACGGCATTTTCTTTCGTAACATACATAACAAGAGAAGTCAAAAACTTTTTTAAAGTTTCTTGGTAATAGATGTAGTTTTTTGGAAAATTAATGGTAACTTTGTAATGACCGTTTAAAATTTTCGACCATTAAATTACCTAAAAACAACTTTAAATAAGTTTTAAGCCATATTTTTCAGCCTATAATTCTGCTATCTCCACAATTTTAATTTCACAATTTCTTTGTTGGGTTTACATATTTTTTGATATAAAGGTAATTTTTCTTATTAAGTAATATTTTTTAAGGAGGCAAATACACTGGTCAACACTTATATTGCATCAACCATTAATGCCATTGATTTTAAAACCCCATATTTTCATTATTAAAGAACCGATTTCACAATTTTTTTTCTAAGAGATCATTGCTTTCTCTTCATGGTGTATTAAAACACTCAATTTGTTTCATTGTTTGAGGAAAAAACTATCTAACTGTACCCATGTGTGTAGAAATTGTAATAAAATAGAATCAAATTTTAAAAAAGTATACAGAAATAATACTCCGTCCGTTTTTGATTCGAATCTATTTTTACTTCTACTAAGTGCACACGGCTATGTAGTTTTAATTGTTTTCTCGTACCTTCTATTAAAAAAATAAATTTATTAAAATAAAAAATTTTCTATTAAAAAAAAAGCTTAGTTAGAGAGCGTAAAAACATAAGTTAGAAAACCATTTAAAGTTTTTTTGTACGAGGTGTAGTTTTCGGTAGGTCAATAAGCCAGACATTTCAAATAATGCAGTTTTTCACGTATTCGCTATTAATTTTCTCAAAAACTACGTATATTACCAAAAAAATGTCGAATCGTTTTTGATTCGTATTTTCAGACTGATTTAATATTTCAAAAGTGTATGGATGTATGTATCTTCATTTTAAGTTCGTTTTTTTGCTAAAGTCAATAATAAAAAGGTTTTAATTTGTTAACAAAAATTACACAGGCTAGGGACCAAATTTGTAATAATTCCTGTAAAAATTATCATTTTTTGATCCCTAAGGCTTGAAAAGGAAAATTCGTGGTTACAAAATGGATAATTAATTTTTTCTGCAAACTCGGCAAAACAGCGAGCTATCCCTCATTAGTACAGCACGGTTTTATTATAGAAACAACCGCGTGTAATGCAATCGCTCAATTGTTACGCAGCTAAAAAATTAAGCTACTCTTTCTTATGTATAAATCCAGAATTCATTTGTGCAGCTCTTTTTTATTTTAGAGCTATCAGTCCCCGTGGGTTAGCAATTTGAAAAATAAATTGATTCATTAACACAAAAATGGTTTCGAAATATTAATTTAAGGCTAACCCTCAAATCTATAATATGACTTTAGCGATGCAGTTAACAAATAACCTGGCACAGATCCACCCAGTGGTATGATCCACATTTCTGACAAAATATCCATCCAATAAACTATATCAATCAGTTCCTAGTACTATGGGTAGCTGAACAGCTAACCGGTCCTTCTTTTTTTCCGAGAAAGCAGCCATATTGAAGATTTGGATATAAATGGTTTACAGAATATTACAAGTATCTTTGAAGTACCTAATTTCTACAGTCATTAGAATGCGAAAATTTGTATTTCTCACACAGAATGCAGTAAAGTAGTTTTACTATATCATCTATCAAATGCACTCGTCAAGACTTCGATTGCATCAACTATTAATACCATTAAATTCAAAACCCCATATTTTCGTTATGAATGAACCAATTTCATAATTTTTCTTGTCTAAGAGATCGTTGATTTCTCTTTCATGGTACGTTGTATTAAAACACTCAGTTTGTTTTATTGTTTGAGGTAAAAACTGTCTAACTGTACACATGTGTGTAGAAATTGTAATAATAAAATTAAATTTTAAAAAAGTGTACGATAATGTTTTTGTTTTCGATGTGCTTGAGATACGTGAATATCCGTTTCAAACACTAAGTTGGACAGTCAGATATTGAGTACATGATGTGCAGAAAATGTTATAAGATTAAATCAAATTTGAACAAACTGAACCTTGAACTTTTTATATTTAATTTTCAGTGCCTATCGACCAATCTTCCATTTCTTTATTTACTATCGTTAGCATGGTGGTAGAGTGCAGGATAATGAGTGAAACAGACGAATCGGAAAGACATTCTTTAAAGTCCAGTTTATTTAAGTTTAATTTCATCTTATAACAGACACATAAGAAAAAAAAATACTTCCGCACGTCCTTTTTTTTTATCCAAAGCCATTTTTAACTTTAACTAAGTGTACACGGTTATGTAATTTTAATTTATTTTCTCGTACCTGTTAACAAATTATGAGACAGCCGAGTTAGAGAGCGTAAAAACAAGTTAGAGACTCATTTAAAGTTTTTTTGTTCAAGGTATAGTTTTTCGGTAGGTCAATAAGCCAGGAATTTCAAAAAATGCAGTTTTTTACGTATTCACTATTAATTTTCTCAAAAACTACTTATATTACCAAAAAAGTGTCAAATCGTTTTTGGTTTGTATTTGCAGACTATTTGATTTAATTATTTCAAAAATTCTAATATCAATTTCCTTTTGTTTTACAAACCTATATGTTTGTATTTGTTTCGTGTCCTCTGTATCACAACTTTTTATATAATTTTAACAAGCAAAACTTTTTTTGTATAAATAATATTTTTTTGTCAAAGTCGATAATAAAAAGATTTCTGTTTGCTAACTAAAATTACACAGACCCCGCATATGATAAATCGATCGGAAACTGTAGACAAATTTCTCCCACTGGTATCTCTTGTCAAGATAAAAATCTAAAAATTGTTATCGCCGACTAGGGACCAAATTTGTTATAATTCCTGGAAAAATTATCATTTTTTTTTGATCCCTAAAAATTAACTTTAAAGGGGAAATTCGTGGTTACAAAATGTGATAATTAATTTTTTCCTGCAAACTGGGCATATACAGCAGTCACTGAAGCGTTTTCTGCGTAGGCAGCCGAAAATTCCATGGCTATTACCTGACTAATGAAGTAAATAAATAAAACAGCTTCGTACAAAAAAGCGGAAATAAAAGAGCGCTGTGTGAATACATGGCATATAATAAAAGTGAGTGTAAAAGAACACCGTTATTGGAAAAAAGCGTTGTATCAAAAATGCGTTTTTAACATAACAGTGACTGAAACAAAACAGCGGGCTAGCGCTCATTAGTACAGTACTGTTTTATTACAGATTCAATCGCGTGTAATGCAATCGCTGTTTTGTTACACCGCTACTATTTTTTTTATTAAATCCAGAATTTATCATTTGTACGGCTCTGTTTTATTATAGATCTAGCAAACCCTCTTGGTTAGCAATTTGCAAAATAAATTTAACTACCCCTCTCCAATGGTACGATCCACTTATCTAACAAAATCTCCATCCAATAAACTGTATCAATCAGTTATTTTAAAAGTCGGCAAAAGTATGCATCGTACTTAAATTTTAAATTTTCGAAAAATTACTAGTTACTTATAAAATGACTAGTACTATGGGCAGTTGAAGAGCTAACCGGTCTTTATTTCTTCCGAGAAAGCAGCCATGTTGAAGATTTTCATACTTAAGTCATCTAAAATTTTGTTATTCATAAGAATATAATGTACGTATATGTAAGAGTAGTAAGAATAACTAGTAATACTATATCAGGTACATGGTAAGGTTAGGTATTAGTAATGTTAAAGTTGTGTCCATATGTGTAAGTAATGAAATATTTTTGTTTGACAATACAAAATAAGTGTAAAGTATATAAATATTCAGATCCATAATTACCCTTAGTGCCGAAAATTCCTATTCCGAATATTCTTATAGAAGCCCAACTTTAAAGTGACCAGTTTTTTAAATGGAAAATATAAATACATATAATACATTTTAGAAATTCTGGTTTTTAACAATGACAAGCTCAATAGTTATGAAAGCTGGTACAAATAAATGTGTTTGGCGTAGTACGACCTGGCGAAGTATTAGTCTAGAATTATATCTTAGAGACTTCCCTAAATAAAATGCCTGTTTGATAGCACGTCCAAAACATAAATAAACTACTAGATAATATGTCACATTAAGAACTTTGAGAGGACTATCTCAATAAAACAAATAAATACAATTACATAAAATAACTCTCATTTAATAGTGTTTCTGAAAACCTCTTTTTCGAAAGAGAGCTTACCATATCTTGATTGTAATCTAACGAATATTTTTTATGCTTTTAGTAGTCAAAAGTAAAACTACTTCTACCCAACCGTCATATCCTCCACAACGTAGTATGGTGAATAGTCTTACTTTATGTCACAAAAGTTAGAAACAACGCTAACACTACATTTTTATTTGTTTTAATCGACCCAATACAATTTCATGTTTGTCATACCGAGTTTCGTCCAGATCTTGGTCTACCATCTTCTCGGAATTTTGAAAAAGTTTTCAAATATCTGATTCTCTATTTAACTAGTTTATCAGTTTCTATTATACTTTGTCGTTAGTCAATTATTTTATATTTAAAGTCAAGTTCGTAATTATCTTTTTTTAGTGTCCACAGATAAATAATTTTTGTCGGCCCACATATTGTATAGACCTTCTATATTATCTAGGTCATGTTCTTTTATAAGACTAATGCCACTATTTTCCGTTCTCTTCTGTTTTTCAGTTCATTTTTTAAAATGCTGTTAATGGTCGTTCTGTATCTTTTGGTTAGAAACATAGTCCCTTTAACGGTTTCTGTTTTACACATATTACTCGAACGTCATTTACAAACGTTTAAAATTATTATCTGTGCATCTTCGCTTAATGTCCTTGCTACTGAACTGCTGGGAACATTATTAGTATTTTCCATATCCACGTTTTGTGAAAGCCACGGTCGCCACATTTTAAAATTTTAAAGTAAACCGCTCCAGTGTTATATGTAAGATAATTAAAATATAATGACCTAAATCTAACATTTAAAATATCTATCTGTTTGAGATAACATTAGGGCGATCGTGTTGGGGGTGATCAAATTATGCTAATGAAGCACTTAAAGGTAACGAATGATCAGAAAGGAGAAACAGTAGTTTTTGATTTCAAGACAGTTAGCATTAATTTAAAATGGACTACACCAATAACATCCCGCCATCGTTGTTCGAGTACCTAATTTCAGGTCAAATTATTCTTCCATACTCCCATAAATAACTGCTGGTAACGGTATGAAAATGAAATACAATTATGGTGAAAACTGTTTTAGATTAGTTACTGACAAACATTTTAGAATTAAACATACCCTTTCTTAAGTTGCATCCTTACTTCTTGAAATGCCAATAATAACTAAGGAAGTTTTTAAAGAATAAGCAAAGCTTTCACAATTTCATTTCGTTAAATATGTTGTGACCTATTTTCCTCTGCAATAATAATATCTCATTGATTTTGTGGATTTCTTAACCTTTCCCTCCTTTTTTTCCTTATTTATGTTTAGTATGTCTTCAAATTTATTTTGTTTTATAAGGCAAATAATATGCAGAACACAAGCTGTAAGAACAATAGTCCAGATATTTTCAGGAATCACATATTCAATAAGCTTCAGTCGTTTTAAACGCCCTTTAAGTAAGGCAAAACTATTTTCACTTAGTACTCTGGTTTTCGCCAGCGTTTGATTATAATTCTTTGTGTGCATCTTAAGTAACCGTTGCTTTTAAACGCCACTAACATGTTAGTCCTCAGTTTATATGGTAAATCACCTATAAGGTGACTATCATTTAGATAATCTTCCTGACGACATTTAGAGATAACAGGTTTTTTAAAAACGGTATAGTCATGTACTGATCTCTAATGTTTACATAAGTAAATAATTTTTAATAGTCATAGACTTCTTGAAGAACTACGGAATGGTAACCCTTTCTGTTCATATATTAGTTCGGGTATTCTTTTGGTGCAACAATCTTTATATGGGACCCATTTATTATCCCAATAATGCCTAGAATAATATATGTATTATAAGTTTCTTTTCCTGTTTTGTTAAATAATTTTCTATAACAACTATACTCAAACAATTGTTGTGAGAACGCATCCCCACTTAATTATTACCTAGTATGTGATGCCTTTCGCTGAAGTCCTTAGCAATAGTTTGATATCTCCTATGTGACGGCCATTTAATAATACCAAATTCCTGGTTTATTTCAATAATTGTTTTGCACACGCTTCACAGCAGCCCATGTTGTTGATATGAAAGAAAAATAGTCAAATATATAAGCAGCAGGTATAGTGCTAGATTTTAATCATATGTTAACTACATGGACCATTTTGTTAAATTAAACGAAAAACATAAATTTTTGTTGAAATTAATAAATCATGTTAAATTTAACTGGCTGTAGACCCATAGGTATATCATGCGGGAGTAGATACTATATAAAAATACTCTTTCACACATTATTATAAAACAATTTTAACCGAAAAAAATATCTGCCGAACTGCAAAAATATATAATTTATAATAGAAAAGGTGGCTTTTATACTGCGTAAAAAGAACATTAAAATTGCATTTGAACCAAATAATCTATGTAAATTTATAAAAAATAACAAAGAACAACCAAATAAAAATAATAAGTATCAAATAAGTAAAAAAATATACGAGATGCAAAATACAATTCGGTTCTTTAGATTCGATTACTATCCTGTAATATATTAATTTAAATGTTTTATTGTTGTTGTTGTGTTAATTGTTATAAGACTTAACTAGACTCAAATTAAATACAGACATATTTTTTTGATTTTTACCGGAATAGTGTATATAATACTTTTACTAAAAAAAATTATATATTAAAAAAAATAAAAGCAACCTGAGACACTACCCAGATGGCAAAAAAGCAATCCGTATGATAATATTTTGGGAACTATTTTTAATGAATATTAATTATCTTCCGAACTAGTATAGGTATATTAGTGACACTATTTAACTAATTTGCAAGACCTCTAATTCGTTCTCATTATTCACCCTGTAGACCAACCTTGACACTTTACAGTGGACATTTCCACGGACCTACCATACATGTTCTCCATCAATTTTTGCAATCGCACTATTAAACACAGAGAGTTTAAATTCTGTTAAATCATCTTTAATAGTCATAAGGATACCTTTCAAAAATTGTTTTTGCCGAAGTACTAAAGATCGTTTGAAAGCGTTACAAAACACAACTAATACTCCTGGGGTCTTATCATATGACGGATGTTTTTCCTGTACTGGATAAACATTTTTTATGTTATAGTGAGATGATTTAAAATAAAAAATAAATTATTACTTGTGGTTTTTAACATTACACTTTTCTGATAAAATTAATTTGACTATTTAAAATATCGATGACACCTAAATGTACTTTCGAATGTTTTAAATATTTGGCAGAAATAAAAGAGCTTTTAGCAGACCCTAATTAATCGTTATAATGTCGTTTGTCCATTTAACCTACTTAACGTTTTATCCACGGAAAATATAGAAATTTGCAATACCCTTTTGTATTTTTTAAATCAAATTAAACTATAAAATAAAAAAAACAGTTATATGTTTTACGAGGTTCATTTCCTTTGAGTGTCTAATTAGTAAAGTCGCCCTAATGGACTCCTGCGGCATGAATGTCTGTATATGAATAATATATATTTTGTAAAAATGTCGCATTTTCAGGCACCCCTCGTATCTCAGCTACCTGATAACTTATCAAAAAGACAAAAACTGCTTCTTATGTGACATCTTCCGTAGAATTCAGTGTCGCTTTCAGAATAAATATACGGGGTCCGGTCAAAAAGTTATCGCACCATACTTTATATTTTTAAATAGGACACCTGTATATTATTCCCTACGTAGGCTTTCCAAAAATATATACATAGATGCAATTATTTTGAAAAACAAGCTCAAAATTCTAGATTTTCTAAAATTTTCTTTTGTTAATTAGTAGGTAGTAGGTTACGGCTAAAATTCCTGTAAGTAATTATTATACTAAAGATGTAATACTTTCAAACTTAATTTAAAAGATCTTTTTTAATTCTCAACTCTTAATTATTTATTACATACCATTTTACATATAGCATTTTAACCTAAATATGATAAAATTATTGAATGTTATTCAAAATATAACAATAATTACCTATCTCACTTAAAACTTAAGTTAGGAAAAACAGAAGAGAAACAAAATTTTGAAAAAGCAAAGAATTTTCAAAGGTGGTTTTCAAAATTACGGCCATTTTCCCGTATGCAAAATTAGCACATTTTCATTATTCTTCTAAAAGCATTCAAGAGAATCATAGGCCTTTTTGCAAATTCTGGAATATGGGTATTAATCCATCTTTGAGGAAAGTTATGGTCTAAAAATGCACTTAAAAGTGCAAAGTTGTGGCTTGGGGCACCGTCTTGTTGAAGGTAAGTGGCATTATAAAGTGCCAATAGAACATTTTCCATCAGTTTTGGAATAACATTCTGAAGGCTTTCTAAATACCGACACGCTGTGGAACCTCAAAATGCTATAGACTATGCGTCTTCCAAAAATGAAACACGGAACCCAAACCTCAAAGCGTCTTTTTTGTGCCCTCTTAAAAACTAAATGGTGGTTTTCTGCGGACCAGTTTTTTTTGTATTGTGGCGTATATAGAAATTGCTTCTGGAGGCGTTTTGTTTTAAAACAAAAAAAAAAGAATAAAAAAAGTATTCAGTTCTTGTTCGTTACCTAATCAAATAAATTATCAAAAAGTTACTTATTTGTTATTTTAAATATAATTAGACTTATCTTCGTTTTTGATCAATGTTACGATAATGTTTATGTATTAATTTTTCCTGAATGTTCTATTAGGCTTAATCTTTTCACCTTGTAGCATAGATTCTTCTAGAATTTTCTAGATTATTCTATCCTTTTCTAAAGACTATAAAAGCCCGCCAAAAGATAACTTTTTGATTCAGTTTAGTGTGAGATTTCTAGATGTTTTTAGTTACCATTGTTAGGTATAATAAGTGTTTACCTTTGGTACCTGTAAGCTGTGTTCTAAATAAAAGGAGTGCATTCAGAAACGGGATAAGGATTTAGCTGAGTCCGAAGTTGGAGTAATCTGAAAACGAACTGTTTTTTTTTTTAATGCAGAAGATATACAAATTATCATAATTATAGAAGCAAAATTTGATTTCTCCTTAATGAATATGATAATGACAATGTACAACGATATGAAAGACTTAAGAAAGGATCATTCAGAAGAATAGTCAAGAGAAGACATAAAGAAAATCCAAGAGGACATGAAGCCAGAATTCAAAGAAGACATGAAGAGAAACCAAGAAGGACTAAAGCAAGAATTTACAGATGACATGAGGAAGAACCAAGAAGGCATAAAAAAAGAACTCAAAGAAGTTATGAGGAGGAATTAAGAAGACGTAAAACAAGAAATACATGACATAAAAAAGTACCATGAAGACGTAAAACAAAAAATGCTAGAAATGGAAAACATTTAAAAAGAAATCACTAGGAAAACATTGCTCGAACTGACAGTAACTAAGAAATATGTAAAAGAGGAAATGCGACAAATGGAAAAGCAACTACATAAGCAAATCCAAGAAGTTCATGACCAAATAGAACAAAAAGTTCAAAGCTTGATGCAAAAGTTAAGCAACCATAGCTCGTTAAAATCCGACGTCCCTGTATCACATGCATTCAGATCACCTACGTTTTATGGCAAGGTACTGTGGCTTATCTATCTGAAACAATTTGAAGCTACCGAAAAATAGGAATAATTGGTATTCTACCAAGAAGGCACGAGCACTGCGTGGTGAAGCTTGGATAAGAAAATCCAAGATCCACAGGCTCATAGACGACTACACTAACAATAGTGATAAACTGACCAAGAATTTAATGAGGACGACTTCTCAGAGGTTATTAACAAAAAAAGTCGTAAGAACAATATCAACAATGACAACCTACCTACCAAGAGACTTACAGCCGATTTTCTTGAATTACCAAAAAAGAAAGAAGACTATGTTAAAACAAAAACTTTCATCAACTCAGACAAAGACAACCACGTGGCGATATACAGAACACTACAGACAATAGCAACGAACAAAAATCTTATAAAAGTTCCTACAATAGTACTAAGAGTTTTCTTTAGTTTAGGCTTACAGCGACGCTATAGCATCCTTTAGATAAAATAATATTAGTTATGGCAATCCCGCAAATCTTGCAGAGAGAACCAAACTCAACCCCTCTAATCCAAACGACTACCGAAAGATCACCTCATTCCTAGAAGATCAAAAAATTCTATTCCATTCGTTTGGTTTTCCAGAAAAGAAAACCTTACATGTCGTATTAAGGGGAGTCCTCAAAGTGGTAAAGTAATAGAGGATTTACTGGATCTGGGTTTGGTCTCTTCAAGGCTGGACAGTGGTATCGCAAAGACGGTAGACCTATGTCGTTGATATTGGTTGTACTATCTAAGTCTAAAAAAACACATTTTCGATTTAAAAATTTTAGATGATATGAGAATCAAAGTTTGATTTCAAAAACATAAATCATGAAGCACCCAGTATCACAGGTGTAAATTGCAAATGTGCAATCAAAATGCAATTTAACTCACGAATGTAATCTACCTAAACAAACAAAATTAAATGTGCCAACTGTGGGGAAGAACACCCGGCAAATTACCAAGGTCGTGCCAAACACCCAAAAAAAATTAAAAACATCAAAAATTCCACTTCCAACCTTCCAGTGGGGTAAAGACAATATTCTTTTAAAAGAAAAACGGAACGGCTTTGATAGTAACAACATTGCACAGCTTTTTCAGTTATTTGCGGACATGTATAATTAAATGCAGTCTTTCATACAAAATTTCATGGAAAACATGCAAAGGCAACTTCAAAATTGTATGCCGTATCTCTCATACCTGAGGATTGCATCATTCATTTTTAAACAAAAAACTAGAAATTATACAATTTGTAGAAAAATATTGAATTGATATTTTGCTTATTCAAGAAACATGGTTAAAAACTCAGATTTTCATTTCCGAATTTGAATATATTTAGAACTAAAAGCCAAGCAGCCCTAGGAGTTGGTCAATCCGGACGGCAAAATAGAAGGCACCTACATTATAATAGAAATGAAACAAGGCGTTTTGAGATTGTGTTGCGTTTATTGCAGTCTGGCTTTTCAGAAAAATTCCTACTTAGATAAAGTTATCAAACATTTCTAACAATCAAGATGTAACACTATATGCCAAGCTTCGAGAGGGGAAGTACCATGACAAATACTCGTGGATTGGCATTGAGCAACAACCAGGAAACGTTTAATTATAATATTTTAACACCAGACGAACCAACTCATTTATGGTAAATGGGGCAGACCCGAAATCTTGGACACGCAGTTTGTAATACATGAACTCAATTCAGAATCCGAATGATAAAAATGGAGAAATAATTCTTAAAAATTTTAACAACTGGTTTAAATTTCAAAATATTTTCTATATAAACTCCACCCAATAATAGAAATAAACAACAATTATCAATTAGAGGACGCAGTAATAAAATTAACAGATAAAATTAATTTAGCAGTAGCAAAGTCAGTAGCCACAAAAATGTTCGGATATATTAAATACGGAAAACTTCCACCAGATTTAACGGAAGAATTGAACAACAAACAGACTTAAAATTTAGCATCACCTACGGAGAAGCTGACAGGGCCACAGCTGAAATTGAAACTAAACTAAAAAACCTTTACGACTTGCAATGGGAAAGTCAATTAGAATCTCTAAATGTACAAGGCAATTCATTATTTAAACACTCTAAAGTCTTACAAAAGGTCTGAGACTATCATTGCGTTATATTTAATAACTCAGTTATTTCAGATCCAATAGAAAAACTGGAGATTATCGCTGACGCGTTGTTTGAGCAATTTACCGAAAATCCCTCAGACGATATACAAATAGATATAAGAATTGCTTGTACGATTCAAATATATAAAACAGTAAATCATTTGGAAATTACGTCTACAATTCTTCTGCTTACATCCAGGAAATAACCGAAAACCTAAACTCCAAAAAAGCTCCAGGAATGGATTTGTATTGTGAATTAATTTGTATACTGCTGATATGTGAAAACAAAATTTCACAAACTTTTCTCTTCGCTGATGACACAGCAATTGCCTTAACAGACAAAAGACCAAATTTCATCACTAACAGACTGCAAAAATACATTGTACATTGAGCAAGTGGAAATTAAGATTAAATTCGCAAAAAAACGCAGACAGTCTTCTTTTCCAAGTCAAGAATTGCAAAACCAAATAAAAAAATTAAAAATAATATTATTGAAGTGAACTGGCTAGACTATGTCAAATATTTAAAAATAATTTTCGACAAAAGACTGAACTGGTCAAAAAACACTACTTATACCTAAAGGTACACAAAACTCTGGGTATGCTATACCCGTTCCTAAATAAAAAACGCAAGCTTGACTAATGGCTTAAGTTAACTTTATTTAAATCCT